>SJYW01054353.1:285522-322969 GCA_006410735.1 Raphicerus campestris | reverse complement strand
ATATATATATATGTATGGGCATATACATATACTAATCCACAAGAAATGCTTAATCTGCACTTTCTTGTTTCTCTAAGATATCGTAGTTGTAGCCAACTGCCAGCTCCCTCAAAAACAGAATAAATATTAGAAAATGCTTTCTGAAGTTCATTTGGTGATCCCAAAGAATTGGTGATGGAACAACTGAAGTCAGTCCAAAACTACTACTTATGTCCATTTGATTGAATCAACCATATTGTTACTCAAATCAGATCAGTTTGCATGTACAACTGCTGATGATTCATGCAAATGTAATTTTTACTTGAGTTGAAGCCATTAATTAGATCAATATTTCTAAAATATACTCCACAAAGATACTGTTTCAGTATCAAACCACTTAGAGAAATCCTGTGAACTCTGGAGTTTTAATATTGGTGGCCTGAACAGAAAGGGAAATATCTATAAAACTTTACATTTTAAAAGGCATTCTTGCTAAGCCACTTCAGTCATGTCTGACTCTTTGTGACCCTATGGACTGTGGCCCTCCACAATTCTGTGTCCATGAGATTTTTCAGGCAAGAATACTGGAATGAGTTGCTATTTCCTCTTCCAGAGGATCTTCCTGACCAAGGGATCCAAACCCCATCTCTTATATCTCCTGCATTGGCAGAAAGGTTCTTTACAACTAGTGTCACCTGGGAGTAACTGTTATAAATTAATATAAAATAGGTCAAATTGTCCTCATGTATAAATATATTCCTAGATATGGAAAAGATCAGAAACTACTATGCTCTGTCCAGAAAATAAAACTTGTTGAATACATGTTCCAGCCAATAAAGAGATTAATCAAAATAAATAAATCAAAAACAAAATAAGAATTGCTGTGATAATGGTGGATCATCATGTAGCCATTTAAGTGTAAAATTTAAGTATAAAATATTTTTAATGTTTTTCAAGGAATAAAACATTAAAAGTAAATAAAACTTCAAAAGTAAATTGGTAAAATATAAAATTAATAGAAATATGAAATGTCAGATTATACACATTTTAACCAAAAAGTTAATGGGTCAAAAATGTAAATTAAATATGTAAATGATGACAGCTAATATGAGTGGACACCACAGAAGGACTGAAAGATACTATTTTATTATTGAAAATGATAGCTAGAGAATTATAAATTAAAATAAATTTTTAAAAATGAAAGAAGAACTTAAAAATTAAAAACAAGATAAATTGCTACAATATAAAGAAGCATCACATATTGCAGATTTTGAAAAGAGAATATGTCACGGAAACATTTTTTAGAAAAAAGTAAAGGCAAAGCAAAGGAAACAAAGAAGTGAGAAGGCAACCTATGAACTAGGAGGAAATATTTACAAATCTTTATCTGATAAGAGGTTAATACCCAAAATATATTAAGAAAAAACTTCTACAAGCCAATAGCGAGTAAATAAGATGCATAAATAATTAAACAAATAGATTTCAAAATAGGCAAAGTACCTGAATAGCTACTTTTCAAAACAGAAATGCAAATGGTCACCAGGTATATGAAAATGTGCTCAACATCACTAATCATCAGAGAAATACAAATTCAGACCACAATGACTTATCATCTCACACCTATTAGAATGGTTATTATTGAAAAACAAAACAATTACAAGCATTGATGAAGATATGGAGAAACTGATATCCTTGAACACTGTTGGCAAGAATGTAAAATGGTATGTTGCTATGGAACATAGTATGGGAAAAATTACATGTTGAGCTATTCTACTCCTGGGTATATACCCATAAGAATTGAAATCAGGATCTGAGGAAACCATAATCAAAAAAGACACATGTACCCCAATATTTACTGCAGCACTGTTTATAATAGCTAGGACATGGAAGCAACATAGATGTCCACCAAAAGATAAATGGATATAGAAGTTGCAGTACATATATACAATGGACTATTNATTAATCAAAATAAATAAATCAAAAACAAAATAAGAATTGCTGTGATAATGGTGGATCATCATGTAGCCATTTAAGTGTAAAATTTAAGTATAAAATATTTTTAATGTTTTTCAAGGAATAAAACATTAAAAGTAAATAAAACTTCAAAAGTAAATTGGTAAAATATAAAATTAATAGAAATATGAAATGTCAGATTATACACATTTTAACCAAAAAGTTAATGGGTCAAAAATGTAAATTAAATATGTAAATGATGACAGCTAATATGAGTGGACACCACAGAAGGACTGAAAGATACTATTTTATTATTGAAAATGATAGCTAGAGAATTATAAATTAAAATAAATTTTTAAAAATGAAAGAAGAACTTAAAAATTAAAAACAAGATAAATTGCTACAATATAAAGAAGCATCACATATTGCAGATTTTGAAAAGAGAATATGTCACGGAAACATTTTTTAGAAAAAAGTAAAGGCAAAGCAAAGGAAACAAAGAAGTGAGAAGGCAACCTATGAACTAGGAGGAAATATTTACAAATCTTTATCTGATAAGAGGTTAATACCCAAAATATATTAAGAAAAAACTTCTACAAGCCAATAGCGAGTAAATAAGATGCATAAATAATTAAACAAATAGATTTCAAAATAGGCAAAGTACCTGAATAGCTACTTTTCAAAACAGAAATGCAAATGGTCACCAGGTATATGAAAATGTGCTCAACATCACTAATCATCAGAGAAATACAAATTCAGACCACAATGACTTATCATCTCACACCTATTAGAATGGTTATTATTGAAAAACAAAACAATTACAAGCATTGATGAAGATATGGAGAAACTGATATCCTTGAACACTGTTGGCAAGAATGTAAAATGGTATGTTGCTATGGAACATAGTATGGGAAAAATTACATGTTGAGCTATTCTACTCCTGGGTATATACCCATAAGAATTGAAATCAGGATCTGAGGAAACCATAATCAAAAAAGACACATGTACCCCAATATTTACTGCAGCACTGTTTATAATAGCTAGGACATGGAAGCAACATAGATGTCCACCAAAAGATAAATGGATATAGAAGTTGCAGTACATATATACAATGGACTATTACTCAGCCATAAAAAGAACACATTTGATAAGGTGGATGAACCTAGAGCCTATTATATGGAATGAAGTAAGTCAGAAAGAGAAAAAAATATATCACGTATTAACACATATAATCTAGAATGATGGTACTGATAAAGCTATTCATAGGGCATAGAGACGCAGACCTAGAGATCAGAAATGTGGACACATTAGGGAAGGAGAGGATGGGACAAATTGAAAGAGTAGCATAGAAACATGTACACTGCCATATGTAAAATCGACAACCAGTGGGAATTTGCTGCAAGATGCAGCAAACTCAAAGCTGGTGCTCTGTGACAACCTAGAGGGGTGGGATGCGGTGGGAGGAGAGAGGGAGGTTCTGGAGGGAGGGACCATATGTACACCCATGGATGATTCATGTTGATGTACAGCAGAATCCAATACAATATTGTAAAACAATTATCCTCCAATTAAAAATAGATAAATTTGTAAAGAAGAAATCAGGATCTTAAAGAAATATCTGCATTCCTCTTTTCATTGCAGAATTATTCACAATAACCAAGATACAGAAACAAATTTAATGTCCATCCACAGGTGAAGGGATAAAAAAAGAATGGTATATACATATGAAGGAATATTAGTCAATCTTAAAAAAGGAAATCCTACTGTTTATGGCAACATGGATGAACCTGGAGGACATTATGCTAAGAAAAATAAGCTAGTCTCAAAAGGACAAATACTGTATGATTTCTGTTTATGAGGTATATAAAATAGTCAAACTCAAATAGAATGGTGGTTACCAGGGCCTGGGGACAGGGAGAAATAAAGAGCTGCTGTTCAGTGGGTATAAAGTTTCTGTCATACAAGCTAAATGAGTTCTAGAGACCTCGATGTGCAATACAGCACCTATAGTTAACAACGTGGCATCATGCACTTAAAAATGTGTTAAGAGGGTGGATCTCATGTTAAGTGTTCTCACATATACATACAAGTAAAGGGATAGAAACAACGAAATTTTCAAAGGTTCAGATATTTTTATTATCTTGATAATGGTGATAGAATCACACAGATATGCAGATATCCAAACTCAGCAAATTATATGCATTAACCATGTGCAGCTATTTGTAGTAAATGAGTGTTCATGCTCAGTTATGTTCAACTCTGTGACCCTATGGACCGTAGTCCACCAGGCTCCTCTGTCCGTGAAATTTTCCAGGCAAGAATACTGGAATGGGTTACCATTTCCTAATCTAGGGGATCTTTCGACCCAGGGATGAAACCCACGTCTCTTGCATCTCCTGCACTGACTGCAGATTCTTTACCAACTAAATCACCTGGGAAGTCCAACAGGCATCAGTTAAATCAAATTAGATGGACTAAATTATTTATTAAAAATCACTTAGTGAATACCTACTCACCTAGTATATGCCAAACACTGAATTTAAGGGATTAAAGGGGAAAATTGATAAAATGCCATGCTTTCTGAAAGTTGGGCAAGGAAGGGAAGATATAAATGAAATACAAGTTAGAAGGTGGCAACTGCTATATGAGAGATTAGTCTCATGGGAGTTAAGGATTAGCTTGGTCAGAGAGTGATCTGGAAAGGTTTAGAGGAAGAGATTGCTCTTGGACTGGAATTTATATCTGACTAGGGTTTGGGTGTGTGGAAATCGGGGGAGTAGGGTTGGAGGCATACAGACTAAACTAACTTCTACAGCTTTACTTTTTGCAACATTAAAGTTAAATAAATTGGTCTATTAAAGATTTGATATGATAAACCTTCTCATTACATGGAATAAATGTGCATTTGCAAAACTGTTACAAAATTCTCCTATCTCCTTTTCTAATTCCAGTAAACTTAACTTGACACTTTCCGGATCAGTTATAACTTAGAAAAGAGATAATCCAGATGAAAGGAAATCAGCAAATAGGCAAAGTAAAGTGAAATCTAAAGACCCAAAGAGAGAAAATATAATTTTTGAGAATATAATACTCAGTCTAGATACTGTTTTAATATTTCTGCTCAGTAACACTTTCAACATGATAACCTGTTTGCTAAACTTACAAAAGGCCAGGATTGGCATGGTAATGTTTTTTCTTAAAGTTTTCCTGACAGTCCAGTGTACTACATTATTTTATGGACATTTCTGGCAGACTCCTCAAATCAAAGATTTAAATGATTGTCACATTTCATGTGGAAGAAACCTGTGAGTTTATTTGGTATATTCAAAAGATTATTCTATTAAGAAGTCCAGTTCGTAAATGTTATACACTGCCTACATTGTTATACAATGTCTACACTGCCTTCTTCAAAAGAACTAGCATCTTGCATCTGAGGCTCTCATTTAACCAGTGGGGCAGAGATGGGGCAACAGTCAGTATCTCTGTTTTAGAGGCACACTCAAGCTAATTGACTTCCTTCATTTCATGCCAGTTCATCACAAATCCACTCTTAGAATTCAGTCTTCTAACTTAAAGTCCAGTCGGTTTCCTATCAGACACTGCAGGCTATGGTTTGAACATTTATATATAGAAAAATCATAAGGAAAAATTTTTCAGAGCACTGAACGATTTATCCCTGACTGTTGTCATATCTAAGCACTTGGGTCCACTCACCTTCCCTGCTGCCTCTCCTCTTCTCATCTGGGTTTAAGATTTCCCCTTTGAAACTTAAATCCACTACACTCTGCTCTAGAAATGAAACTTGGCTTCTTCATGCTCTCTTTTTCTATGTATTAAGAGAACTAATACCTTTCCAAAAAGAGCTCTACTTACATCAAAGGCAAGCTGAGCCCCTTTCTTTGACAGTGAACCTCAACATCACTCCATCATGAGCTTTGGTTTGTGAGAGAAGAACACATTATCATCCTAAACTCTCTAAATTTTAAAGAAAAGCAACAAATGAAACCCTGAGGCATCAAAGCCCATTGCTTTGCAAAAATGTATGGCTATAGACTTAGCAAAAGTCATAGTCTTTACCTGGAATGGTACAATTATAATACGCACACATTGCTAACTTCAGTGTAAGAGGTGAACTTGACCCAAAAAATGCCTGAAAAATTAAAATGTTCTCAGTAAGATATGATCCTAGAATGAAGAACCAGGAAAGCCTGTAATTATTTTCTTCTCTCCCTTTATTTAAGATGACTATTTTTTATAAATTATGATACATAAATATATACTTTTTTCTACTTATTTATTTTGACCCAAAAGTCATTCAGTTTTAATACATTATTTTGTATGATTTTAATTTATTAGCCTTATAGAAAATACATTAGGCCTTCTGTTCTCATATATATTCTCTTTCACGATTGTCTGGCTTGCTTTTCTAGGTTTTCTTGCTGCTTTTAAAATTTTATTTATTTGTTTATTTCTGGCTGCACAGGTCATTGCTGTCCATGGGTGAGGCGGCACAGCTCTTCACTGCAGTGTGTGGGCTTCTCATCATGGTGACTATGTTGCAGAGCACAGGCTCTAGGTGTGGGCTTCAGTAGCTGTGGAACATGGGCTTAGTTGCTCCACAGCATGTGATATGCTCCCAAACCAGGGACTGAACCTGTGCCCCCTGCATTGGCAGGCAGATTCTTAACCACTGGACTACTAGGGAAGCCCTTTTTCTTGCTCTTTTGTTTGTTCTTAATCTTTTGGATTCGGATACATTTTCTTCGTTAAATCAATCAAAAATATTTTGAGTTTGCTTTTAATGGAATATCATTTATAATTTTAGGTTATACATCTACTTTGTACTCCTTAGCAGGACAATAGTTACTATCATGAATAATTATGAGGAAATGAGCATATTTACATTACCTATTTCCTCACCATATTTTGGTCTGTTCCTTGACTTCTATTCCCATGTCTTCAGATGTGTCTGTTGAAGACATGCACATTGAGTCTGTGGTGTAAGTTACTATTACTTTTCTTGCTTGACTGCCTTTCCTTTCTCTTCCTCCATTTCTCTAATCATTAACTTCTTTGAGCTTGCTCTTTGAAACTCAGAGAAGGACATGGAGACCAACACTTTTCCTACAAACAAGAAGCAGAGGACACAAAGTTGGGGAGGGGGTTAAATCACCAGGAAGGCCTACTGGGCCTTCAGTGCCTCCGTGTCACCTTTATATTTGTCTGGACTCTGGTGGGGAAGAGTTGTCTTGACTGTATCTCTCCTCAGAGCTCTATAGATAATTTCATAGCTCCATGTCTTCTAAAACTGCTGAGGATTTCCAGATTATGTTGATTCCTTCTTATATAGTGATACTTATATATTATTTATTTTTCTTTGACTATTAAGAAATTAAAAACATAACTCCATGGAATTTATTGGAATATGAAGTTCTTAAGATCTGAAGATTCCAGTGTTCTTTTAGTTCCACAAAAAAAGCTTTCTTCAATAGTTTGTTCTTTCCTTTAGAAACTTATATGAACAAGTTATCTGCATTTTAGATATCTATTTTTCTACATTTATGTCTTCTATATTTTGTCAGTATTTTATCTCAGAGTCTTTTATTATTTATGTTTACTCAGATCCTCTTCCCACATCACCTTTTAAAAAAACTTATTGATTTGGCTGTGCCAGATCATTTTTTTTAGTTGTGGCATGCAGGATTTAGCTGTGGCATGCAGGATTTAGCTGTGGCATGTGGGATTTAGTTCCCTAACCAAGGATTGAACCCTTGCATTAGGAGTGCAGAGACTTAGCCACCAAACCACCAAGGAAGTGGTGGTCTTCCCTACATTCTGTAGTGACCTAATACAAAGGCAAGATAACATATGGAGTGGCACTATAGCAAAGCTATCATGGTAGTTTATTTACAAATATTCTGACTTTTCTCTTACTTCCATGAATATGGTAAGGTTGCATTTCTCCACCCCACTCCTTAATATTTGACCAAAAAATCTAAGCATGAGTGGCATGTATCACGTGTTGGCAAGAGCATTTTGTTGCTGGCATAGGACTCCACATGGTTGTTAACCCTTGTATTGGTGATCATGGAAGCATGAATCACGTGGAGCCTCTCTTAGCCCAAGTCCTTGAATGACTCTGATGACGGGTCTCCCTGCTGATCTGCTCTGCACAAGTACTGTGTGTGACAGAGAGAGATTGTGCTTGGAACCACTGATACTTTTTAGGGCTATTTGCGAGTATAGCATAACTTAGCCTAACCTTACTGATACATTAGGTAACATATGGATTCTGGAGCAATGCTGCCTGGATTCATATCCTAACTTTAAGATTTACCACTTATATGACCTTTGGCAAGTCACTTACTTAGTAAGCTTGTTCAGTTAGTAAAATTAAGATAATAATAGTAGCTAATTCTTAGGGTTATTATAAGAATAATATCAGATATAATGTATAAAGTTTACCTGACACATAATAAGACTATTTACATCTTTGTGATCCCTCCCCTATTTGCTGTTATTTTTTTTCCTTAATTTTAGCAGCTCCCTTTTTATTATATTCTGTTCACATAGTGTGTCTCCTCTTTTTCTCTTGTTTCAGAGAATGCATATTAACAGTAGAAAGGATTTCCTTAAAATGTCTTCTATTTCTTATGCCATTTCCTAAAATGACTTGTCCCCTAAATTTTCTATGCTGTGTTATTTTTCAGCACCCATTTTTTTTTTCAGAATTTTGCATACATTTTTGTTCTTTCCTTCTTTACTTCTGAGTGACCACAGATATTCCTGGTCTATTATTTGCTTCAGTCAAGTGTAGATGGAATCCATTTCTTTTGCATCATGGTGAACCAGGACATTCTAACAGTCAAATATTTCTGATTTGTATTACTTGTGTGGATATTTAGCTGTCTGAGAGGAACTGGCTAGATAAGAGAGCAGTTATAGTACTTTGACTCTAAACAACTTTTCTCTAAACGTGTATCACCACTTTTCATCTGGCTTTGTACACTACTGAGAAACAGAAGAAAGTGTTCTTGAGGGTGAACCAGTTGCTTTGGTAAGAACCATTGGTTTGCAGATTCTCTCTGATTAGCTGACATTTCCAGGAGACGCTAGTGATAGAGAATGCTCATGCCAATGCTGGAGACTCAGATCACTGGGTCAGGAAGATCCCCTTGAGAAGGAAAAGGCAACTGGCTCTAGTATCTTGCCTGGAAAACTCCACAGACAGGGGAGCCTGCTGGACTACAGTCCATGGGACTGCAAAGAGTCGGACAAAACGGAACTAATTTCAACAGGAGCAGCAGCAGAATCAGCTACAGTGCTGACTCCATGAAATTATGTTCCGTTTCTCCATTTTAGTATTTTTTCCAGACCTTTTCTTTCTTGAAGAGTTGGAAATATGTATCAAAAATACATTATATTAAGGGAATAGTACAAACCACAGTCTGAGAGAAAATATTTGAAAAAACATGTATCTGATAATTTGATAAACTAGTAACTGAAATAAACAAAAAACTATTTTAAACTCACCAATAAGAATTCTTATTGGAATAAGGCAGTGGTCTAAACAGACACCCAACAAAGAAGATACACAAAGAGCAAATAAGCGTAGAAAAATATGCTCACCATCATATGTCATTAAGGATTACAAATTAAAATGACAGTGATCTATCACTGCACACCTTTTAGACTGATAAAATCCAAAACAAAAACAACACCAAGTCCTGTCAAGGATGTGGAGCAACAGAAACTCTAATTTATTGCTGGTGGGCATGCAAAAAGATACAGCCACTTTGGAAGACAGTTTGGCAGTGTCTTACCAAATTAAATATACTCTTGCCATGCAATCCAGCAATCATTCTCCTCGGTATTTACCCACATGAATTAAGAAACTTATGCTCACACAGAAACCTGCACATAAATGTTTATAGTAGCTTTCTCTATAACTGTCAAAACTTGGAAGCCCCAAGATATCCTTCAATAGGTGGGCTGATAAACACACTTGGTACATCCATACATGGGAAATAATATTCAGTGAGAAAAAGAAATGAGATATCAAGCCATAAGAAGACATGGAGAAATCTTAAATACATATTGCTAAGTGAAATGTGCCAATCTGTAGCGCCATAATCCCGGATGAATCAAACTATAAGACAACCTGGAAAAAGAAAAATTGCGGAGACAATAAAAATACCTCTGGTTGCCAGGGGCTTGAGGAGAGGGAGAGAGAAATAAACAGTGGAGCACAGGGGACTTTAAGGCAGTGGGACCCTTCTCTATAATACTGTAATGGTGCACAGTACATGTTGGTGCACATTTGTCCAAATCCACAGAAGGTACAATACAAAGAGTGGATACTAATGTAACTTTTGGACATTAGAATGACAGAGATTCTGTTCTACTTCACAAGGTCTAATCTGAAGAGGCTGTATAATACCAAAACCGAACTTTTGGGGGCTTTATCAGAGTCTACCTAACCTGAAGAAAGGGAAATACCCCAACTACAACACTCTCCATCCATCCTGTACCACCTAAAGGGAAGGAGAAAGAAACCATAGAACCACTTGTGAAATTCACAGCCCAAGGTCATAAACTCACTAAAAGATGGAAACGTAGTGATAAAACTATAGAATATTTCTCTTTACTTGACAGCATTATATTACTAAGCCCTATTCAGCACAGTTCTTTTTATTCAATGTATCGTTTCCACCTTTCAACAAAAAATTACAAAGCTCACTAAAAGGCCACAGAACAAAGTTTGAAGAGACTGAGAAAGGAAGACCGTGGCTCTGAGATCTCTGAGTTACCCTAAGGTCATTTTTGCCTCTTCTTGAAAAATAGCGCATGTTCACAGTAGCATAACTTCATGGCCTGGTCCTGCAGGATCTAAAAATTCCAGCAAGCTTTTCTTTATTTCATCAGGATGAATCCTTCATCCTCTTCAGTTCAAACTGGCAGTGTCTATATTCATAAAACCTTATATGTAATTTCTTTATCAAGTGATAGTCTATCCAGAAGCTTCTTATCTTTTTTCAAGCATGCTTTATCACTTCTTACAACATGGACAAGCTGAAAATTTTCCCATTCTCTATCATTTTATAACAAGAATTGCCTTTCTTCCAGGTTCCAATAACATGTTCCTCATTTCCCATCAGGGCCCAAAGTCAATTCATTCTACCATCAACTCTAAAGCCTAAAGTGAAAGTCTGCATGCTAATTTGCTTCAAGTCGTGTCCAACTCTTTGCAGCCCTATGGACTGCAGGCCACCAGTCTAAGACTTCACTAAAATGACTTCTAAATTCCANTCCATGGGTGAGGCGGCACAGCTCTTCACTGCAGTGTGTGGGCTTCTCATCATGGTGACTATGTTGCAGAGCACAGGCTCTAGGTGTGGGCTTCAGTAGCTGTGGAACATGGGCTTAGTTGCTCCACAGCATGTGATATGCTCCCAAACCAGGGACTGAACCTGTGCCCCCTGCATTGGCAGGCAGATTCTTAACCACTGGACTACTAGGGAAGCCCTTTTTCTTGCTCTTTTGTTTGTTCTTAATCTTTTGGATTCGGATACATTTTCTTCATTAAATCAATCAAAAATATTTTGAGGTTGCTTTTAATGGAATATCATTTATAATTTTAGGTTATACATCTACTTTGTACTCCTTAGCAGGACAATAGTTACTATCATGAATAATTATGAGAAAATGAGCATATTTACATTACCTATTTCCTCACCATATTTTGGTCTGTTCCTTGACTTCTATTCCCATGTCTTCAGATGTGTCTATTGAAGACACACACATTGAGTCTATGGTGTAAGTTACTATTACTTTTCTTGCTTGACTGCCTTTCCTTTCTCTTCCTCCATTTCTCTAATCATTAACTTCTTTGAGCTTGCTCTTTGAAACTCAGAGAAGGACATGGAGACCAACACTTTTCCTACAAACAAGAAGCAGAGGACACAAAGTTGGGGAGGGGGTTAAATCACCAGGAAGGCCTACTGGGCCTTCAGTGCCTCCGTGTCACCTTTATATTTGTCTGGACTCTGGTGGGGAAGAGTTGTCTTGACTGTGTCTCTCCTCAGAGCTCTATAGATAATTTCATAGCTCCATGTCTTCTAAAACTGCTGAGGATTTCCAGATTATGTTGATTCCTTCTTATATAGTGATACTTATATATTATTTATTTTTCTTTGACTATTAAGAAATTAAACACATAACTCCATGGAATTTATTGGAATATGAAGTTCTTAAGATCTGAAGATTCCAGTGTTCTTTTAGTTCCACAAAAAAGCTTTCTTCAATAGTTTGTTCTTTCCTTTAGAAACTTATATGAACAAGTTATCTGCATTTTAGATATCTATTTTTCTACATTTATGTCTTCTATATTTTGTCAGTATTTTATCTCAGAGTCTTTTATTATTTATGTTTACTCAGATCCTCTTCCCACATCACCTTTTAAAAAAACTTATTGATTTGGCTGTGCCAGATCATTTTTTTTAGTTGTGGCATGCAGGATTTAGCTGTGGCATGCAGGATTTAGCTGTGGCATGTGGGATTTAGTTCCCTAACCAAGGATTGAACCCTTGCATTAGGAGTGCAGAGACTTAGCCACCAAACCACCAAGGAAGTGGTGGTCTTCCCTACATTCTGTAGTGACCTAATACAAAGGCAAGATAACATATGGAGTGGCACTATAGCAAAGCTATCATGGTAGTTTATTTACAAATATTCTGACTTTTCTCTTACTTCCATGAATATGGTAAGGTTGCATTTCTCCACCCCACTCCTTAATATTTGACCAAAAAATCTAAGCATGAGTGGCATGTATCACGTGTTGGCAAGAGCATTTTGTTGCTGGCATAGGACTCCACATGGTTGTTAACCCTTGTATTGGTGATCATGGAAGCATGAATCATGTGGAGCCTCTCTTAGCCCAAGTCCTTGAATGACTCTGATGACGGGTCTCCCTGCTGATCTGCTCTGCACAAGTAGTGTGTGTGACAGAGAGAGATTGTGCTTGGAACCACTGATACTTTTTAGGGCTATTTGCGAGTATAGCATAACTTAGCCTAACCTTACTGATACATTAGGTAACATATGGATTCTGGAGCAATGCTGCCTGGATTCATATCCTAGCTTTAAGATTTACCACTTATATGACCTTTGGCAAGTCACTTACTTAGTAAGCTTGTTCAGTTAGTAAAATTAAGATAATAATAGTAGCTAATTCTTAGGGTTATTATAAGAATAATATCAGATATAATGTATAAAGTTTACCTGACACATAATAAGACTATTTACATCTTTGTGATCCCTCCCCTATTTGCTGTTATTTTTTTTCCTTAATTTTAGCAGCTCCCTTTTTATTATATTCTGTTCACATAGTGTGTCTCCTCTTTTTCTCTTGTTTCAGAGAATGCATATTAACAGTAGAAAGGATTTCCTTAAAATGTCTTCTATTTCTTATGCCATTTCCTAAAATGACTTGTCCCCTAAATTTTCTATGCTGTGTTATTTTTCAGCACCCATTTTTTTTTTCAGAATTTTGCATACATTTTTGTTCTTTCCTTCTTTACTTCTGAGTGACCACAGATATTCCTGGTCTATTATTTGCTTCAGTCAAGTGTAGATGGAATCCATTTCTTTTGCATCATGGTGAACCAGGACATTCTAACAGTCAAATATTTCTGATTTGTATTACTTGTGTGGATATTTAGCTGTCTGAGAGGAACTGGCTAGATAAGAGAGCAGTTATAGTACTTTGACTCTAAACAACTTTTCTCTAAACGTGTATCACCACTTTTCATCTGGCTTTGTACACTACTGAGAAACAGAAGAAAGTGTTCTTGAGGGTGAACCAGTTGCTTTGGTAAGAACCATTGGTTTGCAGATTCTCTCTGATTAGTNCTATGCTATATTATTTTTCAGCACCCATTTTTTTTTCAGAATTTTGCATACATTTTTGTTCTTTCCTTCTCTACTTCTGAGTGACCACAGATATTCCTGGTCTATTATTTGCTTTAGTCAAGTGTAGATGGAATCCATTTCTTTTGCATCATGGTGAACCAGGACATTCTAATGGTCAAATATTTCTGATTTGTATTACTTGTGTGGATATTTAGCTATCTGAGAGGAACTGGCTAAATAAGAGAGCAGTTATAGTACTTTGACTCTAAACAACTTTTCTCTAAACGTGTATCACCACTTTTCATCTGGCTTTGTACACTACTGAGAAACAGAAGAAAGTGTTCTTGAGGGTGAACCAGTTGCTTTGGTAAGAACCATTGGTTTGCAGATTCTCTCTGATTAGTTGACATTTCCAGGAGACGCTAGTGATAGAGAATGCTCATGCCAATGCTGGAGACTCAGATCACTGGGTCAGGAAGATCCCCTTGAGAAGGAAAAGGCAACTGGCTCTAGTATCTTGCCTGGAAAACTCCACAGACAGGGGAGCCTGCTGGACTACAGTCCATGGGACTGCAAAGAGTCGGACAAAACGGAACTAATTTCAACAGGAGCAGCAGCAGAATCAGCTACAGTGCTGACTCCATGAAATTATGTTCCGTTTCTCCATTTTAGTATTTTTTCCAGACCTTTTCTTTCTTGAAGAGTTGGAAATATGTATCAAAAATACATTATATTAAGGGAATAGTACAAACCACAGTCTGAGAGAAAATATTTGAAAAAACATGTATCTGATAATTTGATAAACTAGTAACTGAAATAAACAAAAAACTATTTTAAACTCACCAATAAGAATTCTTATTGGAATAAGGCAGTGGTCTAAACAGACACCCAACAAAGAAGATACACAAAGAGCAAATAAGCGTAGAAAAATATGCTCACCATCATATGTCATTAAGGATTACAAATTAAAATGACAGTGATCTATCACTGCACACCTTTTAGACTGATAAAATCCAAAACAAAAACAACACCAAGTCCTGTCAAGGATGTGGAGCAACAGAAACTCTAATTTATTGCTGGTGGGCATGCAAAAAGATACAGCCACTTTGGAAGACAGTTTGGCAGTGTCTTATCAAATTAAATATACTCTTGCCGTGCAATCCAGCAATCATTCTCCTCGGTATTTATCCACATGAATTAAGAAACTTATGCTCACACAGAAACCTGCACATAAATGTTTATAGTAGCTTTCTCTATAACTGTCAAAACTTGGAAGCCCCAAGATATCCTTCAATAGGTGGGCTGATAAACACACTTGGTACATCCATACATGGGAAATAATATTCAGTGAGAAAAAGAAATGAGATATCAAGCCATAAGAAGACATGGAGAAATCTTAAATACATATTGCTAAGTGAAATGTGCCAATCTGTAGCGCCATAATCCCGGATGAATCAAACTATAAGACAACCTGGAAAAAGAAAAATTGTGGAGACAATAAAAATACCTCTGGTTGCCAGGGGCTTGAGGAGAGGGAGAGAGAAATAAACAGTGGAGCACAGGGGACTTTAAGGCAGTGGGACCCTTCTCTATAATACTGTAATGGTGCACAATACATGTTGGTGCACATTTGCCCAAATCCACAGAAGGTACAATACAAAGAGTGGATACTAATGTAACTTTTGGACATTAGAATGACAGAGATTCTGTTCTACTTCACAAGGTCTAATCTGAAGAGGCTGTATAATACCAAAACCGAACTTTTGGGGGCTTTATCAGAGTCTACCTAACCTGAAGAAAGGGAAATACCCCAACTACAACACTCTCCATCCATCCTGTACCACCTAAAGGGAAGGAGAAAGAAACCATAGAACCACTTGTGAAATTCACAGCCCAAGGTCATAAACTCACTAAAAGATGGAAACGTAGTGATAAAACTATAGAATATTTCTCTTTACTTGACAGCATTATATTACTAAGCCCTATTCAGCACAGTTCTTTTTATTCAATGTATCGTTTCCACCTTTCAACAAAAAATTACAAAGCTCACTAAAAGGCCACAGAACAAAGTTTGAAGAGACTGAGAAAGGAAGACCGTGGCTCTGAGATCTCTGAGTTACCCTAAGGTCATTTTTGCCTCTTCTTGAAAAATAGCGCATGTTCACAGTAGCATAACTTCATGGCCTGGTCCTGCAGGATCTAAAAATTCCAGCAAGCTTTTCTTTATTTCATCAGGATGAATCCTTCATCCTCTTCAGTTCAAACTGGCAGTGTCTATATTCATAAAACCTTATATGTAATTTCTTTATCAAGTGATAGTCTATCCAGAAGCTTCTTATCTTTTTTCAAGCATGCTTTATCACTTCTTACAACATGGACAAGCTGAAAATTTTCCAATTCTCTATCATTTTATAACAAGAATTGCCTTTCTTCCAGGTTCCAATAACATGTTCCTCATTTCCCATCAGGGCCCAAAGTCAATTCATTCTACCATCAACTCTAAAGCCTAAAGTGAAAGTCTGCATGCTAATTTGCTTCAAGTCGTGTCCAACTCTTTGCAGCCCTATGGACTGCAGGCCACCAGTCTAAGACTTCACTAAAATGACTTCTAAATTCCATATTCCTATCAACATTCTGTTCACAATAGGTTATGTATTCTCTGATAAGTTGGAGGTTTTTCTCCAACTCTCCTTGTTTCTTTCAGAATTCACACCAGAATCACTATTAACATCCATAGCACACACTGAAAAACTCTTTCAGCCTCTACCCATTACCCAGTTCCAAAGCCACTTCCAACGTTTAAATATTTGTTACTACAGTACCCTACTTCTCAGTACCAAAATCTGTATAAGTTGGAGTTCTCCAGAGAAATAGGACTAAAAATACATAAGGTATGTATATATAGAGAGAGGGAGATAGAGACACACAGAGAAAGAGAGATAAAGAGATCTATTAAAATGAATTGGCTTTCACAGTTATTCTGAAATCTGTATAGTTAGCTTGGGCTGCCATAACAAAATATCATAAACTAGTTCCTTTAAAGAATGAGAGATTATTTTTCACAGCTGTAGGGACTGGGAAGTCTGAGGTCAGGTTTCCAGCATGGGCAATGTTTGTTTCCTGGTAGGAACATTCTTCCAAGCTTAGAGACAGCCTCCTCTCACTGTGTCCTCACATAGTGAAAAGAGGAATGTTTAGCCAACTCTCCGATTTCTCGTCTTATAAATAATATCATCAGTATAGAAGCTACATATATTAGATGAATAATAAAGAAATATCATGAATAAATTTATGTCAATGTATCAGGAAATTTAAAGCACAGCAATTTTTTACATGATACAAATTACCAAGTCTGATTCATGAGAAAAATAGAAAGCCTGGGTAATGCTATATATATTAAATGAATTGAATTTGCTGTTAAAAACCTTTATATTAAGAACATTCTAGGCCCAATGACTTCACCAGTGAATTCTACCAGTTATTTAATCCTATGAAAACTCTTTTAGAAAATAGAAAATGAGGAAACACTTATCTATTTATTTTATTAGGTTAGTATATTAGGTGTCTATCACTGTATAACAAATTTCCCCAAATTTAAAGTGTGGAAAAAACACTATTTCATTATTTCTCTGGGTCAGGAATTCAAAAGAAGCTTAGTTGAGTGTTTCTGGCTTACAATGGCCTCTTCAAAGACTGTTAGATAGATGTTGGCCAGGTCTGCAGGCATTTTAGGGCTCAATATGCAGATGATTTTTTGACAAAGATGCTAAAGTAATTCCATGAAGAAATGAAAGTCTTTTTAACATATGGTGCTGGATCAAGTATATATCCACACACACACAAAATAAATTTTACCTCATCCTATTCACAAAATAAACTCAAAGTAGAGCATTGATAGCTCAGTTGGTAAAGAATCTGCCTGCAATGCTGGAGACCCTAGTTCAATTCCTGGGTTGGGAAGATCCACTGGAGAAGGGATAGGCTACACATTCCAGTATTCTTGGGTTTCCCTTGTGGCTCAGCTGGTAAAGAATACGCGTGTAATGCAATTGACTTGGCTTCAATCCCTGGGTTAGGAAGATCATCTGGAGAAGGGAAAGGCTACCCCCTCCAATATTCTGGCCTGGAGAATTCCATGGACTNCAGTATTCTTGGGTTTCCCTTGTGGCTCAGCTGGTAAAGAATACGCGAGTAATGCAATTGACTTGGGTTCAATCCCTGGGTTAGGAAGATCATCTGGAGAAGGGAAAGGCTACCCTCTCCAATATTCTGGCCTGGAGAATTCCATGGACTTTATAGTCTATAGGGTCGCAGAGTTGAACATGGCTGAGCGACTTTCACTGTCACTCTCAGAGTATTGAATTAAATGAAAAGATAAGTTGTAATACTTCTAAAAGAAAATGTAGATAAACAATATGCAATCATAGAGAAGAAATACATTTTAATTGGATATTTTTAAAGTATGAACTATAAAAGAAAAAAATTAATGGAATCATCAAATTTGAAACTGCCATTCTTTAAAAGTCTCCTTNTAATACTTCTAAAAGAAAATGTAGAGAAACAATATGCAATCATAGAGAAGAAATACATTTTAACTAGATATTTTTAAAGTATGAACTATAAAAGAAAAAAATTAATGGAATCATCAAATTTGAAACTGCCATTCTTTAAAAGTCTCCTTAAGGAAATGAAAAGGCAAAGATTAGGCAAGAAAAAATATATCTGCTATACACATGTATGACAATGATCTTGGCTCTAAGTATGCTATGCTTCTTATAATTTAATAATTTTAAAAATCCACCTAAAATGAACAGGAGATTTGAACAGATGCTATACAAAATAATATATATGAAAAGCTGATAAAAACACCAAAGGATGACTAACATTATTAATCATTAGGCAAAAGCAAATTGGGCTTCCCAGTTGGTGCTCATGGTAAAGAACCCATCTGCCAATGCAGGAGATATAAGAGACATGGGTTTGATCCCTGGGTCAGAAAGATCCCCTGGAGTAGGGCATGACAACCCACTCCAGTATTCTTGCCTGGAGAATCCCCATGGACAGAGGAGCCTGGCGGGCTACAGTCCATAGGGTTACATAGAGTCAAACGCAACTGAAACGACTTAGGACGCACTCATACAAAAGCAAATAAAAACTGTAATTAGGTGCAATTACACACCCAGAAGAATGACTAAAATTTAAAACACTGACAATAAGGAAGTGGAACCAGACTCAGACACTTTTGGTAGAAGTGTTAATAGTATGACACCTATACTTTGGAAAACAATTTGGCAGGTTCAGATGGTGTTGAATATACATGCTTAGCATATAATGCAGCAGCTTTCCGAGGTACATACTGAAGATAAAGTATATGTCCACACAAAGACTTGCACAAGAATGTTCAGAGGCAGTACTGGGGAGGCAGCAATTCCCCACCCATTGCCTTTCTTGTCGATTGCCCAAATCAGTGACCTGGGCCTGCCAGGTGCTGCTCTGCCCTGGATTCTTCTTCCTTATTAGGAGAAAGCTTTCCCTTACTTGGGGTGTGCAGTGAACTTCCTTGTGCTATTCAAGCATGTACCTCATCGGCTCCTGGCCAACCACACAGGGTATCTGTCCTGTGAGGAAGGAAACTGGTCTTTGACTGCATTCAGCTGTCAGGAAGGGCCCAGTGGTCACTGCACACTACAGCTGCTGATCATATTGCCTCTCTTTTCATTTCTGTGAGTAAACCATATCCCAACTAGTGTCTGGGATGAAGATCCTCCTGGGTGGTGCCAAAAAAGTTATGCATCAGGTCAGGCTTGTGGGCTCCTACTTCTGGCGGCTGGCAGGGTTACATCTCTACTGTCCTCACATGGCAGGAATCCTCACCTGCTATTGGTAGCTGGATCTTTCTGTCAGACAGAGGTTTATTCCTGTTAGCCCAAACCGAACGCAACCTAGCTTTTCATCAGTAGGTGAAAAGAAAAATAAATCAAAGTCTATCTATAAAATGGAATCTTACCATAAAAGTAATGAAGTGCTAAAACATCTTCAAATATAGATGAATCTCAAAAGCATTATGCCAAGCAATAACAAACCAGACATAAAAGAGAATACTGTATATGATCTCACTTATACTAAATACAAGGAAAGGCGAATCTAATATACAGTGAGAGAAAGCTGATGAATCAGGGATTTCCTGGGTTTGGGTTGGGAGCAGGGTGAAGACTGACCAAGCAGGGTCACAAAGGAATCTTTGGGGATGACGGAAATGATTTATCCTGATCATGGTGGTGATTAAATGAGTGTGTGATCTTGTTGAACTAGATACTTAAAATATGTCCACTTTATTTATTATCAATTATACCTCAGTGATGGAGAAGGAAATGATAATCCATTCCAGTAATCTTGCCTGGAGAAGCCTGGCAGGCTATAGTCCACGGGGTCACAAGAGTCGGACACGACTTAGTGATTAAACCACCCACCACCACCACCATACCTCAATGAAGTCGATTTCAAAAATGAAATGTAAATTGACTAAGTGCTCCAGTGAAAAATAAAGTGTCAGATTAATTTTTTAAATTCATGATATGCTCTTTAAAACTGACATTTCCAAAACTAGACAATTTAGAAATGTTTGAAGGAATAACTAGAATAACACATAGAAGACAAATATTAACAAAATAAAGCTATTGTAAAGAATGAATTAAACAGTTAAATAGGGACTTAGAAAGATGTCTCTGATAGGTTAAGTGGGGAAAAAGGTGTCCCAGGATATAGAGTTTACACGTATTAGCCAGGGACCACACAAGAAAGAGCACATTGGTAAGACCTGACTGATGAGCATGGAGTGAGGGACCAGGTAGGCAGGGGTAAGGGAGCCGGCAAAAGATGCTAAGGCACCTGGGCCAGCAACAATAGTAAGCCACTGCCAACCCTCCTTGCAAAAGGTAGAAACCAGGGAAACAACCTCATCCAGCCTGGCAGCAATGGACTACGGGCTGGGAGAAGGGGAACAGAGGGGCATAACCTCTCTCTCTTCTGATATTCTTCCAATGCCTCTCACAAGCCAAACTCTAGAAAAGCAGTCCGTGTAGTCAGCACAGATCAGCCTCCCAGGCACTGAGCATAAAACTGAAGAATGTGCGAGCAGTGCAGGGACAAGTCTAAAACTATCAGCCCAGATGGCACTCTGTCAAAACACAAACACACAAACGTAACAAAGCAGAAAATGAAACACCAGAAATCTCTCTCATGCGTGCTCTCTCCGACTCATTTCTTCAATTGTCTTACTATGTTTTTATGAACCTGAAGAAATAACGAGAATAATACAGGATATTTGACATTGATTTAAATAAGAAACATAAGGCTTTAAGAGAAGTTGGGGAGAGATGTATCTTAACTTCTATATATTTATATGATTTCATTAGATTCAGTGTGCATGTATCCATTGGATTTTATGAACACACACTGAAATAAAGCAGCATTATACAAATTACCACCTTTTAAACATGAGAAGGCAATGGCACCCCACTCCAGTACTCTTGCCTGGAAAATCCCATGGACGGAGGAACCTGGTAGGCTGCAGTCCATGGGGTTGCTGAGAGTCAGACATGACTGAGTGACTTCACTTTCTCTTTTCACCTTCATGCATTGGAGAAGGAAATGGCAACTCACTCCAGTGTTCTTGCCTGGAGAATCTCAAGGATCGGGGAGCCTGGTGGGCTGCCATCTACGGGATCACACAGAGTTGGACATGACTGAAGCGACTTAGCAGAAGCAGCAAACATGCCTGTAAAATTANAAGGATCGGGGAGCCTGGTGGGCTGCCATCTACGGGATCACACAGAGTTGGACATGACTGAAGCGACTTAGCAGAAGCAGCAAACATGCCTGTAAAATTACATTTCACAAAAACTGTAAGCATTGGTGGTAATGATTTGTCTTGTTTCTATTAGTTCTCAAAACTTTTTCAAAACTACTTTCATCTTAGTTTTCTTCTTTTCATCAGAATTATATTGACAATTGGTCAATTCAGTCACTCAGTTGTGTCCCCATGAGTTGCAGCACCCCAGGCCTCCCTGTCCATCACCAACTGCCAGAGTTCACTCAGATTCACGTCCATTGAGTCAGTGATGCCATCCAGCCATCTCATCCTCTGTCGTTCCCTTCTTCTGCCCCCAAATCTTTCCCAGCATCAGAGTCTTTTCCAGTGAGTCAACTCTTCACATGAGGTAGCCAAAGTACTGGAGTTTCAGCTTTAGCATNATTCCAGCTTGTGCTTCTTCCAGCCCAGTACATCTCATGATGTACTCTGCATATAAGTTAAATAAGCAGGGTGACAATATACAGCCTTGACATACTCCTTTTCCTATTTGGAACCAGTCTGTTGTTCCATGTCCAGTTCTAACTGTTGCTTCCTGACCTGCATATTGGTTTCTCAAGAGCATGGCCAGAAATAAATAAATAAGTTTAAAATGTCAATTGTACTTCTTCTGAGAGATCCTAACCTAGAGATACAGGCTCAGAAAATACATAGTCCATCTTCTTGTTTATGATAGGTGATAGTATTATGAAATGTTTTGCCATTGCAAGGCATGAATTGCCAACTTTCCAACTTTTTCCAACTCTGTTTTTGCTGCCTAATGCTAAGCTAATGCATGAATCTTAAGGCTTTTATTTACATTAATATTTTACTTTGAGGTAACAATTTTCATGTCTAGGTTGACCTAAGGACTGTAACAAAAATTCCAAAATTTCAATGACTTACCACAGTAACAAGAAGTATAATGGGTCTATTTGTATATAGCTTTCTTCCAAAGTCTGACTCAAAGACTGGTGTTTCTTACCTTTCTCAGTGTTTCAGAGTTTTTCTGATGGATAGATCTATAAAAATCCTTCAAAAGCACTTCAGGAGAGAAAGAACTAATTGTTAGACATTTGCCACTCAGATGGAAAAGGGATGCAATTGCAGCATCAACAGTTTAAACAGGCACACCTCCCTTCTCATTAACTTATTCAGTATATTTGGTTTGAGTACCATAAGTACCAGCTACCATTCTAAAATCTGGAGATACATCAGTGAACAAAACAAATCAAGACAGCTTCTCTCTTGGAGCTTACACTGAAACAAAAGAAAAGCAGACAATAAACACAGTAAGTAAATNGAGTACCATAAGTACCAGCTACCATTCTAAAATCTGGAGATACATCAGTGAACAAAACAAATCAAGACAGCTTCTCTCTTGGAGCTTACATTGAAACAAAAGAAAAGCAGACAATAAACACAGTAAGTAAATTATATATGATGCTAAAAGGAAAGTGAATTTGCTCAGTCACGTCCGACTCTTTGTGACTGCATGGAATGTAGCATACCAGGCTCCTCCATTCACGGGATTTTCCAGGCAAGGGTACTGGAGTGGGTTGCCATTTCCTTCTCCAGAGGACCTTCCCGACCCAGGGATCAAACCTGGATCTCCCATATTGCGGGCAGACACTTTACCATCTGAGCCACAGATTTAAATAACATTTAAATGACATTAACTGGAACATATACTCAGTTTTCACTGGATGAAAACATGGAAGCAGAGAATATTCTTTCTGGAAAAGTGGCTCTAAAAAGAAGGGAGATACAAGTCATGAGGTCAATGATAGGTCTTTAGTTTTCTCTAAAATAAGATATTGTTCTTTGTTTATATTCTAAAGGGGAAGGAGTTTGAATATACAAAACAGAATAGGTCAATTAGAAGAACCAGTGTCCAGAAGGGGTTAAATTCTTAGTAGAAAGTTGAATTGTCCCTCACCAGGAGTTTAATATGAAAGAAGAATTTTTATAGTAGTCACTTTCCAGATATCTCTCATCTCTCTCACTTTCACATACACACATACATGCATACCCATGCACAGGCACACACAGAATCACTTGGATCTTCTGCCTATAGAGACTATGTTATTATGTTGCCACATCTGCTAATAACATCTAAAGGACTGTTGAGCTTTCTGAACCCCTTTCTTGTCTAACAATGCAATAGAATAAAACTTTGTAACAAATTCAGCAACCAGCTTTGTGCTCCCTTTGATTTCTGTGGTTTGCAAAAAATCATACTTGATTCAGAGTTTCGTTAAGAGTCTCTAGATAGGTACATAGATAGATCGGCAAGCATGTTCTCCTGTATGACACCCAAGGAAAAATATTTTCTAAATTAAATGTGAGGATTTCAGAATATTTTCATTTTCTAAGTGTTTCTCAGAAGTTGAGGAGTCCAGTTCCCTCTTGTCTTTTTGCATGTTGTGATTGACTGAAAACTGACAGTAAGTGACAATAAGAATTCAAGCAATCTATCCAAATATCTTTTTGAATCTTGGGCATATGGTGTATCTGATTCTATTTAAAAACAATATCTAGCCTACTCTAAGCCTTTGTAGATATTCACACTGCCTCATTTTCTTTTCTTCGCAAATGGCACTTGTCACGTGTAAGGAAAATAGCAAAGGTTATCCTACTCTGCAAATAAGGTAACTCATCTAATTCTAATAACTATGGTCTAATCTTGGCTCTTCCAATAATACTAAAATAATTGAAAACCACACCATGAACAAGTCTAAAAGCACCAATGTGACATAAAACTAATTAATCACTATCAATTTAATATATGCCCTATCCATTCAACCAGCTCAGCTCCTCTTGACTTTATGGATGATATTCACTCAGTTCACTGTGCACATCCATCCTTTAGAACACAGAGTTCTGTCTCTCTTCCACTTACAGAAGTAGTTTAATGTGATGAACTCTTTCTGTCATAATTCTACAGGTCAATCCTATCATCTTTCAGAGTCTACCTCTTCCTCAAAGGAGTATAGGAACCTGTACTGTGAATTTGCATTGCAGCCTTTTCAAAGTGTTTCTGGGCTACATTTCCTTTCTAGAATTGTTCATCTTCTTTCAGGATCACAGTTTAGACCTCTCCACTGGCATTTATCTTTCTCTCAAAGCACCACAAAGGTCAATGATATTTTCCCTTTGTATTTGTGTTTTGTAGGTGCAATTATGTACAAAAGGTAGTTAATCTATTTGTAATAAAGAACATGTCCCTCATCCTCAATGCTAATCCTCAGTTCTATTCAATATACAGTCAAGCACATTAATTATCTTTTATTTATATATTGAACTTAAAAACTATAGACTCTCTTTAGTCTCTATAGACTCTCTATAGACCCTGCTGTAGGGTCTTAGGAGGGCTTCCCTGGGGGCTCAGATGGTAAATAATCTGCCTGCAATGCAGAAGACCTGTGTTCAACCCTTGGGTCAGGAAAATCCTTTGGAGAAGGGAATGTCAACCCACTTGAGTAGTCTTGCCTGGGAAATCCCATGGACAGAGAGCCTGGTGGGCTACAGTGCATAGGGTCAAAAAGAGCTGATGATGACTGAGTGACTAAGCACACATACATATAGGGTCTTAGGCAAATTGCTTGAATGTTCAAAGTGGTTATTCCTTTGTGTGTTATAAGTGTGAAACAATATCATTTATTCCATGTAGTAAGGTGTCAGAAGTGTTGGATAAATGTTACCTATATTCTTATTCTTACTGTTATCACTCTATTTGTATGGCCTGAAATGTGCTACCAAGCTCTGCTCTGCAGGAGGAGACAATGAAGAGGCTGTAGACCAGGTGCTCAGTGGTCACTGTAGCTGCAGTGATGGGCACAGGCTGTACACGAGGCTGATGACACAGGAGAGCAAGAATTGTAGTGCACAAGGACACAGCTCCTAATGAAGGGACTGCAGTGTATCATAGGTCTTGTCAGCAGAGCAAGCACAAGGTTTGGGGGCCATCCCCTCCTTAGTCATGTGCCCTACCTTGGGAAGAGCAGGGACTCCTCATGACATTTGCACATTTATATTTCCCAGCACATTTTTCCTGCATAAAGATTTGTAAATGTGCGTCTGCCTTAAAAGTAGCATTTCTGGCTTCTCTGGTGGCTCAGATGGTAAAGACTCTGCCTGTAATGAAGGAGATCCTGATTTGACCCCTGGGTCAGAAAGATCCTCTGAGAAGGAAATGGTGACCCACTCCAGTATGCTTGCCTAGAAAATCCCATGGACAGAGGAGCCTAGAGAGGCGTCCATGGGGTCACAAAGGGTCGGACATGACTGAGTGACTAACACTTTCACTTTCACTTTCAAAAGTACCATTTCTGGGGGCATTCCCCTTAAAAGGGACTCACTGAAGTCAGTATATATCAGTTTGGCAGGTTTCCACTGTAATTTTTTTTTGCTGTACAAGAGCAAATTTTCTTTTCTTCCCACAGTATTTAAAAATATATATATGTATATATAAAGATATATATAATTATATATATTATTATCAATATTATTATTTAAGATATATATATTAAGAGTACAAGGCTAAAATATGTGTCCATCTCTATATCATTGTTTTCAAGCATGTGGTGAAGATAGTGCTACGTAATTTTAGATACACTAGAGCAATCGTTATTTTTCAGTCATCATGTCCAAAGCTGATATAAAGATTGTGGCAGACTATGTTAATTTTCAAAAATGTTCACCCTTGGTCAGATTTACTTTCCAGCCTTCTTGGTACTGTACTTGGCTGTGGGGCTTACGTCGGTCAGTGTTATGTTGGGAGATGGGGCTTCCCTGGCAGCTCAGCAGTAAAGACTCTGCCTACAATGCAGGAGACCCTGGTTCGATCCCTGGGTCAGGAAGATCCCCTGGAGGAGAACATGGCAACCCACTCGAGTATTCTTACCTGAAGAATCCCAGGGACAGAGGAGCCTGGCAGGCTGCAGTTCATAGGGTCTCACAGAGTCAGATATGACTGAAGCAGCGAAGCAGCAGCAGCATGTTGGAAGGCACAGTAGGAGCAAAGGCTTGAAGCAAGCTTTCACTGGGGGCTTGCTCTGTCACATACAGCATTTACCCTGGACAAACATGCCTGGGATTACCTGTTAGCTCCCCCAGAAGGATAAGAGTTGAAGCACAGCAGAGGTCCCAGGGTAGTCCAGGCCAATCAGCCGCCCATAGATACTGGAGATAGTGATTATCATCTCAATACACTGAGTGTTCATAGTTTGCTGTGCAGCATTCTTTGGCATACAGCAGTTGCTGACTTAATAGTCACACCATGTCGCATTGCACCATGCAGCACAACTTATGTTGGTTTCTATTCTTCATTTATTGAATATTTAATTAAGCTCAACCCAGATACCAACGAACCATCACAGGAAACTGTGAAACCAGCTAGATGACTCCTACTGTCTTTTCTACCTTATAACTTTTGTTTAATACACTATTAAAAATAAATCAATAAATCATACCACTGTGCTTGTGCTCAGAGCATTCTATGAGAGACACTGTTGGTTCTGTATTCTGGTCCCCACCCACACAGCTCCTTCTTCCAAGTTAATTTCAGTGGATACTTGAGACCTAGCTATGGCCAATAAAGATGTAAAAGTAGAAATATCTGGATGCAGGGAGGTTAAGATACATTTTTTAAATAAAAATGCTCAGATGGTATGACCCTTCAGCCACTCCCTTCCTGTGTAAAATATAAATACCATTGTGGTAGATAGAAGTACAGTGGGCATTTTTGTGACTTCAGTTGACATAGGAAGAAAAAAATAAGAAATGTATAGAAAGACTGATTCTGCCATCATTGAGCTTCTGAACCAGTGTAAGCAGCACCCTGTTTTCCTGGCTCCTGGTTATATCTGGAAAAGAGCTTCATCCTTAAGTCAATCCTCTGTTCCTTGTAGTATTTGTAAGTCTCTCTCTGTTGTACTTACTAAGTCAAAAGGAAAAGTCAAGATATACTATGACCTAGAGTCCCCATGTTAAGCTTATAATGCAGTTTTTCTCAGTTACCAAAATCATCATTATATAGTAATATCACTATCAAATCTCCCAAAACCTTCATTAAAACCTAAAAATAAAGGCATTAATCCTTGAATTAAATTGATTATATTCTAAGTTTTTACTATATTCAAAGAAACAAAAGATGCTTTAAGATTAGGATCTATACCCTTGGTGAATGAACAAAAGAAAATTTTCTAAAGTAATTAAAGATGAAATGCTTTTGAAAAGGTTATCCATATATCAAAAGCTCAAAACATCAATATCAAATGGTTAGTAAAATTTAGGCGTATGTAAGACACAATTAACTTGTCTTCAGAGTATTACAGGTTCTTCTGTAAGCCTAATTGTGCACTTTTTCCATGGCTTTCTTGTATTCACAGTAGAGATTAGGAAATCGTTAGCTTAGTCATTAATTGGTAAAGATTTCTTTCCACCAGTGAATTTTCATTGAATATTAACACATGATTAACCCCACCTCACATATAAAGAGAAATGATGTGAAACCATGTGAAACCCTGGAAATATTCTATGCCTATTGAAACCTACTAAATAATTCTAGATCATGGATGCAATGCCTTTGTTCAGAAAACTATGACTTTCCACTTCATGATATAAACATGAGTAATGCAATTACAGGGCTTATAAACCTCACTTCAAGAATAGGCCAGTAAAAGCCAACTTGATCCTTTATGTTTTTTCTTGAAGAAACTGAAACAGCTCAGAATTTAAGTTACATATATCATGTATATTTGACTGATACCATAAGGTTTTCATCTAAATTCAAAAACCTAACTCTGTTTGGATATATCTGAACATTTTTATTGCATTTAGTAATGAGACTTGAATCCTGATAAGCTAAAATGTGTGATGTGGCTGGATCATACCAAATAGGTTACTTCTGAAATTAGTTTGAATCAATAATCCAAAAACTCGGGGATAGTGGGGAGAGAGTAAAACCTATTTTGCTTTAGTTCTGCTGTGAAATAAAATCAAAACCATCAAAATGAAAACTCTCTTCATCACAAATATAATTTGCAATCTATACTAGAGATCCAGGGGGAGTAGATAACAGCTAAAATAGACAGATAAGGCCAAATGAAGGAGCTAAAAGCAAAAGGAAACTAGTGATAAAAGCAGAATATAGGCCAGCAGGCAGCCCCACCAGCACAGGGAAAATGTGCATAAGCACATTCGGGAACCAGCCTCCAATCATGGACGCCTGCTGAACACAAGGCTTCCTTTTCATTAATCTGCTAGAAAAATAGAGGGTTTACTTGTCCTGTGCCAGAGAGATACAAGGCAAGTACCTCATCAAAGAAGTCTTTTTTTGTTTTTCCTTTAAAGAGAATAGCAGGGCCTGATGGTGGAAAGGAAGGAAGCAGAAGAGGCCCTCCTTCTGGCTCCATCTGCCTCCCCAGTGGCAGTTAGGGAACAACTGGGGAAATGAAATAAAAAACTTACTCTATCTGGAATCCCTGAATGATGAAACATTCAGGCAGGGGAAGGAGATGGTGGTATGAATAATAAGAGACTCTCCTAGGCCTTTTTGCACTGCCTGTGAAAAGCTGTGGAGCAGGCTAAGTCTGTTCAGTCGTGCCTGACTCTTTCTGACCCTTATAGACTGGCTCTTCTGTCCATGGGATTCTCCAAGCAACAATACTGAGGTGCCATTTCCTTCTCCAGGGGGTCTTTGCAACCCATGAATCAAACCCACGTCTTACATCTTCTGCACTGGCAGGCAGGTACTTCACCACTAGCACCACCTGGAAAGCTGCCACTTCTGTGTTATTCTTCTTCACCAAATCTAAAGGATGGTCCTTCTGAGCTGTTCCTTCTGTGAATTCACATTCTTAAGCGTATTTGCTCCAAAGATGCCATCCCTCCCTCTTCCCAGTCCCAGCTGATGGATATTGAAGTGCTATGTAAAAATCAGAGCATTGAAAGGCCATTCCAGGATTAGTTCTCAGGGGGGATCATTCAGAAGAGAAGGGAAGGGGAATCTGGATATAGCTCTCCTTTTCTTTCTGCCTTCTTGTATCAATCTAAGCTATTTGAATGAAGTAGGAAAAAGCCACGGGCTCAAGAAGGTGTCTCCACATGTATATGTATCTTTGTTGTGTTCCTTTTGAAAGGAAGAATTGAGCTTTGAATAGCCAGGAGAGGCTTGTTATGATGTGGTTGCTCAGTATCTTTATTCAGTTTCATCTTTCTCTTCATCATTAGCCTCCAGAATTCCAGCAGACCAAACTCTTTGCTTTTCTCTGAAATCCACTCTATCTCTTCTGTTTGGGCATTTACTGACCTCTGAGAAAACCTGCCTCGTACCCTCCATCCTGCCTCTCACCCTCTATCCTGCCTCTCACCCTCCATCCTGCCTCTCACCCTCCATCCTGCCTCTCACCCTCTATCCTGCCTCTCACCCTCCATCCTGCCTCTCACCCTCCATCCTGCCTCTCACCCTCTATCCTGCCACACCACGCTTCTGAGAAGATTCTAGAAAACTCCCTACACACAAGAAGACTACAGTGCACTCTGCTTTCTGCGTCTTTAGCCTTTTGAGAATGCATTGATTCAAGCAGTTTCCCAGGTCGGCTCACTAGGCTTTTTCTCAAAAGGCCATAAGTGACTTGTAGACAACAGCTTTAATCTTTTCATCTTTTTATTCTGAATGAAAGACACATAATAGGTACTCCAAAACATATATTTTTCAGAGAACTAAAAGTTACTTTTCCCTATTTTTAGGTTATTGTTGATATCAGCTCTCTTCTCAAAAAAAAAAAAAATGCTTGTTGATTAAATCCAATTGATAGAACCCATTCTTCACCCCTGATGTTTAACTTGGTAAGTTCTCTACCTATGTTAAGATTGTAGAAATAGCTTTTGATAATAGTTCAGGATAATTTTCCAGATGATATGTTTTTGGGGACAGACTCTGACTTATCAATTTGTCTCATTGTATTTAAATCATATTTTTCCTCAATAAAAGAGCTGTGGCCTGGGCTCATGAATGTAACAAAAATCTCATTCCTACAGAAAAAGAAAGCCTTCAAGTGAAGCCACAGAATAGTGTCCTGTCTTTGAGGTGTTAATAATGTCATTGTCTGTTCTGCAATGTCCAGTCCAGAGCAGTGGATCTGACCCCCAAAGAGGACAATCCAAATCTGTGCTTGCTTTAGTCTAGGGTCTTTCAAATCATCCAGCTCTCAGTCTCCTAAACACTGACCCCCAGGGAAAGTGATGCAGCCTGGTTACCATCAGATTATCATTTCTGTGCAGGGAGTCTGATGGGGTCAGTTTGATTTTCATTCCACTGTTTCCTTTCTGTGGAAAACAAAGAGAAAAAAGGTTTTAATCATGCCTCCATTTACATTATACAAGAGCCTCATGGGGGTGCAATTTTCTCTCTCTCTTTTTCTCTCTTTCATTGAACATCAGTTTTATTTTTCATCTGGATCAAGAATTAGCCCAGGAGAATAAGTATTTTCATTTGAATCAAATACATTAGATCAAGACAACTAATATTAAGCCAATGCTTGGAGAAACCAGTGTCTGGAAAATCTGGCGTTTGGCTCCTCACCATGTTTAATATGAGCAAGTAACAATATACTCCAGTATTCTTGCTTGGAAAGTTTCATGGGCAGAGGAGCCTGAAGGGCCACAAACCATGGGGTCACAGAGAGTCAGACAGGACTGAGCAAAAATGCCTAAGGAAACAAACCTTCCTCGGCATAGCTGGGACCAGCGCTATTGTTTCATGGAATGAGTGTGGATTCTCCACAGGATGCTTCTGCTGCTGCTGCTAAGTCGCTTCAGTTGTGTCCAATCCTGCGCGACCCCATAGACAGCAGCCCATCAGGCTCCCCCGTCCCTGGGATTCTCCAGGCAAGAATACTGGAGTGGGTTGCCATTTCCTTCTCCAATGCATGAAAGTGAAAAGTGAAAGTGAAGTTGTTCAGTCGTGTCCGACTCTCAGCGACCCCATGGACTGCAGCCCACCAGGCTCCTCCGTCCATGGGATTTTCCAGGCAAGAGTACTGGAGTGGGCTGCCATTGCCTTCTCCATTCAAAGGATGAGGTCAGTGAAATAAAGGGGTCATTTCTAGTGACATCTGGCAGCAGTCCCCAGAATTCCAGTCTCTAATCAGAAACTAACAAAGATGGCTCTGCAGCCTGGCAGGCCCCAAAGTTTCAGTTTCCTCCTTTTCCAGCTCATCCAGCTCAAGAAGTGTCAGGAAAGCAGCAGCATCTCTCCCTAATGGCATGGCTAACAGACACATTTTTCAGTTGAAATGTTGCCAGCTGACTGTATTCCTCATTCTTTCAATCCCAACATAAAAATAATGATACAGATTTTTTTTAATGAAGCATTGACCTAATCAGTAAATATCGGTCTGATCATGTCAACTGAAATGTGAGTTGAAATGGGGGTTGGGAAGAAGTCTCAATAAATAGCAAGGGTGGTGCCCCTAAATCCATTATCCAAGCTACTTGGGAGTCTACACCTTAAAAAAAAAAAATCCACCTTCTGATTTCCCAAATTCCTCTCCTCCTGCATGTCAGGGCAGAGTTTATGTGGAACAGATGGTTTCCATGTACACACCCTATACTCACTGTTGTGCCAAGCTTATGCTTCCTTCACTTTCTTCATGAAAACAGGCATGCTGAAAATATGTTTGCCGGTGGCACGGAAATGCTGTGCACATTTTAGCCGTCATGTCAAAGCAGGAAAAATCAGAGCCATAACAAGTAAAAACAAAAACCACTGAAAAGTAATTTTTCCTCCACCAGGCAATAGTCATTTCCAAGCCGGAACATGGTACATCATCAATGCTTTGTGTTGAGCTCCATTCAAAGAAAAGAGGGGTAGGTGTGATGGGCATCAAGACAGAAAAACCTTGGAATAGGATCAGGCATCACTTGCTGTAACAAAGGGTTTTCAGTTCTTGTCCAGTTTCAGAAAGGAGGCCTCTGATTGCATTGTGAAGGAAGCAGTAAAGGGCTGGCTTATGAAATGTTGTCTAGTTTTGCACTTAAGTATCTGCCCAAAAAAGTGAAATTTTCCTCTTTTTTTGTTCTAATGCTTTATACCATGTAAAGTGTCACCTATTTGGTGGTTGAGATTCATGAATTAAGTAAATATTACAAATAACAAAGTTAGAAAAAACCTTAGAGATTAATTGATTGACTTCTAAAAAATGAGAATTGAACTTCCCTGGTGGTCCGGTGGTTAAGAATCCACCTGCTGATGCAGGGGACACAGGTTCAGTCCCTGGTCCAGGAAGATCTCACATGCCATTGAGCAACTAAACCTGTGCACCAAAATTATTGAGTCTCTGCTTTAGAGCCCAAGCTTTGCAACAAGAGACGCCTCCGCAATGAGAAGCCTGCACACCACTATGAAGACTCAGTAGTCAAACATAAACAAAATTTAATTTTTTTCTAAAAGTTAAAAAAATTAAAAAATGAGAATTTACTCCACTGAATTATAAGCAATAGGCTATTCACCTATACCATTTCTTGAGCTAATGAAATAAAACTTGTACTTGTCTAGAAATATCCACTCATCACCTTCTGGAACTCAAATCCCTTTTGAGCACTAAAAATATTAAGAGGAATAATGAAGAAGTTCATGCCCTTAAGGTAACTCACAGCCTAGTTACAGAGCTTGACAAATCTACACTTTTCAGTACTCTCTTTATTTTTCCTTAGGACCTTTGCCTAAGCTTATAATTATAGATTTATTAGCATAATTATCTGCTTAATTACTCTCTCCTCTGTTAAAATATAAGGTTCATGAGAAAAAGGGCTAAATCTGTTCAGCAATTATGTCCAGAGCCCAAACGGCATCTCAAACACATAATAAATGTGTTGAATCAATGTGAATGATTGATTACCACCTTTTGAAGGGCACTTTAGCCATATGAAACATAAATGGGATAAGGATGCTCCAGGTGGACAAGCAACATCTGAAGAGGCAGGATGTTAAGGAGCCACCAGTGTTTCAGCTTGGAAGAAACTTAGAGCTGAAATTTGCGGAGGCCAAGACATAAGGCTGAACAGGAAATAGTCCGGATTATGAAGAGCCTTTACGTTGTGCTAAGGAATTTAGATTTCCTTATCATTATGAAGAGTATCAACCTGTTAACAGATTTCAAGAATGAGAATGACATCATCAGCTCACATCTTGGAGGGACTGGGCTGGCAAGACTGTGGAATATGGGAGAGAGGAGGGTCAAATAGAAGCTATTATGGTGCATAAAGGTGATGAATGTGAGTGTAGAAAGGAGAGGGTTTTTCAACAAGTAATAATGATCATATCTGGGAGACACAAGAATTCATCATCACCTCCCAGATTTCTAGCTGGGGCGACTGGCAGAACTAAAATTGTGATATAACAAGTACCATAGGAAGCTATTCTGTTTCTTGGGGAGGAGATTATATTGAGGTTCTCTTTGAACATGTAGGAGGATGGCATTATATAATTCTGAGTTCAATAAAGAGATTGAAGAGTGATCAATATATAGATAACAATTAAAACCTGAGCAGGAATGATTTCCTCCAAAAAACCACATGTAGAATGAGAAAATAAGAGTGCCAAAGAAAGAAGAAGACAGTTGCTAAGAAGATAAGGAACAATCACAGAGTTAGGGGAAAAAGCAACAGGGCAATATCATGAAAATCCATGAAAGGATTTCCAAAGACAGAAGACAAGAACAAACACCTAACTGTGTCAGTATGGCAGAGCAGAAAGGTAATGCCAGGGCTGAAAAATCCTTGTTACTATATTTAGAATGTAGGTGATTTGGACTAGAGCCATTGAGAGGAGTGAGAAAAACAGAAGCTAGAAAATCTTTCATTTCAGGGCCAGTCTTATATCGTGTAATGTTGTCTATTCATTATTCTGAATCAAGTTTTCCCTTCACATAGATGGTTAAATATCTGGGGAGGAAGGAAGTGCAAATTTTATGAGTTTCAATGAACAACTATAGTAAATATTTTATTTTGTTTCAACAAATATTCATCAAGCATCTGTTATGTGTCAAGTTTTGTGCTAGGAGTTACAGACACAAAGATGAATAAGCCATGATCCCTACCCCAGGGGATTCAAAATATATTTAGGGAGACTCAAATACACACTTCAGTATGGTAAGTGCTATACTAAAGGTATGTATAAAAGTTACGGTAACACAAAAGATAAATCATTGATTTTGCCCAAGTTAGTTGGGAATGGAGGTTGCAGAGAAGAAAGGACAGTTTTAACAGGACATTGAAGAAGTGATAAGATGATATGGGCATACCTCTGTTTAGGGCAGGGTGTACATTTCTGAAAATGCACAAACTAATGAATGATTAAATAATAAGAGCTGTCTTTGTGGCATCGTCCCCATGGAACTGCACACCAAGCATCGTACACTAAACCAGCTGTGGAATTCTCTTTAAATTCCCTCAAGCATGACAAGTTGCAAGACATAATTTCATTCACATGCAGTTCCTACAATAGCAAATCAATCTTACCAAGCCATAAGGATCTTTAAGATATAAACAAGATAAAAGTACTTCTTCTAATCTAACTATGGATCTGTACTTTCTAATTCATTGACTATTACCCTGAATGTACTTCATGGTGTAGTTTCTTGGCAATTTTGAAGCACCCCCAATAACATCACTTGTATTCATTTGTCAGCTATGAAGGGTCAAAGTTGTTTACCAAGAGAGGCCAAGGAAGAGTAAAAGTGGAATTGAAAATGAAATACAGCACCATGAAAACTGAAGCAACCTCTGAAAGGCTCCTTACTGCTCACTTGCTAAGAGTCCAGACTGATCATCAGTCTACTGAACTGGCTGATCCATCACACTATATTATATTATAGATAGATAGCATAGATGTGTGAACATATATTTTTGAGATAAAGAGCACTATAATGAATATATATTATATAGGGCAGCACTAAGTGAAAAAAAGGCTCCAAATGAACTCATCTACAAAACAGAAAATTACAGATGTAGAAAATAAGCTTATGGTTACTGGGGAGTAGAAAGGGAGAGATAAATTGGAAGACTGGGATTGGCACATACACACAACTATAAATAACATAGGTAACTAATAAGGACCTACTGTATAGCTCAGGGAACTCTACTCAGTACTCTGTAATGACCTATATGGGAAAAGAACCTAAAAAAGAGTGGCTATAAATATATTTATAATAGATTCACTTTGTTGTACACTTGAAACTGATGCAATATTGTAAATCAACTATATACTCCAATAAAATTTTTAAATAAATAAATAAAAGCTGATAACACTTAAAAACAAAGAATACGAAAAAACATATATGTAAAAAAAATTAAATTTGACTTCATTATATGTGAAAAAAAGTACATCTCAGTATATATAAGCATATGGATTCATGAAAGTATATGGGTAAGAAATTTGAAGTGACTACAGTGGAGTGTGCATGGCATTGAGGAGTAAGAGATAAAATTAGTTACTTAAGTCGCTCAGTTGTGTCCGACTTTTTGTGACCCCACGGACTGTAGCCCACCAGGCTCCTCCGTCCATGGGATTCTCCAGGCAAGAATACTGGAGTGGGTTGCCATTTCCTTCTTTGGAAAGGTTAAATTCTGTATAATTTGTGAATGCCACACTGTATGTTATAATGAAAAGTATGCACTATATTGCACTTCCCTGGTAGCTCAGCTGGTAACGAATCCTCCTGCAATGCAGGAGACACCACTTCAATTCCTGGGTCGAGAAGACCCCCTGGAGAAGGGATAGGCTACCCACTCCAGTAGTCTTGGGCTTCCCTGGTGGCTCGGATGGTAAAGAATCCACCTGCAATGCGTGAGAACTGGGTTCAATCCCTAGGTTGGGAACTCCGATCCCCTGGAGGAGGGCAAGGCCACTCACTTTAGTATTCTTGCCTGGAGAATGTTCATGGACAGAGGAGCCTGGCGGGCTACTGTTCATGGAGTTGCAAAGAGTCAGACACGACTGAGCAGCTAAGCACTGCACAGCATGCACTGTGTTACACAGAAAGAAGCAGGTTCACATTTTAAAAAGAAAAATAGCACAGTCACTAACACTGATGGAAATATGGAGACAATTCTGGAGGCTGGACAAGCTGAAGGCAGGGAGCTCAGTGGCGAGACTGAGAGACCCAGAACAGCAAGACTGAAATAAACAGGGGTTCGATCACTGGATGTCCAGGAGATAAGAGCTCCTCTTCATAAGGTCATTGAAAATCAAAGATTCCCAGCAGTGGTGCTGGGGAGCAGTCCAATGCAGCCTCGAATGGGCAGTGGCAGGAAGAAGAAGTGGTTTTAGGAGTCATCTTCCAGGCCCTCTTTGTTCATATAAGCAAGAACCACCAAGTTTAAGAAACAAATTATAACTAAATGGTTCATGCCTTCTGAGTTTCCTTCTTCTTCTCCTTCCCCTCTCTTCACTAGATAAAACTACCCTCCTGAATTTGTGTTTATCAATTTATTTTCCTCTTAATATAAATGTTTATTGTTCAAGAATATATATTATTTTTCTGCAAATTTTAGTACTTTATATCAATGGTGTCATGCTCTATGTTTTTAACTTTTTTTTTTTAAGGAAGTCTTACCTCAACATAATCATCCATCCTGATTAATTGTTACCTGTATTAATTGTTACCTTGCTTTCTCTTTACTGTCATTCTATTGTATCCAAAACTGTTTCTAGAATTTTTAAATTTACTTTTTAACTTTATAAAAAAA
>SJYW01054353.1:258863-281991 GCA_006410735.1 Raphicerus campestris | reverse complement strand
TTCTTGCTATTCTTTGGAACTCTGCATTCAGATACTTATATCTTTCCTTTTCTCCTTTGCTTTTCACCTCTCTTCTTTTCACAGCTATTTGTAAGGCCTCCCCAGACAGCCATTTTGCTTTTTTGCATTTCTTTTCCATGGGGATGGTCTTGATCCCTGTCTCCTGTACAGTGTCACGACCCTCATTCCATAGTTCATCTGGCACTCTATCTATCAGATCTAGGCCCTTAAATCTATTTCTCAGTTCCACTGTATAATCATAAGGGATTTGATTGAGGTCATACCTGAATGGTCTAGTGGTTTTCCCTACTTTCTTCAATTTAAGTCTGAATTTTGTAATAAGGAGTTCATGATCTGAGCCACAGTCAGCTCCTGGTCTTGTTTTTGTTGACTGCATAGAGCTTTTCCATCTTTGGCTGCATAGAATATAATCAGTCTGATTTCGATGTTGACCATCTGGTGATGTCCATGTGTAGAGTCTTCTCTTCTGTTGTTGGAAAAGAGTGTTTGCTCTAAAATACAAGATGATCAGAAGTTTCAAATATCAAAATCAGAATTTCAAATATCAGAATCTGGAAAAGTGATAAGGGTTTTGTTCTTTAAACAAGTGTTTACACTTCAGACCATGTTTAGAAAGCAATTTCCTGAAAGGTGTAGCAATAGGAAGAAATGTAGGAAAAACTCCAAATGGTGGTGTGCAACGATTACTTCTCACTTAACAAAGTTCTATAAAAGAGAGATACAGGCTTATTCAGTCTGCAAGTAGAGCTGGAGAAGAACAGAAGTCTGGGGAAAGAAGAGAAGTGCTTGTTGCCTATGGCCTTCAGTAAGTAGTAGATTTATAATCTGGCTATTTTGAAACTTGTGTGGCTATATAGGCCAAAATTTTTTGTTCCTATGTGTAAACTGTTACAAGTGACAGAGTCAACACTGAAAGACACATGGCTTGTAAAATTTTCAACTTATCTAATATTTGAGGCAAGTAAGTACTGGTCAGAGCCACAAAAAATGTGTCTTCATAAAACATAAAATTCATGAGTAATTTTGCAAAAAGCATCTTGATATTTTTGCAATTTCTGTATAATCAAGTAAAAGGAAAATTAAAAACTAAATAAGTAATATTGAGAGTAATTCATATGGTTGTTTTCCATGTAGTATTAACTTATTTAATATTTTAACTGAAGGGTTTTGTTTTATTAATGCATTGTGTTTGAAGCCCAGCAGTATAAATTATAACATTTTACAATACCTAAACTCTGATGAAATTATTAAAGTGTCATAACAAGTCGAGTAGAAAAATCATAGAGAGACTATTAATGATTTAATAGTTCTAGTTCATAAGGGAATGCTAATCCCACTGAAGTATAGAAGTTATGGTTATTATGATTAACAACATATAAGAAAAGAAATAGGAATGCAAAATTCATACTAAAAGCATGATATAAAATGCAATCATTATAAACTGACAGTGATTCATGCTGTAAAATTTAAGCTAATTTTCCTAGAAAGCCATTACCTGGTGAGTCTGAACATTTATATGAATATTTTTTTCATAGGGACACTCCCATCCGACACTCCCATTTTGATTAACCTTACCACTAGGTGCTTACTTCAGGATGAAGAAAGCTGTCAATGATGTTCCCAGATCTCTGAACTTTTCCACTATTTTCAGGAGCCTCCCTTTTGCCATCCCTCTGTTCCTTCCTTCTTTGAGAGGACTTCTCATGCAACTGAAGTTGTTTTGTTCACAGACTCAGGGAGCAGGAGTACTAGGAGTTTATGACCACGAAAAGGTTCTTAGCCAGCAACTGACCTGAGAGGGCAGATGAAATTCCCGCTTCTTGGTACTGCAAAGGGATAACTCTGATGCATAACTTCAGAGAAACCATCTCCGGATAAGGAAGAAGTAACCCTCCACAGCACTTGGCCGGGATTCCCTCCTTACTTGGCTACTACCTCTTTCCCTTTTATTTTCCAACTTCTGCTTTGCTGCCTTCTCCTAGAAGAACTTCAACTCTTACTTCTCTCCCTCCTACTTTTTCTTTTGCAAATTCTTTCTTAAAGTGAGGAACAATGTGACTGAACGAGATCTTCTTATCAAGTATAGCACAGAGTACATTCTTGTATTTTGTTTTCTCTGCAAAATGGTTAAAAGGCATTTGCAGGAATACTAATTTATCAANCTCTCCCTCCTACTTTTTCTTTTGCAAATCCTTTCTTAAAGTGAGGAACAATGTGACTGAACGAGATCTTCTTATCAAGTATAGCACAGAGTACATTCTTGTATTTTGTTTTCTCTGCAAAATGGTTAAAAGGCATTTGCAGGAAAACTAATTTATCAATAATTCTACAATGATAATGTTGCCAAAATGAACTTCGGTCTGCTCACCTGCTTTACAGTAAAGCTAGTTTCCTGGCATTGGGTTGTGATGAATTTGTGTACAGTCTTCATTTGCAAGGCTCTAAGCAAGGAAAATGGGCAGTTTATGCTCAAAAGATCTGAACTCCCAGATGGCTTTCAGGGAAAGGATTTTAAAGGCAGCATTTAGAGTGAAGATATCAGGGTGCATGACTTTCTTCTGATTGTTTGGCGGCATGGTACTGGCTGATGTTTCAGGAATCTTAATCACCAACCTTCTAGTTGCATCCAGTCTGGGTTTTTCATGCTCCTCGTGGTCAGCATGTAGTCATCATCCTCCATCTGGTTGGTGTTCTTAGTTTCTGAAAAACAACTCAAAGGTATGTGTCAATTTGTTATGTACATCTCTTCAGGAGGAACCAGCACTCTATCACAGAACTATTCTCATTACTTTTCTTGTTTACCTGCTTTTCCTTTTTCCTTCGTTTCCCTAATTAGTAACTGCTTGAATCTGCTCTTTGCAACTCAAAGGAAACCTAGGAGACTAAAGCATTTTCTCCACAAACAAGAAATAGGTGACATGGAGGAGCTTTTGTACTGGGAGGATCCCACAGGGCCCTGTTCAATTTCAATTCCCTCTTTTCCTTGATATTCTTCAATCTTGAAGGGAACAGGGGCAGGGCAAGAAATGGAACAAAGTTTTGGATAGTTAATCATAAGCTTGGCATGGGAACTGGGTTTTAGGAGGACTCAATTTCAATAAGAAGAATGCAAACTACATATATGCCATAGCCTGTAACATATTATAAATCTCTAAACACCATTCATCACTTCATCTTGTATAGCTTATTTCCTCTTTTCTTCAGAATCCAAAAGCTGTAACAATATCCAAACATACTACTTATTTGACTCAGATAGCATTAAAAACTGAAAGATTTTGTTTCAAAATTATCTTTTAAAAAATATTTAATATCACAAATACATTTCAAAAATATGAGAAAATATGTGACATGGATCAGCAATAATCAAATAAATAAACATAAAACACCAGTGTGGAATTCACACTAAGTAGAAGATGAAATGGAGGCTGCATTTTTACATCAGGTCTCATCTCAATGGTGTATAGGAAACACCATTCCTTAAAGGTAAATTTTGAATGAATAATAAGAAGAACAATTGGTATAAATGTGAAGTCTTGAAGTGAAGTCACTCAGTCGTGTCCAACTCTTAGCGACCCCATAGACTGTAGCCTACCGGGCTCCTCTGTCCGTGGGATTTTCCAGGCATGAATACTGGAGTGGGTTGCCATTTCCTTCTCCAGGGGAACTTCCCGACCCAGGATCGAACCCGGGTCTCCCACATTGTCGGCAGACGCCTTATTGTCTGAGCCACAAGTCTTAGAAAAATTTATTGACAGCATAGTTTTTTTGTTGTTCTTTCTTGGATTATCACTAATTTTGGCTGGGAGAAACTGAGTTACTGGCTTGGAGGATAGTCAGCTATGTTACTATTTCAGTTCTCTCAATTCTCTCCAAATACTTATAGGAAAATCTGTCAAAGAGTTGAAGATTATTTCTACAAATGAGATATAGAAGGATGCTGGAACAAAACTAATAAGAACACAGAATTTAAACTTTCAGTGGAATTATTATCATACACTTACATTCACAGGTGCTAATTACACACCTTGCAACACACCCCCAGGTGGCACGAGTGATAAAGAACCTGCCTATCAGTGCAAGAGACAAAAGACCCAAGGGTTCAGTCTCTATGTTGGGAAGATCCCCTGGAGGAGGGCATGGCAACCCACTCCAGTATTCCTGCCTGGAGAAGCCTATGGACAGAGGAGGCTGGTGGGCTACAGTCAAGGGGTCACAAAGAGTTGGACATGATTAAAGTGACTAAGCACGCATGCACACAACACACGTGATTATTTATTTAGATCCTCCAGCTCAAACCTTACTAAGAAAGTATTCTGTAAGATATTATAGAAAAACCCAAACAAACTTTTTGACCCACTCAATATACTGAGTAAATCCATTCCAGGATTCTAGTCCAATCAAAACTCATTGTAGTCAGGCAAGGATGTTCTTCTTCCCTCTATCTCCCCACCCAGAATAACATACAGCCAATAACAAAACTGATGTTGAGACTGGTACAGCATAAGCTTTATTCAATGACCAAAGAATGGAGATCAGGGAACATAGTTCACAAATCAACTTCACAACTTAGTTCTGGAGGAGATACCATTCATAAGAGGGTCAAGGTAAAAGGGAGGGAATTGGAAAGAGTGGGAGGAATATTTGCATCCAAGAACAGAGGTGTGGCTTGGTGTGTGTTTCATACAAAAATCCTTTTAAGTCATTGTGTGGTCATGTATGGATGTGAGAGTTGGACTGTGAAGAAGGCTGAGCACCGAAGAATTGATGCTTTTGAGCTGTGGTGCTGGAGAAGACTCTTGAGAGTCCCATGGACTGCAAGGAGATGCAACCAGTCCATTCTGAAGGAGATCAGCACTGGGATTTCTTTGGAAGGACTGATGCTAAAGCTGAAACTCCAGTACTTTGGCCACCTCATGCAAAGAGTTGACTCACTGGAAAAGACTCTGATGCTGGGAAGGATTGGAGGCAGGAGGAGAAGGGGACGACAGAGGATGAGATGGCTGGTGGCATCACGGACTCGATGAACATGAGTCTGAGTGAACTCTGGGAGATGGTGATGGACAGGGAGGCCTGGCGTGCTGCGGTTCATGGGGTCACAAAGAGTCAGACATGACTGAGCGACTGAACTGACTGACTGATGGACTTTTTCCTTTTGTTGTCATAGAAACTGTCAACAGTCATGTAGATGATGGGTGTGTCATTTAGCATGCTAATGCGTTCTACTGACAAGTGCTCAGTCCTGTCTGATTCTTTTTGGAACCCATGGACTGTGGGCCCACCAGGCTCCACTGTCCATGGGATTCTCCAGGCAAAAATATTGCAGTGGGTTGCCATTTCCTTCTCTGGGGATCTTGCCAGCCCAGGAATTGTACCTGGGTCTGTTGCATCTGCTGCACTGGCAAGTGGATTCTTTATCACTAGCATCACCTGGGAAACCCACGTTAATACATTACAGTGAGCACATAATGAGATTCAAGGTCTACTAGAAGTCAAAATTTTCTGCCATCTGTGGCTAGTTGGTTCTGACCAGTTCTTGTTTTTCTCTTTGCAGCTTCCTCTGGAAATTTAGATAAGAGCAGTTGGTTTCCACTTGAGGAAGGGGCAGGGTATGATTCTGGGACAATTACCTTGGTAACAAATACCACCTCAGCTACAGCAGTGGTTTGATTGGACTATCCCATGAGAAAGTCCAGTGGAAAGAAAAAAAGCCTACTCAAAGTTCAGTAATTAGTCTGACTCCCCTAAAATAGTCTCCATCATGGGGTGAAGATCTATTTTATCTCTGGCTATCCCTCAAGACTGATTAGCTCNGGACTATCCCATGAGAAAGTCCAGTGGAAAGAAAAAAAGCCTACTCAAAGTTCAGTAATTAGTCTGACTCCCCTAAAATAGTCTCCATCATGGGGTGAAGATCTATTTTATCTCTGGCTATCCCTCAAGACTGATTAGCTCTATATGGGAAATAGATTTCTTTTACCTTCAAAGATCTCCATTTTAATCATGCACTTATCTGCAAATATTAATAAATAGATCCTAATTCAAGTTCTCAGTGGTCATTATAAACCTGCTGTCTTCCCTTTCATTCTCTTTGTGATGAAATGTCAGTTTTCTGTCTTCAGATCTGCTGTTGCATATTCTATACCTGCTGTTGTGTTATGTAGTAAATGACTGGTCATGTTTCCTCTTTCAGTTTGCCTCAGGATTACAATAGTTGCTATTAAATCTTTATTTGTTTATTTTTATTAATTTTTTTTGAACCCTAGAAATCTTTTTAAGACCTAAGAAGATTTTCTTAAGGTTGAATTTAAACTTTTAGCCAAAGGGAAAGAGATCTTGGACCAACTGCTCTCCCATGGGAAGGGGAAAAAAGTAGAGGACTTACAAAAAGTTTTATTTAAAATTCTAGACTTTTAACTTATGTTACTGAATTTAGGAGCCTAGAAAATACATCTTGTGTCAGAATGAATTAAAAGCTGAAGCCATTCCAAATTGTTTTGAGCCATGTTTTCACAATGTTAATTTATTTAAGCTGTTCAGACCTCATCTCAGATCACATCCATCATAATAATGCTAACATTCTTAGATCTAGGACACAATTTGTCATTTAAAAGAAATGCATGGAATGCTATATTCGAAACACCTTATTTTAAATTAAACAAATCTCTAAAGCAAATATCCCCTGCCTGGAGCTACATTTGTTAATTCTCCATTAAAATGCATCCTTTTCTCACTGTTCTAATGAGCATATCCACCCATTTACCATAAAATCATTATTAAATATTGATCAGAACCCTAGCCTCATCCAAAGGTATATATGTAGTTAATCATAGCTTCAAAGAGACACTTTTGTATTTTAAACACATTTTGGAACTTTCTAAGGCAAATCATGTAAAAATTAGTCCTTAGATTTTTAAACTATGCCATTAGCAAAAAGAGGCTTATTTATCCATGATTTGTGCTATGAGAGATGGGACAATCTGAAGAATATATAAAAAGAAACACAGGAATAAAAATTTTCCTCTTTTTAGCTGTTAGATTAAAAATAATTCGTGACTCATTAAAGGCAGTACTGAAGAATCACTCAACAGGGGACTGTTGTAATAGATAAAGGGACTACCTATCACCTGTCCTGAAGTGATCATTCAACTCTGAGCACAAGAAAAAAGTAAGAGTTTATAGCTATGGGGTGGGTGTTGGGAGGGTTGGTGGATGGAGAATTGCTAAGAGAAAATATCAGGGGTGAGGAGGCATTCTGGCTAAAGCAACCTAGCAGGATTCTTGCTTTATCAGGTCAGGCTGATCACACATGATCAAGGGTGGTGAAGGATGAGAAATTCAATCAAGTATCAAGGACAGCAAAAGTGGCTGGATAGGATTCTTCCAAAAATTGGACAATGAAGAGATGAAATTGTAGGAAGACAGCTTTAAGCTCTGATTCATAAAACTGAAACAGGCTGCCTTGGGGGGTGTAGTGTATTTCCTATCTCCTGTGATTTTTCAGTCTAGGCCAGAGGGCCACATGATGGGGAGGTTAAGGGTAGAGTGGACGTGCTAAATTTTAAATTTCTTTTTCATCATAAATGTCTATATTCTACCTAAATGTAACTGCTGTCACCTATAAGGCTTTATTTCTCACAGTGTGCACATTTTATACATTAATAAGTATACCTCCTTCCTTCTCTTAATGGTGACACCACTATCAGATCCATCATTATTTATCTTGTTCTTAGCAAATTAGCCCCTTATACACAGCAGGGGCTCAATAGGCTGTGTTTAAATAATTAAGCATACATTTCTATACTCACTGGTATGTTCTTTTCCAAAAATTATCCAGTCAAGCCTTTATGTCAAGTGTCCCTGAGGTAATCATNATTAGCCCCTTATACACAGCAGGGGCTCAATAGGCTGTGTTTAAATAATTAAGCATACATTTCTATACTCACTGGTATGTTCTTTTCCAAAAATTATCCAGTCAAGCCTTTATGTCCGGTGTCCCTGAGGTAATCATGGGGCTGGTTCTATTTTATGCCATACTACTAGGAGTTAGTAGATAAATTTTACACGTGCATTTTAGAGAAGTTAACTCAGAATGATAGATGCTCAGCACAACCACTGGTAGAACCCAGATTACTGAAACTTTTCTCAAAATTTTGTCTTGACTTCTAAAAGCTAAAATCAAAAAAAAAAGAAAAAAAAAACAACAACAACACTATTTACTGTATACACTAATGCAGAAAGGAGGAAATAAGCGTCGGTTCTCATCCCTAGAAGAGCTGTTGCTGTTGTTTCATTGCTAAGTCATATCTGACTCTGCAACTCCATGGGCTGTAGCCTGTCAGGCTCCTCTGTCCATGAGATTTCCCAGGATAGAGTACTGGAGTGGGCTGCCATTTCCTTTTCCAGGGGAATCTTCCTGACCCAGGGGTGGAACCCATGTCTCCTGCATTGGCAGGAAGATNAAGAGCCTGTCTCTTATACACATCTACAGGCTGTAGCCTGTCAGGCTCCTCTGTCCATGAGATTCCCCAGGATAGAGTACTGAAGTGGGCTGCCATTTCCTTTTCCAGGGGAATCTTCCTGACCCAGGGGTGGAACCCATGTCTCCTGCATTGGCAGGAAGATTTTTTACCACTGAGCCACCAGTCAAGCTCCCCTAGAAAAACAGAGGCTCCCTAATCTTGTGGGTTAAAATTGCCAAAGCATAGTGAGATTAGTGAAAAATATAAAGTGTCTGGGAGGAAGAAATTTTCCTGTACCTTCCTAAGTCCTTCTGGCTGGTCTAAGAATTACATTGATTAGTAGAAGAAAAATCAACTAAAGTTTAATAGCATATATGCATGGAAGAGGGGCTTCCTTGGCAGCTCAGCTGGTAAAGAATCTACCTGCAATGCAGGAGACCCTGGTTTGATTCCTGGGTCAGGAAGATCCTCTGGAGAAGTGATAGGCTACCCACTCCAGTGTTCTTGGTCTTCCCTGGTGGCTCAGATGGTAAAAAATTTCCCTGCAATGTGGGAGACCTGGGTTCAATCCCTAGGTTGGGAAGATCCCCTGGAAAAGGGCATGGCAACCCACTCCAGTATTCTTGCCTGGAGAATCCCCACTGACAGAAGAGCCTAGCGGGCCATTGTCCATGGGGCTGCAAAGAGCTGGACATGACTAAGTAAGAACAGGACAGCACACGCATGGAAGAGACCCAGAAAAACCGAGTAACTTGTCAAAGGCCAAAAAACTGTCACCTTAAATATTTTCAGCTGAAAACAAAAGAGGATATTGAGGGCAGTGACTTGAGACTTCAAACGGGAGAAAGGCAATTGACATAGAGATGAAAAAGCAGATGTTTGGTAAACAAATGTTTGCTGGGCAGTGCAGAGACAAAGGGACACAGAGGAATACTATCAGACTTTGCTAGGTCCCTCCCACCTGGTTCATGCTATAGTTATTTATGGTAATGGCTCCCTTCCTGAACAGGTCCTTCATGTACATTTTTTAGACAGTTAAGGGGAAAATCAAAGTATTTTGTTTGGTCTTCAGGGCTTAGATTGTTTTAGCTCAAAATAGTCTTCATGCCAAAGAGATAATTTGGAGTGGCAAATTTTGTTCTCCTACAGTAGCCAGGATATGATATTTGGATAAGGAGACTTTTACAGAAGCAAGTGGGTCATCTGTGTTGATATGATGGTGCTAGGGGCTCCAAAAATTGTTCAACAGGCAGATTGGTTTAGCAAGATCGTAGATGATCTGCAGAATGGAGCCTGGCTATCTGAAAAGAGTACTCAAACTTAAAACTAATCATTAAAGTCTACTTTATTATTGGCTTCAAGAATGCTGACATTCCAGTAAAGAGTTCTTATAAATTAAAATGAGTGCACATACTTCCCTCATTATCCAAAATATAAATCTTGGAGTTTTGCCATGTTCACTCTCTGACTGGAGAGAAAAATGTTAAGAGAAAGGAATTTTAAGGTGGCTGATCTGCAGAGCGTAAGAGGTAGAAAGCAAAAAAGAACTGAAGACACTGAACGTATAGTGATCAAATATGGCCTAATTAATGTATTGGATTCTGGGCATTCATTTTTTCATTAATTCATACAGCATTTGTTTATTAAGCCCCATCCATGTAACATATGCTCAAGATGAAGAAGATATACAAAGTACTCTGAATTCATCAAGCTTACAATCTAGTGGGAAAAGTGAACAAGGCAGGATATAGAATCCAGCTTCCTCTGACACCTTTCTGTCTTTTTGGGGGACATTTAGTAGCCATGAAGGGATGGATTTGAACAAATAGATCAAGCTTAAGGAATTAAAGTAGCCTGGCTCTTATTTTAACGTTCACTAAATTACAGGCAGATCATCAAGGAGTACTGAAACCATGCTCAAAACTTTCTAAACCTTTATTGAAATTGTTTAGGGCCTCTCCAAGAGGCTGTAAGAACAGTAGTAAAATTATAAGTAGTTTTCTTTATAACCTGTAACTAAATACAGACTGTAACTATGATTAATTTTTTTTAATATTCTTAGTGTTTCAGGACTATTATATTAATAAGGCCATCATGCATCAGTGTTGTATTCCAACAGAACTATTAGTCTCTGTACCAAGTTAGTGTAATTACAGTCTAATGATTTACACTATTATGAAAGCCCTAAATATTTTACTAAACTGAGTACAGTATATAAAAATTAATTTAAATGGCTTCAGGCTTGAAACAATAGAATCAATGAAGAAAAAATGTCTTTCATTTTGAATAAGAAAGCAAAGATTTTGAAGGAGAGTATTTTTTTCTTAAATAATTGAAACTGTAGTAAAAATATAAAGGTTTTAAAATAAAAATATGAGCAGCCTCTTATGATAGTTTGATTCCATCTTATAAAGCAATCTTTGTTAACTCAAGAGAAAGGATGAAGTTTCTAAAACTACACAGTTTAGGGTCTTTTTCATTTTATGTGGATATGGTAACTCAATGAAAGATGCGAGGAAACTTGTATATACTAATTGTAAAATGCACCCTGCAATATATATATACTAATATATACCTCAGAAATATATGACAGTACTGGTGAACTTTTAATGCTCTTTTTATGGGCTTAAATCAAATACTTAAATAATGAATTTCTTAGCATGGGGGATATAAATATTCAATGTGCAGTGTTACCAGTGGTATCCGACTCTTCAAAACCCCATGGATGGACGGTAGCCCACCAGGCTCCTCTATCCATGGAATTTTCCAGGCAAATACACTGGAGTTGCTATTTCCTATTCCAGGGGATCTTCCCAACTCAAGGATCGAGAACTCCAATCAATCCCTTGCATCTCCTGATTGGCAGGCAGATTCTTTATCGCTGGGTGACCTAGGAAGTCCAAATATTCAAAAATACAGGCTTATTAATTGGATAGTATATGTGAGGAAAGAAACTAGAGGAGGGGAAAGCCTGACTGTGAAATTAAATAAGACTAATAATGTTAGCCTAAACCATAAACATTCTAATTTTAACATAAAATAATATTTAACATGGCAAAACATATAACTAATGTTCATCATACTTACTCAAGTTCACTTAATTGATTTGAAGATTCTTTACATTTTTATCACTAACAAGAATACTTTAAGATAGAAATCTTTCTTTCTCCCTAAGATTCCATCCTTCTCATCGGTTTTCTTGCTGCAGAAGATGGTTAATTTTAGGCAGAATGGTGCCCAGATTAGACATTATTTCTCTAATTTCTGGGAGTGTTTGCCAGAGTACTTCCATTGAATCAATGAACTCAGGAAAGCAGACAGCCCTCCCCTCTGTGGGCTGCATCTTCCAGTCTGTAGAGGGTCTGAAGAGAGTACACAGAGGAAGAAGGAATTTGCACCTTTACTTGTTGAGCTGGGACATCTGTGTTCTTCTGTCTATGTACTGGGATGCAAGCCATTGCATTTTCTAGTTCTCAGGCCTTTTAATTTGAACTAAATTATAGCACCGGCTTTCCTGGGTCTCCAACATTCAGACCACATGGTGGGACTTCTCAGCCTCCATTATTGTGTGAGATAGGTCCTCATAATTATTCACTTCATATGTACATACATATATATGTATGTATAAATATCTTCTGTTTCTCTGGAGAATCCTGACTAATGCACTATACAATCTCACCTCATTGGACATCGGGTTCTCATTTATTGAGTAGAATTTAACAAAGTCAGCCCAATATACCAATTTGCAAATGTGCCACCTGTATGATTTTGGAGGTTTCAGATCATAAGCCTTCTTTAATTATTTCCTTCAAGGGGATATTTTAATTCACGTTTCTGTGAATTCAAAACAGTATGGGTGGATACCAGAAATCATTCATTTTTTTTACCCCTCATTCAATCACTAAAACCCTCTGTTATAGTGGCAGCTGGTTCTGGAACTCCATGGACAGGGTATTCCTTGCAGCATTAACAAGTTAAAGCTTGTTCTCTAAAGAACAGCTTCAGTTTCCCAGCACAGAAATGGGAGGAAAATTCCAGAAGCTTCAGGTCCCAGTTAAGTACAATTCTGGGCCCCTTAGAGAAACTACCACATAAGCTTTTTAAAAGTTATTACCAAGAGCCTTGTATCATTGACCTTGGTCAAGCACAAAAATGCTTTCTAAGGATAGCACGTAAGACAGAGCATCCCTCATTTTCTTTCAGATCTAGTGAGAAAAAGATTAAATATTTTTTCTCTCCTGGAGAAAAAACATCTCTCTTGGAGTGATGGTGTTGGTTAGCCAGAAACGACCACCGGTGAATTCCCTCCACTTCTGAGTTCTCATTCCTGTCCCCACCCTCACTGTTGTTGTTCAGTTGCTAAGTCATGTCCCACTCTTTGTGACATCCACTGCAGCACGCCAGGCTCCTCTGTCTTCTCCTGTCTCCTAGAGTTTGCTCAAAATCAGGTCTAATGAGTCAGTGATGCTATCTAACCATCACATCCTCTGCCACCCTCTTCTCCTTTCGCCTTCAACCTTTTCCAGCATCAGGGTCTTTGCCAGTGAGTCAGCTCTTCGCATAAGGTGGCCAAAGTATTGGAGTTTCAGCTTCAGCATCAGGCCTTCCAATGAATATTCAGGTTTTATTTCCTTTAGGATGGACTGATTTGATCTCCTTGCAGTCTAAGGGACTCTCAAGAGTCTTCTCCGGCTCTACAGTTAGAAAACATCAGTTCTTTGGCACTCAACCTTCTTTATGGTCCAACTCTCACATCTCTACAGGACTACTGAAAAAAATCATAGCTTTGACTAGAGGACCTTTGTCAGCAAAGTGATGTCTCTGCTTTTTAATATGCTCTCTAGGTTTGTCATAGCTTTCCTTCCAAGAAGCAAGTACCTTTTAATTTCATGGCTGCAGTCACCATCCAAAGTGATTCTGGAGCCCAAGAAAAAAATCTGTCACTGCTTCTGCCTTTCCCCCTTCTTTTTGCCATGAAGTGATGGGATTGGATGCTATGATCTTAGTTTTTCAAATCTTGAGTTTACCAAAAAAAAAAAAAAACACAACAACCTGTTTCTCTTGGAGTGATGGTGTTGAGTAGCAGAAAACACTCCCCAGTGAATTCCCACCACTCTGTGTTCTCATCCCTGCCCTCCCTCTAACTTGCTGAAAAGCCCTGTGAGAATCCCTTTCCTTCGCTGGGTCACCTGCTCAAAGAGTGCACTTAGATGGATGGCTTCCTCAGGTGGAGCACTCTTTCCTCCTAACACACTAAACTGGGTGATAGGGTGACTCTAGCTAAGAACTAATTAAGCTTTTGAATAAAATTGCTCATTTTTATTATCTTCACTAGGGACCAGTAAACCAAAACTTTATCATNTCCCTCTAACTTGCTGAAAAGCCCTGTGAGAATCCCTTTCCTTCGCTGGGTCACCTGCTCAAAGAGTGCACTTAGATGGATCGCTTCCTCAGGTGGAGCACTCTCTCCTCCTAACACACTAAACTGGGTGATAGGGTGACTCTAGCTAAGAACTAATTAAGCTTTTGAATATAATTGCTCATTTTTATTATCTTCACTAGGGACCAGTAAACCAAAACTTAATCATATTTATTATGAATTTTATCCTTTCACATTATTAAAACTCAGGATAAATTAAAATTTTTTATGATTTGAAATTTTTTGGATTTTTATTGTTCTTCAAAAATATATTAATTTACTTTACTAATAAAAATGTTTTTTAAGATGTAAATAAATAAAATAAAACCTATGTCAAATCACTTTTTATTTAAGGTCAGTCAAAATTTAGATTATTATTACAGAACTATATAACTCATTGGAAAAGACCTTGATGTTGGGAAGGATTGAAGGAAGGAGGAGAAGGGGGTGACAAAGGATGAGATGGTTAGATGGCATCACCAACTCAATGGACATGAGTTTGAGCAAACTCCAGGAGATGGTGAAGGACAGGGAACCCTGGTGTGTTGCTGTGTCACAAAGAGTCGGACACAACTGAGAAACTGAACAATAGCAACACAGAACTGGGATTACAAAATCTAATTTATTTATGTATCTTTTAAGAAAAATATGTAAATAGGTCTTAAGGCTCCTGACATGGCCTTTGGCTCTTTTCTTGCTGATTTCCTGCTAGGCTCCCTCCCAAGAAGAGCTGCCCAGACCCCTCCAAACCAAGGAGAAGTGTCTAAAAGACAGAGGTTGAACCAATCAAAACCAGCATTTGTTGATCAGACTAGAAAGAAATTTATACAGTAGATTAGAGAAACGTATTTAAACACCTGAATTCACCCTAGATCTTTAAAGCAATGATCTAATTTTTAGCAACAGTAGCTTTTTCACAGGTGTAGGGAGAATGTTTACTTCCATTGAACTAATTTATTCTAAATTGAGAAAACATTTAGGAACTGAAAAAAACTAAGAGGCTCTTGTTTTCCCAGGACAGGAATAAAAAGGAAAAGGAGAAGGAGACTAGACCATGAAGCTCAATATTTCAATTTTTTCTCCACTGACTTGAGTAAATGATGTCTTTGTTTTTTAAAAAGCACAGTTCACAGGTGTGGCTAAAATAACAAATATGCTCGCTTACTTTCCTAAAAAGTAATTAAAGATGTCATTTGCTGACAAAAACAAATGCACACCTTGTATATAAAGCTTGCTATTTTGGTTAAATAAAATGTTTTGCATGCCTTACTTCAGGAGATTGTTGTTGTCTTAGTATATCAGGGGAAAGTCATCTTTGAATTAAGAGTTAACTCGCCTTTCCTCCCAAAGAATTCAAAAGTTTCTGCTTCAATGGATCTTAATAATTCCTCAAAACAAAAAAAAGCACCCTCATTTTCTTCTGCAACTGCAGCAATAATGTGAAAAAAAAAATTACTGCTTTAAAATGTATAGGAAATAACTTCTGAGGGAAAAAAAAACAAACCAGCATCTAGATATCTACCTGTATTATAAACAACATAGCTTATAGAAGTGGGCTTTTCCTAAGAACCACATCTTAAAGTTCGATTTTTGTGCCTAATGATTTAAACTAAAATTTAAATAAAATCCACCATGTTCACATTTCCCTGTCTATCTCTCCACCTCCCACAATACTTTTCTTTGTGTGAAATAATCCAAACTTCTTTAGCTTTTCCTCCAAGGACCCATTTCCTAAACTAATCATTTTTAGTCACTCTCTTTTGAGCTTTCTCCAAGTTTTCTACATCTTGCTTCAAACAAAGGGCTTCACATTGGACCCTGTACACCCATAAAATTCTGATGAATGCTGATCATAGAAGTAGCTCCCCCTGACTGCTCCTCCTCACAGAAGAAAATAGTCTTGATCTCATAGCTTCCTTAAGCATTACAGGCGAATGCTGTTTCTGACTTGAGTATTGGGTCACGGGGTATAGTACCTAACTTTCTGCTTCTCCATTTAAATTTCTAGGTCATAGTCTAGCAAATACAACCGCTTCTTAAACAGCCCCTATGTGCCAAGCCCTGTGCTATGTACTTTGCTTCTTTTTCCTTTTAATTTTTATTAGAGTACAGTTGATTCACAGTGTTGTGNTAGCTTCCTTAAGCATTACAGGCGAATGCTGTTTCTGACTTGAGTATTGGGTCACGGGGTATAGTACCTAACTTTTTGCTTCTCCATTTAAATTTCTAGGTCATAGTCTAGCAAATACAACCACTTCTCAAACAGCCCCTATGTGCCAAGCCCTGTGCTATGTACTTTGCTTCTTTTTCCTTTTAATTTTTATTAGAATACAGTTGATTCACAGTGTTGCATTAGTTTCAGGTGTGCGGCAAAGTGAATCAGTGATATATGTATATATATACACCCATCAGTTCAGTTCAGTTCAGTCACNGACTCATTGGAAAAGACTCTGATACTGGGAGGGATTGGGGGCAGGAGGAGAAGGGGACGACCGAGGATGAAATGGCTGCATGCCATCACTGACTCGATAGACGCGAGTCTGAGTGAACTCTGGGAGTTGGTGATGGACAGGGAGGCCTGGCATGCTGCGATTCATGGGGTCTCAAAGAGCCAGACACGACTGAGCAACTGAGCTGAATTGAACAGAACTGACCTTATGATAAAGTAAATACAAGAAGCCCACTGTACCACCAGGTCCCATCAACCTCTGATCTGACCAACTTTGGATCAATTGATGACCCAGGGTTGGTTGAAACCCAGGATGTGGAACCAGCCAGTAAGGAGACCCAAGGTACCACACCATAGCATATAAGAGGCTTGAGTATCCATGAATTTTGGTATTTCCTAGGGTCCAGGAGTGAATATCTCTGGGAATACCGAGGGATGATTATAATATTCCTTTTTACTCAAGTAATTGATTGGACCCCTAGCTAATGAAGTGTCACTGTTGTTAGGTCTGTGTCACTCAGTGAGAGTGTGTTCATCAAAAAATTTGTTTCTTAAAGCATCAAAGTTAAGTGAAGCTGATTTTCTCTGCAGCATTGATTTTTTTTCAATTCATGCTATATTTCCACATTTTTCATATTGGAAAATAATTTTACTGCTCAAATTTTTTTTCTCTTGCATTTCTAATTGTCTTTCTTCCTCACTGTTGCCAAAGAAACATATACCTTTCTCAAGCTATCCTTAAGACCTTGTCACTTTTTAAACAGACAACCCGCTGAATGGAATCCATTATGTAACCATAATCATGGTTATTTTCCAGTCTTATTGTGCTGATCGTGTTCTGGGTATGCTGTGCCACTCTCCTGGAATTGTGTTTTGAAGTTCTTCTGGATCTGTTCACTATTTGTTTATTTATTCATTTTACTTTTGCCTCTATATTCCATCTTTTTTTTTTTTTTTTTCATTTTGCTAGAGGCTGTCTTGAGGTAATATTTTAGAACATGTACACTGGGAGAAGAATCTCTTATTCCTTGGATAGCTTAAAAAGTTTTTTGTTTTTTTTTTTACCACCCTCCTCCCTCGTTAACTGACAGTATGAATAAGAGTGAAATCCAAACTTAACAACATTTGCCTCTAGAACTGTGAAGGTATTAATTCATCATTGCTGATAAGATCTCAAATATAATGATTCTTTTCTAAATAGCTTTGTTTCTCTTAACTTTTCACCCTTCCACTTTGATATTATTTTCATTTTATGTAATTTTTGTTTGATCTTTCAAGATGTTTATGTTTTCTGTATTTTTAAGTATCATTTTACTTAAAGAGCTTGAAGAGTATATATATATATGTATATACACACAAGACCTTCATGCTTTCACACGCATTTTTTTTTCCCTTTCAACTAGCATAAAATGTTCCATAAAGTTTTCTTTTAGTGAGATCTAGTTCCAGAAGATCATTCCCATTCTTGGTTTCAGATGCTATTCTAAATCAAATCTATGCCTTCATCTTCTATTCTTTCATCTACATACCCTTGTGGGTTTATCATACACTCATACTTCAATATATATTTCATGACTATAACACTACAGCTGACGAAGCGCTCTATTTTTCTTTCTTTTATGTGCCATGCTTGTTCCAAGTATTTGGAAGGATACTAATCCTTCAGCTTCTTATGACATTTTTTGATGAGTGATATAAAGTAAGCAGAAAGAGATGTCTTTCAAATCGAGAGGTAGGGGGTTATTTTTGTATGTGTGTGTGAATGTTTTNATCACTGACTCGATAGACGCGAGTCTGAGTGAACTCTGGGAGTTGGTGATGGACAGGGAGGCCTGGCATGCTGCGATTCATGGGGTCTCAAAGAGCCAGACACGACTGAGCAACTGAGCTGAATTGAACAGAACTGACCTTATGATAAAGTAAATACAAGAAGCCCACTGTACCACCAGGTCCCATCAACCTCTGATCTGACCAACTTTGGATCAATTGATGACCCAGGGTTGGTTGAAACCCAGGATGTGGAACCAGCCAGTAAGGAGACCCAAGGTACCACACCATAGCATATAAGAGGCTTGAGTATCCATGAATTTTGGTATTTCCTAGGGTCCAGGAGTGAATATCTCTGGGAATACCGAGGGATGATTATAATATTCCTTTTTACTCAAGTAATTGATTGGACCCCTAGCTAATGAAGTGTCACTGTTGTTAGGTCTGTGTCACTCAGTGAGAGTGTGTTCATCAAAAAATTTGTTTCTTAAAGCATCAAAGTTAAGTGAAGCTGATTTTCTCTGCAGCATTGATTTTTTTTCAATTCATGCTATATTTCCACATTTTTCATATTGGAAAATAATTTTACTGCTCAAATTTTTTTTCTCTTGCATTTCTAATTGTCTTTCTTCCTCACTGTTGCCAAAGAAACATATACCTTTCTCAAGCTATCCTTAAGACCTTGTCACTTTTTAAACAGACAACCCGCTGAATGGAATCCATTATGTAACCATAATCATGGTTATTTTCCAGTCTTATTGTGCTGATTGTGTTCTGGGTATGCTGTGCCACTCTCCTGGAATTGTGTTTTGAAGTTCTTCTGGATCTGTTCACTATTTGTTTATTTATTCATTTTACTTTTGCCTCTACATTCCATCTTTTTTTTTTTTTTTTCATTTTGCTAGAGGCTGTCTTGAGGTAATATTTTAGAACATGTACACTGGGAGAAGAATCTCTTATTCCTTGGATAGCTTAAAAAGTTTTTTGTTTTTTTTTTTACCACCCTCCTCCCTCGTTAACTGACAGTATGAATAAGAGTGAAATCCAAACTTAACAACATTTGCCTCTAGAACTGTGAAGGTATTAATTCATCATTGCTGATAAGATCTCAAATATAATGATTCTTTTCTAAATAGCTTTGTTTCTCTTAACTTTTCACCCTTCCACTTTGATATTATTTTCATTTTATGTAATTTTTGTTTGATCTTTCAAGATGTTTATATTTTCTGTATTTTTAAGTATCATTTTACTTAAAAAGCTTGAAGAGTATATATATATGTATATACACACAAGACCTTCATGCTTTCACACGCATTTTTTTTTCCCTTTCAACTAGCATAAAATGTTCCATAAAGTTTTCTTTTAGTGAGATCTAGTTCCAGAAGATCATTCCCATTCTTGGTTTCAGATGCTATTCTAAATCAAATCTATGCCTTCATCTTCTATTCTTTCATCTACATACCCTTGTGGGTTTATCATACACTCATACTTCAATATATATTTCATGACTATAACACTACAGCTGACGAAGCGCTCTATTTTTCTTTCCTTTATGTGCCATGCTTGTTCCAAGTATTTGGAAGGATACTAATCCTTCAGCTTCTTATGACATTTTTTGATGAGTGATATAAAGTAAGCAGAAAGAGATGTCTTTCAAATTGAGAGGTAGGGGGTTATTTTTGTATGTGTGTGTGAATGTTTTATTAAGATCTCTCCCACTCTCATGCCTGTATCTTCACAATTTTTCCTTGAGTAATGACATAGATATAAAGGCACTCTTAGATGTGGCAATTTTAAGAGAATACTTACATTGTGAGATTGGAATGGCCCGAAGCAATGCCTGTATTTTCTTGTCAAATCTCATAAACTGAAAGGTATTAAAGAAAAGGTGTCGAGGACTTTGAGAGAAGACAGTCTTCTTTTTTGATTGTCTTTCTTCTTATTCCCTGAACACTGCCCTGGTGGGCATGAGGCTGCCACAGGCATTGGTCTTTGAAGAACCAGGCAAGTGATAGTCCCTCTCCAAAGATATATTTGAGGTAGATTCTCTGAGAGAGTACCGGGCTTTCTCACAGTCAGGAGACTGTGTACTTGAACTGTGGCTGTTCTCCAATTCTGTACTTGAATTGGAGATTGGCATCTGCTAATACTAAATCCATGAAATTTCTCTAAGAGGCTAGGACAGGAACAATGTCAGTACCTGTCCTGAGATGAGGTGAAGTCTGATACATCAAACAATAAAAATAACAATAACAGTAACTTATAGTGATAATAATCATAGCAATAATAATGGTTCATGCCATTGAACAATTCTGTGTGCCAGCAGTAATGCTAAAAACATATATTATTTTAAAGAATTCTTACAATAACATTTTGGGGTTAATAATTATTATGGTCTCCACTTACAGGAAAACATGATCTAGAGACCTCAACACACTTGCCCAAGGTCACAGTTAATAAGTGACATAGTAGTGATTCAAATTGGACCACCTGTGCTCATGAACACTATTGTGTCATTTGCAAATGAACACTATTTGCCCAATTGGGTCACAGGAGGATTTTGTTAGAAAAATATATTTTTTTCCTAATAAAATGATTTATAGCAAGACTTAGAAGTCCAAGGGCCAGGAAGCCTAGAACAGCAGAGAAATGCAGGGTTTCAACTTGGGCAGTAGTCTAGATGTCCAGAGGTGGGTGTGAGTCAACACCTGGAGACATGATAGTGTATAGGAGGCACTGATCAAGACATTCCCCAAGAAAAAGAAATGCAAAAAGGCAAAATGGTTGTCTGAGGAAGCCTTAAAAATAGCAGTGAAATGAAGAGAAGTGAAAGGCAAAGGAGAAAAGGAAAGATATACCCATTTGAGTGCAGTTACGTAAACAGAAAGGAGAGATAAGAAAGCCTTCCTCAACAATCAGTGCAAAGAAATAGAGGAAAATAATAGAATGGGAAAGTCTAGAGATATGTTCAAAAAATTAGAGATATCAAGGGAACATTTCATGCAAAGATGCACACAATAAATAGTAGGGACTTAACATAAGCAGAAGATGTTAAAAACAGGTGGCAAGAATGCACAGAAGAACTATACAAAAAAGATCTTCATGACGCAGATAACCATGATGGCATGATCACTCACTTAGAGCGAGACATCTGGAATATAAAGTCAAGTGGGCCTTAAGAAGCATCACTGGGAATAAAACTAGTGGAGGTGATAGAATTTCAGCTGAGCTATTTCAAATCCTAAAAGATGACACTATGAAAGTGCTGCACTCAATGTACCAGCATTTGGAAAACACAGCAGTGGCTACAGGACTGGAAAAGGTCAATTTTCATTTCAATCCCAAAGAAAGGCAATGCCAAAGAATGTTCAACTACCACACAATTGCACTCATCTCACACGCTAGCAAAGTAATGCTCAAGAATCAAAAATTCAAAATACCAAAATTCATGGATATTCAAGCCCCTTATATGCTACGGTGTGGTACCTTGGATCTCCTTACTGGCTGGTTCCACATCCTGGGTTTCAACCAACCCTGGATCATCAATTGACCCAGAGTTGGTCAGATCAGAGGTTGATGGGACCTGGCGGTACAGTGGGCTTCTTGTATTTACTTAATCATAAGGTACCAAATGCTATTTAAATTTTTCCCACTTTTAGAATCAACTGCTCAACAAAGAACAGAAGGCTGAATATTGAGTTATGAGCACAGAAAATACAGGACACACAGCTAGGCTCCAAAATCACTGTGGACAGTGACTTCAGCCATGAAATTAAAGGAGGCTTGCTCCATGGAAGGAAAGTTATGACCAACCTAGATAGCATATTCAAAAGCAGAGACATTACTTTGTCAACAAAGTTTCTAGTCAAGGCTATGGTTTTTCCAGTGGTCATGTGTGGATGTGAAAGTTGGACTGTGAAGAAAGCTGAGTGCCAAAGAACTGATGCTTTTGAACTGTGGTGTTGGAGAAGACTCTTGAGAGTCCCTTGGACTGCAAGGAGATCCAACCAGTCCATCGTAAAGGAGATCAGTCTTGGGTGTTCTTTGGAAGGACTGATGCTAAAGCTGAAACTTCAATACTTTAGCCACCTGATGCAAAGAGTTGGCTCATTGGAAAAGACCCTGATGATGGGAGGGATTGAGGGCAGGAGGAGAAGAGAACAACAGAGGATGAGATGGCTGGATGGCATCACCAACTTGATGGACATGAGTTTGAGAGAACTCCAGGAGTTGGTGATGGACAGGGAGGCCTGGCGTGCTGTGATTCATGGGGTCATAAAGAGTCGGACATGACTGAGTGACTGAACTGAACTGAACTGAACTGCTCCATGGAAGAAAATGTTATTTCAAACCTAGACAGCATATTAAAAATCAGAGACACCACTCTGCTGACAAAGGTCCATACAGTCATAGTTTTTTCCAGTATTCACGTACAGATGTGTGAGTTGGACCATAAAGAAGGTTGAGCAACAAAGAATTGATGCTTTTGAATTGTGGTACTGGAGAAGGCTCCTGAGAGTCCCTTCAACTTCAAGGAGATTAAACCAGTCAGTCTTAAAGGAAATCAACCCAAATATTCATTGGAAGACCTGATACTGAATCTCCAACATTTTGGCCACTTGATTCGAAGAGCCAGCTCATTGGGAAAGACCCTGATGCTGGAAAAGATTGAAGGCAAAACAAGAAGGGGATGGCAGAGAACAAGATCACTATATAGCATCATTGATTCAATGGACATGAATTTAAGCAAACTCTGGGAGACAGTGTAAGACAGAGGAGTCTGACATGTTGTAATCCATGGAGTTGCAAAGATTAGGATATGATTAACAACCGAACAACAAAAACAGAAATAAAACGACTTAGAATGTGAAGCAGATGTTCCAAGAGGCAGTTTTCCCTAGACCAGTGGATTTTCTGAGTTGCAGAGAAAGTCGCAGATAAACTTGGGAAAGTTGCTCACCCTAGAAGTATAGTTAGTTTGTCGCTCAGTCGTGTCCGACTCTTTGTGACCCC
>SJYW01054353.1:237853-256990 GCA_006410735.1 Raphicerus campestris | reverse complement strand
AAAGAACTGATGCTTTTGAACTGTGGTGTTGGAGAAGACTCTTGAGAGTCCCTTGGACTGCAAGGAGATCCAACCAGTCCATCGTAAAGGAGATCAGTCTTGGGTGTTCTTTGGAAGGACTGATGCTAAAGCTGAAACTTCAATACTTTAGCCACCTGATGCAAAGAGTTGGCTCATTGGAAAAGACCCTGATGATGGGAGGGATTGAGGGCAGGAGGAGAAGAGAACAACAGAGGATGAGATGGCTGGATGGCATCACCGACTTGATGGACATGAGTTTGAGAGAACTCCAGGAGTTGGTGATGGACAGGGAGGCCTGGCGTGCTGTGATTCATGGGGTCATAAAGAGTCGGACATGACTGAGTGACTGAACTGAACTGAACTGAACTGCTCCATGGAAGAAAATGTTATTTCAAACCTAGACAGCATATTAAAAATCAGAGACACCACTCTGCTGACAAAGGTCCATACAGTCATAGTTTTTTCCAGTATTCACGTACAGATGTGTGAGTTGGACCATAAAGAAGGTTGAGCAACAAAGAATTGATGCTTTTGAATTGTGGTACTGGAGAAGGCTCCTGAGAGTCCCTTCAACTTCAAGGAGATTAAACCAGTCAGTCTTAAAGGAAATCAACCCAAATATTCATTGGAAGGCCTGATACTGAATCTCCAACATTTTGGCCACTTGATTCGAAGAGCCAGCTCATTGGGAAAGACCCTGATGCTGGAAAAGATTGAAGGCAAAACAAGAAGGGGATGGCAGAGAACAAGATCATTATATAGCATCATTGATTCAATGGACATGAATTTAAGCAAACTCTGGGAGACAGTGTAAGACAGAGGAGTCTGACATGTTGTAATCCATGGAGTTGCAAAGATTAGGATATGATTAACAACCGAACAACAAAAACAGAAATAAAATGACTTAGAATGTGAAGCAGATGTTCCAAGAGGCAGTTTTCCCTAGACCAGTGGATTTTCTGAGTTGCAGAGAAAGTCGCAGATAAACTTGGGAAAGTTGCTCACCCTAGAAGTATAGTTAGTTTGTCGCTCAGTCGTGTCCGACTCTTTGTGACCCCCATGGACTGTAGCCTACCAGGCTCCTCCCTCCATGGGATTCTCCAGGCAAGAGTACTGGAGTGGGTTGCCATAAGCTAAATCTGTCAGATGTAATAGTGGGGAATCAATAGAAAATACAAGAATCAAGAAATACATGTATCTATTGGATGGACCTTGAGGGTATGAAACAAGTCAGAGAAAGACAATGATCTTAGTTATATGTAGAATCTAAAAAGAACCCGAACTCATAGATACAAAGAGTAACTTGCTTGTTTCCAGAGGTGGGGGTTGAGAGGGAAACAGTTTTGAACTTCCAGTTATAAGAAAAGTAAGTCCTGGGGATGTAATTACAGCAAAGTTACTAAGGTAATACTGTGGAAAGTGAAAGTGAAGTTATGCAGTCATGTCCGACTCTTTGCAACCCCATGTACTGTAGCCAGCCAGGCTCCTCCATCCATGGGATTTTCCAGGCATGAATACTGGAGCAGGTTGCCATTTCCTTCTCCAGGGAGTCTTCTTGATGCAGGGATTGAACACGGGTCTCCCGCATTGTAGCAGACTTTATCATCTGAGCCACCAGAGAATCCCAAATACTGTACTACATATTTGAAAGTTGCTGAAAGTTGATCTTAAATCTCTTATCACAAGAAAAGCAATTTGTAACTATGTTTGATAATGAATGTTAACTAAGCTTTTTGTGTAATCACTTCACCATATTTATTAGATCATTACATTATACACCTAAAATTGATAGTGTCATATGTCAATTTTGTCTCAAATAAAACAAATAAACAAAAGTAATTGAAAAAGAAATAAAGGTTTCAGCATATTAAGGGTACAGTGACATTAATGACAGTGGTTAGTACATAGCTTCTCAAAGTCATACAGACCTGGGATTCATATAGATTCATCTCCATGATGTTAAGCAAGATACCAACCTCTCATGATAGTATCTATCTCTGTACATGATTATGAAGATTATGAAAGACAATGCAAGTGATTAACCCAGAACCTGACAGGAAGTCCTTAGGAACTGTGCATTACTGTTACAGTAATTATTGCTATTCTTTGGAAGCCATTCATTTCTTGTGCAAAAATACTATATGAAGAGCATATCAAGTTATTCAATTATTTGTTAGACCCTTGAATATCTATGAAATGAATGTCAGAGCTTTAAATGACAGGCCTGTACGCTAAAAAATACTCAAAGATGGTTACTTCTGGGATTTGGATAGAGAGAGAGTGTAGAAAGATAGGTACTATTTTCAGTGAGGGAGTTGCATAGCACTCAATGTAACTCATGTAAAATCAACTTTGTGGGTATGGGGCAATAAGGAGAAAGAAAGAGAGAGATTGATTTAAATAATATTGACAATTCTACCAGTCATCACTTTCAATGATCCTTTGCTTTAGGCGATAGTCGCAATCATGCCTGAAATAGCCAATTGCTTGATGGAAATTTGTGTCAAAAACATATGCATGTTTTTAAGATTTTCTCTGTGACTTTAATTTGAAATCTGTCTGTAATCAGGTAAATAAGTGGTGTGACTTTTCAACATCCTTGGGGAAGAAATTGAAGGTTTACTTGGATGTTACAGAAAAACATTCACTAAGGAGGNAATACATGTATCTATTGGATGGACCTTGAGGGTATGAAACAAGTCAGAGAAAGACAATGATCTTAGTTATATGTAGAATCTAAAAAGAACCCGAACTCATAGATACAAAGAGTAACTTGCTTGTTTCCAGAGGTGGGGGTTGAGAGGGAAACAGTTTTGAACTTCCAGTTATAAGAAAAGTAAGTCCTGGGGATGTAATTACAGCAAAGTTACTAAGGTAATACTGTGGAAAGTGAAAGTGAAGTTATGCAGTCATGTCCGACTCTTTGCAACTCCATGTACTGTAGCCAGCCAGGCTCCTCCGTCCATGGGATTTTCCAGGCATGAATACTGGAGCAGGTTGCCATTTCCTTCTCCAGGGAGTCTTCTTGATGCAGGGATTGAACACGGGTCTCCCGCATTGTAGCAGACTTTATCATCTGAGCCACCAGAGAATCCCAAATACTGTACTACATATTTGAAAGTTGCTGAAAGTTGATCTTAAATCTCTTATCACAAGAAAAGCAATTTGTAACTATGTTTGATAATGAATGTTAACTAAGCTTTTTGTGTAATCACTTCACCATATTTATTAGATCATTACATTATACACCTAAAATTGATAGTGTCATATGTCAATTTTGTCTCAAATAAAACAAATAAACAAAAGTAATTGAAAAAGAAATAAAGGTTTCAGCATATTAAGGGTACAGTGACATTAATGACAGTGGTTAGTACATAGCTTTTCAAAGTCATACAGACCTGGGATTCATATAGATTCATCTCCATGATGTTAAGCAAGATACCAACCTCTCATGATAGTATCTATCTCTGTACATGATTATGAAGATTATGAAAGACAATGCAAGTGATTAACCCAGAACCTGACAGGAAGTCCTTAGGAACTGTGCATTACTGTTACAGTAATTATTGCTATTCTTTGGAAGCCATTCATTTCTTGTGCAAAAATACTATATGAAGAGCATATCAAGTTATTCAATTATTTGTTAGACCCTTGAATATCTATGAAATGAATGTCAGAGCTTTAAATGACAGGCCTGTACGCTAAAAAATACTCAAAGATGGTTACTTCTGGGATTTGGATAGAGAGAGAGTGTAGAAAGATAGGTACTATTTTCAGTGAGGGAGTTGCATAGCACTCAATGTAACTCATGTAAAATCAACTTTGTGGGTATGGGGCAATAAGGAGAAAGAAAGAGAGAGATTGATTTAAATAATATTGACAATTCTACCAGTCATCACTTTCAATGATCCTTTGCTTTAGGCGATAGTCGCAATCATGCCTGAAATAGCCAATTGCTTGATGAAAACTTGTGTCAAAAACATATGCATGTTTTTAAGATTTTCTCTGTGACTTTAATTTGAAATCTGTCTGTAATCAGGTAAATAAGTGGTGTGACTTTTCAACATCCTTGGGGAAGAAATTGAAGGTTTACTTGGATGTTACAGAAAAACATTCACTAAGGAGGAGTTGGTGTTTCAGATGCTCACTCTGTACTGATGGCTCAGCAGGTAAAGAATCTGCCTGCAGAGCAGGAGACACAGGATATGTGGGTTCGATCCCTGGGTTGGGAAGATTCCCTGGAGGAGGAAATGACAACCCATTCCAGTCTTCTTGCCTTGGAAATCCCATAGACAGAGAAGCCTGACAAGCTAGAGCCCGTGGGGTCACAAAGAGTCAGACATGTCTGAGCACACACATACACACACAAAGAAGAGTTGGTGTTTCAGACGCTCACTCTATGGAGAAATATTAAGTCCCAAGAGGAATTCATCTAAAAGTAATTTTTAAAATATTTACTTTTATTTATTTATTTGGCTGTGCCGAGTCTTAGTTGTGGCACACAGGATCTTCTTTTTGGCATACAAAATTTGTGGCATGTGGGATCTAGTTCCTTGACCAAGGATTGAACCTGGATCCCTGCTTTGGGAGTGTGAAGGGTTAGCCACTGGACCCCCAGAGAAGTCTTTATCTAAACATAATTTTTGACTTGCATGCTGACCTTATAATTTAAGTTTGTACAATATTTAACTTTCTAAAACTATTTTTTTACAATGTGCATTTTTAGTGGGAATAAGTTTTTATAAGAATAACAAAAAATGATGCTTGTGATAACTATGAAATAATGTGAGAAAATTTTTATAATAAAAAATAAATAAAATGATAGAAGATAAAACTTTTAAGATAATGACTACAATAAATAAAAAGGATAGATAGAAAGAAAATGTTTTAAGTAGATATACCATATGTTAATATTGGCCAGGGTAATTATGTTAAGATTATGGAGTTATGTTTATTTAATATTATTTACTTTAGGTTGTAAAATTTGTAACTGTATGGTTTTAGAAACCTATGGAAAAGCAGATACAAAACATTGATAGCACAACATACACAGTTGCTATAACCAAAATCCATTTTAGGAAATATTCAGATGTAAGAATTCTGTAATAATCTCAGATTTTAGTGACATATTTTCTCTTCAGGGACTTCGAGTTAAATTGTTTCACTGCTTCATTTGTATATCTATACCAGTGTAGAAAATAAGTTATGTACAATTTTTGTATTTGCCCTTCAAAAACTTCCTCAAAGCATTTCAGAGAGACATGCATAAGTACCTTCCCCAACCCAACACACTATGAAGGTTAATTCCCTTCCCTGCCTGATTGGAACACTATTCAGTTCAGTTCAGTTCAGTCACAGAGTCGTGTTCAACTCTTTGTGACCCCATGGACTGCAGCACGCTAGGCTTATCCGTCTGTCACCAACTCCTGGAGCCGACTTAAACTCATGTCCATTGAGTCAGTGATGTTATCCAACCATCTCATCCTCTGTCGTGCCCTTCTCCACCTGCCTTCAATCTTTCCGAGCAACAGAGTCTTTTCCAATGAATTGGTTCTTCACAACAGATGGCCAAAGTATTGGAGTTTCAGCTTCAGCATCAGTCCTTCCCATGATTATTCAAGACTGATTTCCTTTAGGATGGACTGGTTGGATCTCCTTGCAGTCTGAGGAACTCTCAAGAGTCTTCTCCAACACCAAAGTTCAAAAGCATCAATTCTTTGGTGCTCAGCCTTCTTTATAGTCCAGCTCTCACATCCATACATGACTACTGGAAAAACCATAGCTTTGACAAGATGGACCTTTGTTGGAAGATGTACCTTTGTTGTCAAACTAATGTATCTGCTTTTTAATCTGCTGTCTAGTTTGGTCATAGCTTTTCTTGCAAAGAGCAAGCATTTTTTAACTTCATGGCTGCAGTCACCATCTGCAGTGATTTGGGAGCCCCAAAATATAAAGCCTCTCACTGTTTCAATTAGGTCATGCCATTAACCCAAAGCATTAGTAACACCAGTATCTCATACCTGGATCTAAGCAGTAGAAGTTTGGCTCCCCAGCTAAATTTTGAAAGGCATAGCATCTGGTCCTATCACTTAATGGGAAATAGATGGGGAAACAGTAGAAACAGTGTCAGACTTTTTTGGGCTCCAAAATCACTGCAGATAGTGACTGTAGCCATGAAATTAAAAGACACTTACTCCTTGGAAGAAAAGTTATGACCAACCTAGATAGCATATTCAAAAGCAGAGACATTGCTTTGCCAACAAAGGTCCATCTAGTCAAAGCTATGGTTTTTCTAGTGGTCATGTATGGATGTGAGAGTTGGACTGTGAAGAAAGCTGAGTGCCAAAGAATTNTATTTAATATTATTTACTTTAGGTTGTAAAATTTGTAACTGTATGGTTTTAGAAACCTATGGAAAAGCAGATACAAAACATTGATAGCACAACATACACAGTTGCTATAACCAAAATCCATTTTAGGAAATATTCAGATGTAAGAATTCTGTAATAATCTCAGATTTTAGTGACATATTTTCTCTTCAGGGACTTCGAGTTAAATTGTTTCACTGCTTCATTTGTATATCTATACCAGTGTAGAAAATAAGTTATGTACAATTTTTGTATTTGCCCTTCAAAAACTTCCTCAAAGCATTTCAGAGAGACATGCATAAGTACCTTCCCCAATCCAACACACTATGAAGGTTAATTCCCTTCCCTGCCTGATTGGAACACTATTCAGTTCAGTTCAGTTCAGTCACAGAGTCGTGTTCAACTCTTTGTGACCCCATGGACTGCAGCACGCTAGGCTTATCCGTCTGTCACCAACTCCTGGAGCCGACTTAAACTCATGTCCATTGAGTCAGTGATGTTATCCAACCATCTCATCCTCTGTCGTGCCCTTCTCCACCTGCCTTCAATCTTTCCGAGCATCAGAGTCTTTTCCAATGAATTGGTTCTTCACAACAGATGGCCAAAGTATTGGAGTTTCAGCTTCAGCATCAGTCCTTCCCATGATTATTCAAGACTGATTTCCTTTAGTATAGACTGGTTGGATCTCCTTGCAGTCTGAGGAACTCTCAAGAGTCTTCTCCAACACCAAAGTTCAAAAGCATCAATTCTTTGGTGCTCAGCCTTCTTTATAGTCCAGCTCTCACATCCATACATGACTACTGGAAAAACCATAGCTTTGACAAGATGGACCTTTGTTGGAAGATGTACCTTTGTTGTCAAACTAATGTATCTGCTTTTTAATCTGCTGTCTAGTTTGGTCATAGCTTTTCTTGCAAAGAGCAAGCATTTTTTAACTTCATGGCTGCAGTCACCATCTGCAGTGATTTGGGAGCCCCAAAATATAAAGCCTCTCACTGTTTCAATTAGGTCATGCCATTAACCCAAAGCATTAGTAACACCAATATCTCATACCTGGATCTAAGCAGTAGAAGTTTGGCTCCCCAGCTAAATTTTGAAAGGCATAGCATCTGGTCCTATCACTTAATGGGAAATAGATGGGGAAACAGTAGAAACAGTGTCAGACTTTTTTGGGCTCCAAAATCACTGCAGATAGTGACTGTAGCCATGAAATTAAAAGACACTTACTCCTTGGAAGAAAAGTTATGACCAACCTAGATAGCATATTCAAAAGCAGAGACATTGCTTTGCCAACAAAGGTCCATCTAGTCAAAGCTATGGTTTTTCTAGTGGTCATGTATGGATGTGAGAGTTGGACTGTGAAGAAAGCTGAGTGCCAAAGAATTGATGCTTTTGAACTGTGGTGTTGGAGAAGACTCTTGAGAGTCCCTTGGACTGCAAGGAGATCCAACCAGTCCATTCTGAAGGAGGTCAGTCCTGGGTGTTCTTTAGAAGGAATGATGCTAAAGCTGAAACTCCAGTACTTTGGCCACCTCATGCAAAAAGTAGACTCACTGGAAAAGACTCTGATGCTGGGAAGGATTGGGGGCAGGAGGAGAAGGGGACAACAGAGGATGAGATGGCTGGATGGCATCATTGACTCGGTGGACATGAGTCTGAGTGAACTCTAGGAGTTGGTGATGGACAAGAAGGCCTGGCATGCTGCGATTCATGGGGTCACAAAGAGTCGGACATGACTGAGCGACTGAACTGAGCTGAATTCACATATTTGGGTTTTCCTCCAAATGGCAACCCACTTCACTATTCTTGCCTGGAAAATTTCATGAACACAGGAGCCTGGTGGGCTACAGTCCATGGGACCACAAAGAGTTGAACACTACCGAGTGACTGAACATAAAGAGACCTATTATTATGTGAATTAACACTTAAAACACATCAAATTGTGTCTACAACTGCAGACATTAAAAAAAAAAAAAGATCAAATACAAGCCCATAAATTTAGCATGTTGCTCTTCATCAGTTTCATAAACAATTTATCATGAATTCATCCATTAATTCAATAAATATCAATAAAATTACTTACTATAGCTGGGCCAAGGCTAGAGATTTAACACTTAATCATTATTTTGCTAATAAAGAGTTTGAGACTTGGAAAGGTCAATTAACTTGTCCAAAAAACTGTTGAGAAGTAGTGGATTCATGACCTCAATTTTCATTTGCCAGTAAAGCCAAGCTTTTAACCATGCTATAAGGCTTTCTATATTGTTAGGACTTATAAGTGTCAGCCATTTCTAGGTGTTGGGGTACACAAAGATGAATCTTGCCATGCAGGAGATTAAAAAACATATTATCTTTTTCTTTGAGAAATTTGTAAGTATCAGGGGTCATTCAATGATATCCTTTCCAAGCAATTCCTAAGGTTGCACTAAAACAAGATAAGCACTTAAATGTTAAGGAAGTGTATTTAATCAAGCCTAATTTTCCAAGGAAGAATTTGACTTCATTACTAGTACCATATTAGTTCAGTTCAGTCACTCAGTTGTGTCCGACTCTTTGTGACCCCATGAATCGCAGCACACCAGGCCTCCCTGTCCATCACCACCTCCCAGAGTTCACTCAGACTCATGTCCATCGAGTCAGTGATGCCATCCAGCCATCTCATCCTCTGTCATCCCCTTCTCTTCCTGCACCCAATCCCTCCCAGCATCATAGGTCTTTTCCAATGAGTCAGCTCTTCGAATCAGGTGGCCAAAGTATTGAAGTTTCAGTTTCAGCATCAGTTCTTCCAAAGAAATCCCAGGGCTAATCCTTTAGGATGGACTTGTTGGATCTACTTGCAGGCAAAGGGACTCTCAAGAGTCTTCTCCAACACCACAGTTCAAAAGCATCAATTCTTTGGTGTTCAGTCTTCTTCACAGTCCAACTTTCACATCCATACATGACCACTGGAAAAACCACAGCCTTAACTAGACGGACCTTTGTTGACAAAGTAATGTCTCTGCTTTTGAATATGCTATCTAGGTTGGTCATAACTTTTCTTCCATGGAGTAAGCGTCTTTTAATTTCATGGCTGCAGTCACCATCTGCAGTGATTTTGGAGCCCCCCAAAATAAAGTCTGACACTGTTTCCACTGTTTTCCCATCTATTTCCCATGAAGTGATGGGACCAGATGCCATGATCTTCGTTTTCTGAATGTTGAGCTTTAAGCCAAGTTTTTCACTCTCCTCTTTCACATTTATCAAGAGGCTTTTTAGTTCCTCTTCACTTTCTGCCATAAGGGTGGTGTCATCTGCATATCTGAGTTTATTGGTATTTCTGCCTGCAATCTTGATTCCAGCTTGTGTTTCTTTCAGTCGAGCGTTTCTCATGATGTACTCTGCATATAGACTCTTTTGGACCCCATGGACTATACAGTCCATGCAATTCTCCAGGCCAGCATCCTGGAGTGGGTAGCCTTTCCCTTCTCCAGGGGATCATCCCAACCCAGGGACTGAACCCAGTTCTCCCACATTGCAGGTGGATTCTTTACCAGCTGAGCCAGAGGGGAAGCCCATATTGTTGGTAGATATCATGAATTCTAGAATCTCTAAATGGCTGTTCATTGTGAGTGAGTTAGCTCAGTGATGTGGCTCTTGTTCCTATGACCCTTTCTGGTGAACAATGTTGGGGCTATTAGATGAAGGATGAAGTCTTGAGTAACAGGAAACTCAACTATAAGATGTATCCACTTCCCCTATTGAACTGTCTCTAGCACAAGAACCAGATAGAAAATCCCTGAGGAAGCCTGGACAAAGTGTCCTGCCATGGACAAGCAGTCATAGCAATGTTCACAGATTCTGCCTAGATACATTTTCTACCATGTGAGTTGCGCAAATGCACTGCTGCTCCACTGCAAACTCTTCTCCACACAATAGCCAGAATGATACTTTGATATGAGCCTAAATGTGAACTTGGAACTCATCTGCCTACAGTCTTCAGAGACTTTCTATTTCCTCTGCGGATTGAATTTGCAAGGCTGTTGCAAAGGCACCAAAAGCACAAAGACCAGGATTTGTTACTCAAGCAATTGCAAAGGATGTCATCCACCTAAGTTCCCTTCCCAAATTATCCCATGTTGCTCTGCTCCTTACTCCCCACACTTCACTGGTATTGTCATTCTTTCCATCCTTATCTCTCTTGCCAGTTTTCTGTGAAAGCTGTTTCTGATTCATTTTTTCAAGGATACTGCACCACCACCACCCTTCCGGTAATCCCTAAACTCTTAGGCTTTTCTTGGGAATGTTTCTATCACCTCTACAGATCAAGTGAAATTATATAAAGTGTTCTTTTGGAATGAAGGTATATCACCAATGTTTCTACAAAATTTAAAATCTGCAGCCTCTCAAAGTACTCCCCATCATCCTTCATAGCCTTTGTCACGAGTGATACAAATTCAATAGTCATTTATGAATTTGTTTAATATTTGTCTACCATGATCCATTTCAGTTTGATGAGAATAGCTTTTGTTATGTATATTTTGTTCATTATTGAATCCCCAGTGCCAGGCACATAGTTTCTGCCCTAAATATATTTGTTAAATTGATGAACATTCACTGAAAAAGAATTAAAGGGACAGTCATTCTATGCCCCTTTACCAAGGAGTCAATGATGGTCACCCAGAAAGGCAATCTTTCTTTTGCAGTCCCTTTACCACTTGCAGCCTTTAGGGCTCCACTGGGGTATTTTTTCCTAAAATCTCTGACTTTGAAATATCTGAAGCTTGATGACATGGAGGTTTCCCTAAAAGTAGAATGATGGCAACTCCACCCATCTACCAAAGGACATCACTGTGAAATTTTGCACACTTCTCTAGAACTCTTCATACATTCATTCTGTTCACTCAACAAAGAAACAGAGTCCCCTATATGCCTGGCACTGGTCAGAAAGCTAAGTATTCACAAATGAAAGGCAGTCCTGGTTCTCAAAGAGCCTCCTGTGAAACAGGAGAGAGGAGACAATTAAGCCAATGAGCAGGCTTCTCCCATGACTAAATGGGTAAAGAATCCTCCTGCAATGCAGGAGACTCAAGAGAAACGGGTTTAATCCGTGGATCTGGTAGACTGCCCTGGAGGAGGAAATGGCAACCCACTCCAGTATTCTTGCACAGAGAATCCAATGGACAGAGGAGCGTGGAAGGTTACAGTCTATGGGGTCTCAAAGAGTCAAACATGACTGAACTACTAAGCATACAGCAGCACACACACCAAAGGAGTGTGGCAACCCTGAGAGAGGACCACAGGAGAGGGACCCTTAGAGTACCAGGAAAGATGGAAAAGAGTTTATCAGGGACTGCTTCTGAGAAGCTGGATCTAGTGAGAAAACTGTGCCAGGAGAACACATGGTAAAAAATCATCCAAACAGTGGTAGCAGTATGTGTGATAGCCAAGACAGGATCTTGGCTAATGCAAATGCAGGTCAGAAAGAATCCAGAAGTTTGGGACTGTGTTCTGAGCGGTGGCCAAACCTAGGCAGAGTCTAGAGCAAGTAGGACACTTTGGATCCTGTCTTGAAGGTAAAGGGAAGCTGCGATGGCTTTTAAGTGTGGATATGGGAGTTGGGGAATCAGATTTGCTTCTCAAGAAAAGCACATCAAAGTAATAAAGATGGTGAGAAGGGCACTGGAATAGACAAAAGGCCTCAAAGAATTTCACAAAAAAATCCACAAAGAATTTCTGTGTACTTTGAGAAGGTAGTTGAAATGAAAAAGTAACCATTTATGTGTACTGAAATATGGATATTTTAAATTTCTAACAGTCGAATAAAATGTTTACATACATCATTTCCCTGGAAATAGGAAATGAGGATAATGTTTCTGCAAAATCTAAAGACTGCTGGTGACTCATTATCCCATTAATTGATATGAATAAATTGGATAAATCAAGCTAAATGAAAGGTGACTACATACAAGTAGAGAGAGAACTAAGTAAGTGATTATTGTTTTTTGGTTGTGTTTTTTAACAATGAAAGCAAGTATCCTGCTTCTTGTTGAAGAGCACTAGTTTACACAAGTCCACTGAGCCCCTGACCTTTAGTAATAGGGCATGGGGGGACAGTGTGGATGATGGGGACCTTAGAGGGATAGGTGGTCAGAGTGGCCCACGTAAGCCTCTGCCAGCACCCTGAGGCCCACTCACTAAATCCTGTGGGTGGGAGTTCCCTGGTGGTCCAGTAGTTAGGACTCCCAATGCTGGGTGCCTGGGTTCCATCCCGGGTCAGGGAATTAGATTCCACATGCCACAGCTAAAGCCTCTGCAAGCTGCAACTAGGGCCCAATGCAGCCAAATAAATAAATAAATACCAAAGAAACCAACTCTTGCAGGTTTCTTACCTATCAATGTACCACACCATTTGATAAAAGCACACCCACAAATCTTTTCAAAGATTTTCTCTCCCCGGGTCTTCTTTGAAACTCCTGTAGAACAATGCCCTTGAGACACTTAGCAGTTCCATAGTTTAATGCAGATGGTGTGCAAGGCATATGCTTAAGATTCTTAAAAGACATGTCGTCTTATAGAAAGGGCCTTTGATTTGCTGACTTACAGGTATCTGAGGTCTCAGTTCAGTTCAGTTCAGTCGCTCAGTCGTGTCTGACTCTCTGCAACCCCATGAATCACAGCAGCCAGGCCTCCCTGTCTATCACCAACTCCCAGAGTTCACTCAGACTCGCTCGCGTCCATCGCTAACAAGGGGTTTTGCTAGTCACATTCTTGGCTTTATCTCTTCCAAAGAACATGCTGAAATCATTTTCCGTGAAAGTTGCTCAGTCGTGTCCAGCTCTTTGCAACCCCATGGACTATACAGTCCATGGAATTCTCCAGGCCAGAATACTGAAGTGGGTGGCCTTTCCCTTCTCCAGGAGGATCTTCCCAACCCAGGGATCAAACCCAGGTCTCCCACATTACAGGTGGATTCTTTACCAGCTGAGCCACAAGGGTTTCCATAAGCTATATCTTATTTTGAGAACCTTCTGCTGCCTCTAAAGAATATCTCAGTTCAGTTCAGTTGCTCAGTCATGTCTGACTCTTTGAGACCTCATGAANGGTGAGAAGGGCACTGGAATAGACAAAAGGCCTCAAAGAATTTCACAAAAAAATCCACAAAGAATTTCTGTGTACTTTGAGAAGGTAGTTGAAATGAAAAAGTAACCATTTATGTGTACTGAAATATGGATATTTTAAATTTCTAACAGTCGAATAAAATGTTTACATACATCATTTCCCGGGAAATAGGAAATGAGGATAATGTTTCTGCAAAATCTAAAGACTGCTGGTGACTCATTATCCCATTAATTGATATGAATAAATTGGATAAATCAAGCTAAATGAAAGGTGACTACATACAAGTAGAGAGAGAACTAAGTAAGTGATTATTGTTTTTTGGTTGTGTTTTTTAACAATGAAAGCAAGTATCCTGCTTCTTGTTGAAGAGCACTAGTTTACACAAGTCCACTGAGCCCCTGACCTTTAGTAATAGGGCATGGGGGGACAGTGTGGATGATGGGGACCTTAGAGGGATAGGTGGTCAGAGTGGCCCACGTAAGCCTCTGCCAGCACCCTGAGGCCCACTCACTAAATCCTGTGGGTGGGAGTTCCCTGGTGGTCCAGTAGTTAGGACTCCCAATGCTGGGTGCCTGGGTTCCATCCCGGGTCAGGGAATTAGATTCCACATGCCACAGCTAAAGCCTCTGCAAGCTGCAACTAGGGCCCAATGCAGCCAAATAAATAAATAAATACCAAAGAAACCAACTCTTGCAGGTTTCTTACCTATCAATGTACCACACCATTTGATAAAAGCACACCCACAAATCTTTTCAAAGATTTTCTCTCCCCGGGTCTTCTTTGAAACTCCTGTAGAACAATGACCTTGAGACACTTAGCAGTTCCATAGTTTAATGCAGATGGTGTGCAAGGCATATGCTTAAGATTCTTAAAAGACATGTCGTCTTATAGAAAGGGCCTTTGATTTGCTGACTTACAGGTATCTGAGGTCTCAGTTCAGTTCAGTTCAGTCGCTCAGTCGTGTCTGACTCTCTGCAACCCCATGAATCACAGCAGCCAGGCCTCCCTGTCTATCACCAACTCCCAGAGTTCACTCAGACTCGCTCGCGTCCGTCGCTAACAAGGGGTTTTGCTAGTCACATTCTTGGCTTTATCTCTTCCAAAGAACATGCTGAAATCATTTTCCGTGAAAGTTGCTCAGTCGTGTCCAGCTCTTTGCAACCCCATGGACTATACAGTCCATGGAATTCTCCAGGCCAGAATACTGAAGTGGGTGGCCTTTCCCTTCTCCAGGAGGATCTTCCCAACCCAGGGATCAAACCCAGGTCTCCCACATTACAGGTGGATTCTTTACCAGCTGAGCCACAAGGGTTTCCATAAGCTATATCTTATTTTGAGAACCTTCTGCTGCCTCTAAAGAATATCTCAGTTCAGTTCAGTTGCTCAGTCATGTCTGACTCTTTGAGACCTCATGAACCACAGCACACCAGGCCTCCCTGTCCATCACCAACTCCCGGAGTCCACCCCAAACCATGTCCATTGAGTTCGTGATGCCACCCAACCATCTCATCCTCTGTCGTCCCCATCTCCTCCTGCCCTCAATCTTTTCCCAGCATCAGGGTCTTTTCAAATAAGTCAGCTCTTCACATCAGGTGGCCAAAGTATTGGAGTTGGAGCCTTTCTAAATCCCACTTGGAAATACTAGTTGAATCATCATCTCTCTCCTGTCATATTTTTGTGATAAGCAACTTCAAAAAGCCACACAGTGCTTTCAACTATGACTGTCTCCTTACCTACTCCATGGAGTACAGTAGGTAGACTTCCTACTTTCTGTGTTACTGCAGAGAGAAGTGTCTTGCCAATATCTTCATGCCTTCATGCCCTCACTGGAAGCCTCCTTAAGTACTGCCAGCCTTTTGTCTAACCCAATTCATAAAATTAGTGCCACATATTTGAGGATTCATTGTAGGAGCACTCTTCTTCTGGGTCTCAATTTGTTTTTTTTTCTTCCTCTTTTTTCTAGTGCTTCATGGGACTTTGGGTGTTCAAATTCTACTTCAGTTTTTCACTGTTGTATAATAAGTCACTCCAAAAGTTACTGGTGCAAACTACATCTATTTATGTTAACAAGCCCCGCTTCCATCACCACATTCCCCCTTGGTCTGCTTATACCCTCACAGAGGACTCTGAATATTACATCTGGTGGGAAGGTGGCATGAAAGATCAGCTCTCTGCTCATTCCTAGTAAAACTGTGGTGGAAGAAGGTGACTTTTTCTTGTTGGTGTTTGNCTGCTTATACCCTTACAGAGGAATCTGAATATTACATCTGGTGGGAAGGTGGCATGAAAGATCAGCTCTCTGCTCATTCCTAGTAAAACTGTGGTGGAAGAAGGTGACTTTTTCTTGTTGGTGTTTGTCTGGGTTAGCCAAAAATGTTTTTGATTAGGCTACCTTTTTCATGGTCTTTGGCTCAGGGCAGCAGGCTTTTCTTGGAGTTGTCTGGTCTGTGCCTGGGGATGGTCCTCAGTTGGAGGCTTTTGGAGCTTTCCGTGTGACAGGAAACCCAGGTGACAGCCTCCATGTCATTTCTCAAACCCAGATGTCCCTACACAATCCACCGTCTCCTTTCCACATTTCAGAGTCTCCCTATATTTGTTTTGTAATGTCAATGGTTTTTCAGTTGTAAGAAAGACCTGAGAGGAATTGAGCTACCTTATCTTCACCAAAAATGGAGAAGTCTAAGCATATCTTTTACTCTTCAGGAAGAGGCAAGCAAGTATTAACTATCTGGAGCTAAAGACAATAAAGAAAGCAGGACACGGATCTACAAATGTAAAAAACAAACAAACAAGCAANTGGAGAAGTCCAAGCATATCTTTTACTCTCCAGGAAGAGGCAAGCAAGTATTAACTATCTGGAGCTAAAGACAATAAAGAAAGCAGGACACGGATCTACAAATGTAAAAAACAAACAAACAAGCAAACAAAGAAACAAAAAAACTGTAGCCCATGTAATAGTAAGATATAATAAATGGTTTTTATACCACAAGGGGAACAAGAGGGAAGGTTTATTTTGTTTACTGTCATGAAGCCCTGATTGAATCTATATTCTTTCCTGCTGGATTTATTGTCTGGGAGGTTAGAAGAATTACAAGTACTGGTATCAGGTATGATGAGTCCTTTCTCTAGTAGCGTTCCAACTTATATCTCTTATTTTCCCATTTTAAACAGTATTGTGCCAGTTTGAATAGAGATCTATATGAGTCACTATGAACCTCAATGACTTTGACATTAATAAGTCTGACAACATATGTAGGATTTTTGTTGTTGTTGTTTTAACACAAGTAACCCTACATCTTGAGATTTTTATTAGAACTTTACTCAAGATGCTAAAGTACCAATATATCAATACCCAAATTTGGATCTGATTATAAGTAGGATAGTCCTCAGGATTTAAGAAAGAGGCCAGCAATAGGCTATCTAATCTTAAAAAATGCATTTGGATGCATTTGGCCACTACAGCCCTCCTATTAAGTTTGTGATATTAAGTATAATATCACAAAAGAGGGGGAAAAAATGTTCTTTGCTTAAAAGTCAATGGATAGTTGTACACTGTGATGAAAGAATGTCTAGAGATTATTAGTTTCTTGACTTTCAGAGAAATATTGTGTTATGGTGGCAAGATTTGTGGTATCAATAAACAACTTGGCAGACTGTTCTTTAATATTTGCAGAGATTTTTCTATGTGAATTTGAGGGTGACAATTAAAAAGTAAACACGTGAATTTCCCTTTGGAAACTTTGTTATTGCCTACCCACTTAAATTTTTCCTTTACCTTTTTTACTAGCAGAGCTCAATTAATATTTCATGGTCCTCTCTGCTTTCATTGAATACAGGTGTCTTTATCAACAAACTCCTTTCCCAAATTCCTGTGATTAGGGTGGGAAATTCTAAATGCTTTAACTGAAAGACCACTGACTTATTCTAGATTTTTTTCTAATTTTGCTTTTGGCTATTTCAAGATCTTTAGGGGCTTCCCTAGTGGCTCAGACAGTAAAGAATATGCTTGCAATGTGGGAGACCCACATTCAATTCCTAGAGAAAGGAATGGCAACCCACTCCAGTAGTCTTGCCTGGAGAATTCCATGGACAGAGAAGCCTGACAGGCTATAGTCCACGGGGTAGAAAAGAGTCAGACACAAGTAAGCAACCAACACATACACTTTCACACAATAGTTGGAGACCTGCCAACAGAGGTATTTCTCATTCCTAGTTTTGCCTTCCTATTAAATCCCCTGGCTCAGGCTTATGGCTGTTCAAAGGAAAGTGAAGAGTTGAGGTCACACTTGCCTCAGAATCTATCCCTGAATGCTGTCGAGAGGTGTTAAAGAGCCTATTCCAGAAGTCACTGATAGACCCATCCTTTCTTTGCTTGTAGGACAAGATTACAGGGCAATCTGTTTTCACAGAACAGACTTTGAAGATGGAATCTTACAGCTCTTGCTCCACTTCTACAGCTTTTCTAACTCCTCTAACCTCTGCAATTCAGGGTCTCTTAGATCACTCTCAAAATCTTTTCTCTCTGAATATTCCATCCAGTTTTTCTTTTACATCAGAGTATGCAATGAACATGTGAGCCAACTGATTAAAATCTGGGATCCCCGAATTATCTGTTCCTAGAACAACTCTAAATGTCATTGCAAATTTCTGTCTGTAATGTATGTGTAGGCTTTAGAAAGTGACTCTCAATTCAAAGGTCAGATTTAAAATCAATCACAACACAATGTGATTTGTTTTGAAGTGGGTTTAACTTTAAGAAAAACATTTGAGGGACTTCCGTGGGTCCAGTGCTTAAGAGTCTGCCTCCCAGTGCAGTGGACATGGGTTCAATTGCTGATCCAGGAGGATTCCACATGTTTCAGGGAGACTAAGTCCATGAACCACAGCTACTGACCAACGCGCTAGATTCTTCACCATGAGGAGCAGCCCTTGCTCACTGCAACTAGAGAAAGACTGCACTGCACTGCAAAGAAAATTAAGTGCAACCAGAAAGAAAAATAAACAGATAAATGAGAGTTTAGATTTTATCCTTGGCTAGAACAGAAAGTGTCTGTATTATAGACCTAGGAAGAAGGAGAAGCAATAAAGGAACTGAGGCAGTTAGAGCTGGATTGCAGTTCAAGAGGATCAAAGAAAGATAGTTCTAAGGGATTTGTTTTTTGTTTGTTTGTTTTTACTTTTCTCATTTACTTTAAGTAAGGAATCTTTTGAAAGCATTAATTTTGAAAACAAGATTTCCTTTGAAAATTTTCTTATACAAATGAAAAATGCAGACCATTTCCTTTCCAAAATGCCTCTTAAATGAAAGATGTTTTTTTCAAATTGAAACTTTCCCCAAATAAGCACTTTTATGGCACTAAGATAAATACATAAATTGTAGCAAATGTATATATATATATGTTAGAAATAAACTTACCAAAGTTCTGCTGCAATTCCGGAGTTCAAAGACCTTGACTTGGAATAGGATTCTTCTCTGAGGTCACATGGTCCTGTCACTCTGAGGTCTCACCACAAGTGAGCTTGAAAGTGAAAGTGAAGTGACTCAGTCGTGTCCGATTCTTTGCAATCCCATGGACTGTAACCTACCAGGCTCCTCCATCCATGAGATTCTCCAGGCAAGAGTACTGGAGTGGGTTGCCATTTCCTTCTC
>SJYW01054353.1:222382-233545 GCA_006410735.1 Raphicerus campestris | reverse complement strand
ATTCTTTGCAATCCCATGGACTGTAACCTACCAGGCTCCTCCATCCATGAGATTCTCCAGGCAAGAGTACTGGAGTGGGTTGCCATTTCCTTCTCCAGGGTATCTTCCCAACCCAGGGATTGAACCTGGGTCTCCCATGTGGTAGCTTAGACCATGTGAGCTTAGACCAAGATAAAAGCAATGGTTTTGCTTATGCCCTTTCTTATCTTAGGCTCCCGTATTAATCAGCTCAAGCTGCCACAAATAAAATACTGCAGACTCAGCAGCTTAAACAACACAAATGTATTTTCTCACAGTCCTGGAGAGTAGGAAGTTCAAGATCAAGGTGTCATGCTAATTTTGGAGTAACACAAGCATTCAGTCCATTGCAGCCCAAACCTAATCATTCCGTTCAGTTCAGTTCAGTCACTCAGTCATGTCTGACTCTCCGTGACCCCATGAACTGCAGCACACTGGACAAACTCTTGTCCATCACCAAGTGATGCAATATGTTTTTTAATGATTAAAAAGCCTCTTGATGAAAGTGAAAGAAGAAAGTGAAAAAGTTGGCTTAAAGCTCAACATTCAGAAAACAAAGATCATGGCATCTGGTTCCATCACTTCATGGCAAATAGATGAGGAAATGGTGGAAACAGTGTCAGACTTTATTTTGGGGGGCTCCAAAATCACTGCAGATGGTGATTGCAACCATGAAATTAAAAGACATTTACTCCTTGGAAGGAAAGTTATGACCAACCTAGACAGCATATTGAAAAGCAAAGATATTACTTTGCCAACAAAGGTCCATCTAGTCAAGGCTATGGTTTTTCCAGTGGTCATGTGTGGATGTGAGAGATGGACTATGAAGAAAGCTGAGTGCTGAAGAATTGATGTTTTTGAACTATGGTATTGGAGAAGACTCTTGAGAGTCCCTTGGACTGCGAGGAGATCCAACCAGTCCATTCTAAAGGAGATCAGTCCTGGATGATCTTTGGAATGACTGATGCTAAAGCTGAAACTCCAGTACTTTGGCCACCTGATGTGAAGAGTTGACTCATTGGATAAGATTCTGATGCTGGGAAGAATTGGGGGCAGGAAGAAAAGGGGATGACAGAGAATGAGATGGCTGGATGGCATCACCAACTCAATGGACGTGAGTCTGAGTGAACTCCGGGAGATGGTGAGGGATAGTGAGGCCTGGTGTGCTGTGATTCATGGGATCACAAAGAGTCGGACATGACTGAACGACTGAACTGAACTGAACCAAATGCAGATGGAAGATTTGGACTAGAGCACTTGCTTTGAACCATACGCTCATGGATAAAACAAGACAGGCTGAGAAGAGAACTCATAAACTTTAGCAGGTGACATAAGATGAAGTTTGTCCCATAAGGAGACCAGTATGAGAATGCCTTCTGAGTTCCTCAAGAGATGGTTATATCAGACCTAGAGTCAATTTGCTCCTCTGCTCATCTGCTTCCTTGCTGGCTCAGATGGAAAAACCTGTTGATAAAGCAAAACTAAATCTACTGGATGTAATGCAGTGAAGACCACCTCCTTGCTTTGTTTTGTTGTCCTGTTCTTTAGTTGTGTCCCACTCTTTTCGACCCCATGGATTGTACCACGCCAGGCTCCACTGTCCTTCACCATCTCCCAGGGTTTGATCAAATTCGTGTCCATTGAGTTGGTGATGCTATCCAACCATCTCATCCTTTGCCACCTCCTTCACCTTTTGCTTTCAATCTTTCCCAGCATCAGGGTCTTTTACAATGAGTTGGTTCTTTGCAACAGGTGGCCAAAGTATTGGAGATTCAGCATCAGCATGGTCCAACTCTCACATCTATATGTGAATACTGGGAAAATCATAGCTATGGCTATATGAACCTTTGTCAACGAAGTGATGTATCTGCTTTTTTAACATGCTGTCTAGGTTTGTCTTAGCTTTTTCTTCCAGGGAGCAAGAGTCTTTTAATTTCATGGCTGCAGTCACTGTCTGCAGTGATTTTGGAGCCAAGAAAAGAAAATCTGTTACTCTTTCTACTTTTTTTCCTTTCTATTTGCCATGAAGTGATGGGACCAGATGCCATAACCTGTTTGTTAATGTTGAGATTTAAGCCAGCTTTTTCACTCTCCTCTTTCATTATCATCAAGGGGCTCTTTAGATCCTCTCTCTTCACTTTCCACCATTAAGGGTGGTATCATCTGCACATCTGAGGTTGTTGACATTTTTCCTAGCAACCTTGATTCCAGTCTGTGATTCATGTGGCTTGGCATTTCTCATGATGTACTCTGCATATATGGTATTTAGCCTTGTTGTACTCTTTTCCCAGTTTTGAACCAGTCAGTTGTTCCAGTTCCAACTATTGCTTCTTGACCTGCATACAGGTTTTTCAAGAGGCAGGTAAGGTGGTCTGGTATTCCCATCTCTTTAACAATTTTCCAGTTTGTTGTAATCCACACAGTGAAAAGCTTTACTGTAATCAATGAAGCAGAAGTAGATTTTTTTTTTTTAATTCCCGTGTTTTCTATGATCCAGCAAATGTTGGCAATGTGATCTCTGGTTTCTTTGCCTTTTCTAAATCGAGCCTATACATTTGGAAGTTCTCAGTTCACCTACTGCTGAAGCCTAGCTTGAAGGATTTTGATCATAACCTTATTAGCATATGAAATGTGCAAACTGTATGGAAGTTTGAACAGTCTTTATCACTACCCTTCTTTATGACTGGAATGAAAATTGACATTTTCCAGTCCTGTTGTAACTACTGAGTTTCCAAATTTGCTGGCATATTGAGGGCAGCACTTTACCAGCATCATCAAGGGTTTTAAATAGTTCTGCTAGAAGTCTGTCATCTCCATTAGCTTTGTTTGTAGTAACGCTTTCTAAGGCCCACTTGACTTCACACTCCAAGATGTCTGGCTCTAGGTGAGTGACCACACCATTGTGGTTATCTGGGTTATTAAGACCTTTTTGGTATTATTCTTTTGTGTATTCTTGCCCCCTCTTCCTAACCTCTTCTGCTTCTGTTAGGTGCTTACAGTTTCTGTCCTTTTTTGTGCCCATCCTTGCATGAAGTGTTCCTTTGATATCTCCATTTTTCTTGAAGAGATCTCTGGTCTTTCCCATTCTATTGCTTTCCTCTATTTCTTTGCAGTGTTCATTTAAGAAGACTTTCTTATCTCTCCTTGCTATTGATAGAGTCTTAATAATGTCTGAGCGGAGAAGGTTGGTGTCAGAAAAGCACATTTGTAAGACTTTTAAGATGATTTAAAGTGGAGTTTTGCAAGGAGGCATATTAGTTGGGAATTTGAAAATTTTATGATATAATAGAGTTAGATTGGTGGGCACATGAGGTAAGAGTTTTAAAACAGGTCCTAATGGGCAAGCTGTTAGCCTTGATAAGTAGTCTCCTTCAGTTGGTTTAAGCCTTATCTTCCAGGATCAGGTATATCCTGAAGCAATAAGTTAAATTATTTTGGTCTGACCCCAGTATTGTTTGGCATGGAAAAATAGTAGAGTAAGCTTGGTCAAAGACTTGTTTAGCGCTGGGAAGCAAGGTAGATCTGGTCTTAGCATTCACTGATATTCTGGAATATTTACACTTGAAGATTCTTTCTTGATAAATGTCTTTCAACAACATTTAACCAAAATGGCCAACTGCTTCTTTTGACATTTTTATTTTATAGGATTAACAAATTGAGTCACAAGCCAAAAAAAAAAAAAGTGTGTGTGGGGGGGGTTGTTTAGGCTATTAAAATCATCATCATAATAATAACAAAAATAGCAAAAAAAGGAGACAAGTGCTTTCAACCTTAAGAATGCATGATAAAAGAATTTCCCTGGTGGTCCAATAGCTAAGAGTCTGTGTTCCCAATGCAGAGGGACTGTGTTCAGTCCCTGGTCAGGCAACTAGATCCCACATGCCACAGCTAACGATTCTGAGTACTGCAAGTACTGAGTACTGCTAAGTCCCTGAGCAGTAAAGTAAATAAATATTTTATAAAGAAAAATAAGAAATAAAAAGACAAAAATTAGTTTTTTAAAAAAACAAAAAAATATGATAATGCCAGCTTTATATTTGTCACTCAAAAAGTAGGAAGAGAAAAGTTTACATTTGACTTACAAAAGATATAAGATCACATATTTGTGTGATAGAGATGTTTAAAATTATGATCCTGCAAGCAGGTTCCAAAATATCTGTATATGTGAGAGAGAGCATGTGAAGTTGGGTGTGTGCCCATATGTCCTGTCACATGTGAGAAAACAGTGTGTGAAAACAAGCACTTCTCTGAAGATGCAGAGTGGGGATGAGTGTTCATTTCCTCCTCAAACAGTTATAGAGGATGTGAGCTAGGACCTGGCTTTATTACAAACATTACTGAGAGAAATGAGGAATCCTTGGCCTCAAAGATCTTACAACAGAGGAGACAGACCCATGTAGATGAACAATTATAGTAAAAAAAAAAAAAAAATGTATAGAGGAACCCTGAGGAGGAAGTGACTAAGTCTAGACAGAGGAAACAAAGAATATTAATATTAACATTAGGGCCAAACCTTGAAGGACTGAGCCAAGCAGAGGACAACAGGGTGTGCAGGCAGCTGGGATGTCTCCGCTGAGCAGGGATGTATGTGGGAATCAGTAGTAGGTCCTCCTCTGACACTTGCAGGACCTAAGGCAAGAGTACGGAGGGAGGTGCCTATCTCATAAGTCTAAAGACTTCCCTGGTGGCTCAGACAGTAAAGCGTCTGTCTACAATGTGGGAGACCTGGGTTCGATCCCTGGGTTGGGAAGTTCCTTGGAGAAGGAAATGGCAACCCACTTCAGTACTCTTGCCTAGAAAATCCCATTGGCGGAGGAGCCTGGTGTCCATGGGGTCACAAAGAGTCAGACATGACTGAGCAACTTCACTTCACTTCACTTCACAGGATACATGTATATGTAAGGCTGAGTCACTTTGTGTGCATCTGAAATATCAAATTTTTAATCAAAATAGTTAAATAAAATTGAAAATTTTACTTGATTTAAAGAATATTCAATCAAAAATTAATACAAATTAAAATCAATTAAAATTGACTTTGAATTGAAATTAATCAGTTTAAGTATAAAAATACTTTTCAATTTTAATAATAATTCTTATTAAGTATTTTCACAGAAATGAAACTATCCACATTTTTAGTATCCACATCCATCTATTTGTCAATGCAAAAAAAATAGCATCATGCTTCATGCATATTACATATAAACCTACATGTAACAAATGTAAGGGTAATGTAAATTGTTTAATCTTGCAAAATGCTCTTTGACTGCCATGTACAATGTATTGAATACAACATTATTTCTTGTGAGTGCTTATAGAATTACAATCTGCCCCACAAAGAGAAGCAGGAAAACAAATGCTTGGAACTTCTGGGAAAGAATACTTTATAATGGAAGATTCTACTGCATTTGTGCTATTTGCATGGATTGCTCTGACAAATTTAACATGTGGAGTCCTATAAACAGGGGTCTAAGTCACGGCTCCATGAATAGCAGAGCAGTTGTGGGAATCAAATTGCCAGGTGAAAGATAATGGCGACCAGATTGTCAAGGGCCTCACGAACCCTGCCCAGGAGGATCAATGACAATTGTCCACTAATCAGGGAAGAAAACAAATATAAAACATCCATCCTTCACTGTTTTCCTACTATGGAGATCACAGTAGCTCCTATCTGGAGGAGAAATCTGGTTGTTGAATGTAAAGATGATCAAAAATCCTATTTGGAAGTATTGTGTGGAGCCCTGAACCTTCACGAAAAAGACAAGGAAGCCAAAGACTATAACAGTTTATAATGTCTTTTGAGAGTTCTCTGCATTTCCAGGAAGAAATTTACACTTAGGAAAAGAATATACATATTTACAATCAAATGTAAATTTATATTTACACACAATATATTGAAAAAAAAAATCCCTGACAAGTGATCTGGCTTATTTTCTGTAACTTTAATAAAATGATACATTTAAGTCCCAGATTTCACCACACAGCTCTCTGGCTAACATACTTTTCTGAGAGCCTCTTCTACTCTCTGGAGGAGAAAGCCCAAGGTGCTTACCATGGTATCTAATCCCTCTTTATCTCTCCACTATACCACTATCCAGAGCCTCCTTGCATGCCTGAGTGCTTAGTCCCTCAGCTGTATCTGACATAGTAGCTCCTCTGTCACGGGATTTTCCAAGCAAGAATACTGGAGCAGGCTATCATTTTCTCCTCCGGGGAATCTCTTTGACTCGGGGATCAAACCCACGTCTTCTGCATTGGCTGGCCTTACCACTGAGCCACCTGAAAAGCCCAGATCCTCCTTAAGGGTCTCCCATCTTCTTCCCATTCCCTTCTTAAACCATTCTCTCCAAAACTGCCTGAGTGAGAAAGGAAAAGATGCTTCACTCTGATTTAAAAGCCCATTATTGACTTTCTGTTGTGCACAGGAAAAATACAATAGCCATATCATGAACTAGAAGAGCTTTAAGATCTGACTTTGCCGACATCTCAAACTTATAGTCTGCCACTTTCCTTTTTGCTCACTATGTTGTAGCCTTTTGGGTTTTCATTAAGCCTCTGGAATACATTTGGTTCCTTCCGACCTCAGGGCTTTTGTACTTGCTGTCTTTCCATTTGGAAGATTTTCCTGCTGATCTTCATATGACCAGTTCTGAGAATGTTCTTCCTTGACCACACTCCACTTAAAACACATGCCCATTGTTCTTTCTCCAGCACCTAATTTCTTTAAATGCTTCTGCCAAGTATCTTTAACAATCTATATTTTGCTCATTTCTTATTCATCATATGACCAATACATTGCTGTCTTGTACAAAAAACTTTTCTCATTTGTTCAGTGATATATTTCTAGCTTTCAGCACAAAGCTAATTCATAAGAGGTGCTGATGAAATGTTAGTCACCTACCTTTATAGGCTCATTTACTAGCCCTGTACACCTTGTACTTTGTATCCCAGTCATACCAAACATCTCATAATGTCACCAAATGCTAAAGGGAATAACTGGAGCTATTTTATGCCTCTGTACCTTTGTTGGAGCTGTTCTATCAACTCAGATGGCTCCACCCTCTTCTTTCACCTGGTTAACTTTTACTCATTTTGGAAGTCCAAGTTCAAATAACAACTCCAAGAGACAGAGCTAAATATACTTCCCTTGTGCTTCCATAGAATTCTTTGCCTTTTTCACAAGGTTTATCACTCTTCATAGGCAAGTTACCATCACTTATCTCTATACTATTAAAAGGCAGAAGCTATACCTTATTTTTTTTCTCTAAATTGAAAGTCACAATATATCTTCATAAATTGAGTATACGGTACTTAGGATAGTGCAGGTAAATGTAGTTATGTGGAATTTAAAAGTTTTTTCCACTTCCAACAGAGAAGGTTACCTACAAAAACTCCAAGGACTGAGTGTTCAGCATCATATCTCAGTACTGCTACACACTTAATGAAATATCTTGGGGAAGTCCCTTGAATTTGTGCCTCAGTTTCTTGATCTAAAAAATGGAGTTGAAGATATAGGCTAACCCATAGGTTGTTGTAAAGGTTAAATTACTTAATACACATAAAATATTTAGAAGTGCTTTCATGCCTGGTCAACATTCAATAGATACCACCTGTCATTTATCTGAGTGTGTTTCTCATAATCTTTTGTTTTCTTTTTTAAGGACAACTGGAACAAATAGAAGAAGTTCTTCCAATATATCTTCTCAGGGAACCATAATAAACTTTAGTTTATGGCAAATTTGTGATTATCTTGGCGCTAGCCTCTTTTCTAATTGGGCACACACACATAAATCGTGACTTTAGATGCTTGACTGTTGTGTAACTTAAGGAGTATGTATATTGCCAGTCTGTGCCACTTGGCAGCTTGAAAATTTTTAATTTAATTTAATTTAAAAAGGGAGAAGTGCAGTACATGTGAGATTAGTACTATGTAAATCTGCTTAAATCTATACCCATATGTTTTGTTCAAAATGTTTTACACTGTTCAGTAGAAAAAGAAAACAGATCTGATTATGCATCTCCTCCTTGCTCAAAATTTTTCTATAGGTCTCAGAGTAGGGGGAAAAAAGTGATACATCTCAACAGACCCTCAAAAGAAGCAAAATGAATAAAAGTAATGAAATAATAACTGGAAAATATCTATAAAAAATAAATAATCATAAAAATCAAGCTTATTAGTAATTAAAGAAAATAAAATCAAATCCAAAGGGAATCTTTCAACTTTTAAAAACTAGGATTAAAACATGAGTACTCAGTGTTGGAAAGAATGCAAGGACATACACATTTCTACATAGCACTGCTGAGTATTGATTCAAATACTGAGAAACAAAATTTGAAATAGGTACCAACAACCTTTAACAATTATATACTTTATGGACTTAAAATCTCTTTCCCTTCAATAGTATAAGAAAATAATCAGAAAACTCAACACAATTTTAATACAGATTTTTATAATAGTATTACATATAATAATGAAACAGAAATAATCTAATATTCAGCTAAATTAATTTGTTACAGCTACACAATGAAAGAGCCTCTTGATGAAAGTGAAAGAGGAGAGTGAAAAAGTTGGCTTAAAGCCCAACGTTCAGAAAATGAAGATCATGGCATCTGGTCCCATCACTTCATGGGAAATAAATGGGGAAACAGTGAAAACAGTGGCTGACTTTATTTTTCTGGGCTCCAAAATCACTGCAGATGGTGATTGCAGCCATGAAATTAAAAGACGTTTACTCCTTGGAAGGAAAGTTATGACCAACCTAGACAGCATATTGAAAAGCAGAGACATTACTTTGTCAGCAAAGGTCCGTCTAGTCAAGGCTATGGTTTTTCCTGTGGTCATGTATGGATGTGAGAGTTGGACTATAAAGAAAGCTGAGCACTGAAGAACTGATGCTTTTGAACTGTGGTGTTGGAGAAGACTCTTGAGAATCCCTTGGACTGCAAGGAGATCCAAGCAGTCCATCCTAAAGGAGATCAGTTCTGGGTGTTCACTGGAAGGACTGATGTTGAAGCTGAAACTCCAATACTTTGGCCACCTGATGTTAAGAACTGACTCATTTAAAAAGATCCTGATGCTGGGAAAGATTGGGGGCCCGAGCAGAAGGGGACAACAGAGGATGAGATGGTTGGATGGCATCACCGACTCAATGGATGTGGGTTTGGGTGAACTCCAGGAGTTGATGATGGACAGGGAGGCCTGGCATGATGCAGTTTATGGGATTGCAAAGAATGGGACATGACTGATCAACTGAACTGAACTGACACAATGAAATAGTATCTATTAACTCGTTTTCAAGCATGTATGCTGACATTAGGGCTTCCCAGGTGGCACTAGTAGTAAAGAGCCTGCCTTTTAATGCAGGAGACACAAGAGACATGGGTTCAATCCCTGGGTCAGGAAAATCCCCTGGAGTAGGAAATGGCCACCCACCCCAATATTCTTGCCTCGAGAATCCCCATGGAGAGAGGAGCTTGGTGGGCTACAGTCCATGGGGTCGCAAAGAGTCAGACACAACTGAAGTGACGAAGTGACTTAGCATGCATGGATGCTGAAATTAGAAAATACTTATGTTTTATATTGATTATATAAAGTGGTAGATAAATAACTTTTACCACGATGTTGATTACATAACTTATATGTATGTATGTGTATGAAAGAAAACATTAAAAAGTTATCAATGGATTACTTATGTGTATTAGGGTAAAAAAATTTATTTATTTTTGTTTATGTTAGTAATATCTTCTACACTTATAAAATTCTATATCATGGCTATATGATATGGCTTCCTAATCAGAAAAATGATTCAGTTAGACTTAATAAGAAAAATTTCATATTATCATTAAAAACTATCTTCAATTCAATGCAAGCTACCTTACTATAACACTGAATTCCAGCTATTAGAATAACAGGATAAGAAGACTGGTTACCAGTGTTCTTCTTAAGTTTTGGTCTGACTTTGGAGAAAATCACTTAGACCTTTTGAGCCTTGGTTTCCTCAATTTTAAAGGAGATTAACAATTTCTGTCTATTCCACAAAAGTTATTGTGATTCCTAAATAAAATACTTAGTGTTCAAACAATACAGCTTAAGTAAATGGAATATTTTAATATGTCAGAGAGATGTAGGAATATGAACAACTATTGTAAGTTTTAACCAAAATAATAATAAATAGATATTAAAACTTAAGTAAAAGTATGGTACAACTAGGTGATTCATATTTGCGCTTCCAAAACTGAAAACTATGATTTGATCTTCCCATCCTTTTTTGTCACTTCTATAATAAATGAACACTCAGTAAATTTAGTGAATAAAAACTTTACTTCAGGAAAAATGAAAATGTCTAATATTGTGTTTTTCAATAGATAAAGGAAATTCCAGGTATCAAATTTTCTCTGTGTATATGGAGCAAGTAGAATTCATTCAAAATTTTTTTATCAATTTGATCTATATTATTCCCCTGAAGTGCCAAAACCAAATATTTGCTTCTTAACACACATGTATTGGACCCCTTGATTATTATTCTCAGTAAGAATAGATTACATTTATTTAGCACCTTTACATGTGTGAAAATATTTTCACTTAAAGTATCTTATCTGATTCTCACAACCACCCAGGGAGGTGCCATTAGCAGTTTTCCTTTAATTCAGTGGGATCCCCAGTAGTCTACTAGAACCCATTCATAACAATTAGCAAACTCCAACCCTACTTATTTAACTTATATGCAGAGTACATCATGAGAAACGCTGGACTGGAAGAAACACAAGCTGGAATCAAGATTGCCAGGAGAAATATCAATAACCTCAGATATGCAGATGACACCACCCTTATGGCAGAAAGTGAAGAGGAACTAAAAAGCCTCTTGATGAAAGTGAAAGAGGAAAGCAAAAATATTGGCTTAAAGCTCAACATTCAGAAAACGAAGATCATGGCATCCGGTCCCATCGCTTCACGGGAAATAGATGGGGAAACAGTGTCAGACTTTATTTTTGGGGGCGCCAAAATCACTGCAAATGGTTACTCCTTGGAAGAAAAGTTATGACCAACCTAGATAGTATATTCAAAAGCAGAGACATTACGTTGCCGACTAAGGTCCATCTAGTCAAGGCTATGGTTTTTCCTATGGTCATGTATGGATGTGAGAGTTG
>SJYW01054353.1:196354-207979 GCA_006410735.1 Raphicerus campestris | reverse complement strand
GAGTTCACTCAGACTCACGTCCATCAAGTCCGTGATGCCATCCAGCCATCTCATCTTTGGTTGTCCCCTTCTCCTCCTGCCCTCAATCCTTCCCAGCATCAGAGTCTTTTCCAATGAGTCAACTCTTTGCATGAGGTGGCCAAAGTACTGGAGTTTCAGCTTTAGCATCATTCCTTCCAAAGAAATCCCAGGGCTGATCTCCTTCAGAATGGACTGGTTGGATCTCCTTGCAATCCAAGAGACTCTCAAGAGTCTTCTCCAACACCACAGTTCAAAAGCATCAATTCTCTGGCACTCAACCTTCTTCACAGTCCAACTCTCACATCCATACATGACCATAGGAAAAACCATAGCCTTGACTAGATGGACCTTAGTCGGCAACGTAATGTCTCTGCTTTTGAATATACTATCTAGGTTGGTCATAACTTTTCTTCCAAGGAGTAACCATCTGCAGTGATTTTGGCGCCCCCAAAAATAAAGTCTGACACTGTTTCCCCATCTATTTCCCGTGAAGCGATGGGACCGGATGCCATGATCTTCGTTTTCTGAATGTTGAGCTTTAAGCCAATATTTTTGCTTTCCTCTTTCACTTTCATCAAGAGGCTTTTTAGTTCCTCTTCACTTTCTGCCATAAGGGTGGTGTCATCTGCATATCTGAGGTTATTGATATTTCTCCTGGCAATCTTGATTCCAGCTTGTGTTTCTTCCAGTCCAGCGTTTCTCATGATGTACTCTGCATATAAGTTAAATAAGTAGGGTTGGAGTTTGCTAATTGTTATGAATGGGTTCTAGTAGACTACTGGGGATCCCACTGAATTAAAGGAAAACTGCTAATGGCACCTCCCTGGGTGGTTGTGAGAATCAGATAAGATACTTTAAGTGAAAATATTTTCACACATGTAAAGGTGCTAAATAAATGTAATCTATTCTTACTGAGAATAATAATCAAGGGGTCCAATACATGTGTGTTAAGAAGCAAATATTTGGTTTTGGCACTTCAGGGGAATAATATAGATCAAATTGATAAAAAAATTTTGAATGAATTCTACTTGCTCCATATACACAGAGAAAATTTGATACCTGGAATTTCCTTTATCTATTGAAAAACACAATATTAGACATTTTCACTTTTCCTGAAGTAAAGTTTTTATTCAGTAAATTTACTGAGTGTTCATTTATTATAGAAGTGACAAAAAAGGATGGGAAGATCAAATCATAGTTTTCAGTTTTGGAAGCGCAAATATGAATCACCTAGTTGTACCATACTTTTACTTAAGTTTTAATATCTATTTATTATTATTTTGGTTAAAACTTACAATAGTTGTTCATATTCCTACATCTCTCTGACATATTAAAATATTCCATTTACTTAAGCTGTATTGTTTGAACACTAAGTATTTTATTTAGGAATCACAATAACTTTTGTGGAATAGACAGAAATTGTTAATCTCCTTTAAAATTGAGGAAACCAAGGCTCAAAAGGTCTAAGTGATTTTCTCCAAAGTCAGACCAAAACTTAAGAAGAACACTGGTAACCAGTCTTCTTATCCTGTTATTCTAATAGCTGGAATTCAGTGTTATAGTAAGGTAGCTTGCATTGAATTGAAGATAGTTTTTAATGGTAATATGAAATTTTTCTTATTAAGTCTAACTGAATCATTTTTCTGATTAGGAAGCCATATCATATAGCCATGATATAGAATTTTATAAGTGTAGAAGATATTACTAACATAAACAAAAATAAATAAATTTTTTTACCCTAATACACATAAGTAATCCATTGATAACTTTTTAATGTTTTCTTTCATACACATACATACATATAAGTTATGTAATCAACATCGTTGTAAAAGTTATTTATCTACCACTTTATATAATCAATATAAAACATAAGTATTTTCTAATTTCAGCATCCATGCATGCTAAGTCACTTCGTCACTTCAGTTGTGTCTGACTCTTTGCGACCCCATGGACTGTAGCCCACCAAGCTCCTCTCTCCATGGGGATTCTCGAGGCAAGAATATTGGGGTGGGTGGCCATTTCCTACTCCAGGGGATTTTCCTGACCCAGGGATTGAACCCATGTCTCTTGTGTCTCCTGCATTAAAAGGCAGGCTCTTTACTACTAGTGCCACCTGGGAAGCCCTAATGTCAGCATACATGCTTGAAAACGAGTTAATAGATACTATTTCATTGTGTCAGTTCAGTTCAGTTGATCAGTCATGTCCCATTCTTTGCAATCCCATAAACTGCATCATGCCAGGCCTCCCTGTCCATCATCAACTCCTGGAGTTCACCCAAACCCACATTCATTGAGTCGGTGATGCCATCCAACCATCTCATCCTCTGTTGTCCCCTTCTGCTCGGGCCNCCATAGAATTTTCCAGGCAAGAATGTGGTAGTGGGTTGCGATTTCCTTTACCAGGGGATCTTCCCAACCCAGGGAAGACATTAGACATTTTCAGTTTTCCTGAAGTAATCTTCCTGACCCAGGGATCAAGCCTGTAACCCTACATCTCTTGCACTGGTAGGTGCATCCTTCACCACTGGTGCCACTTGGGAAGCCCTAATTGCATGTATGACAGATATAATAAAATAAATTATATTTAAATAGTTTCATAAATATTTAAATTTCATCACTTTCTAATTATTTTATTACATCTTACTATTATGCCCTTGAGTTTATTTGGGCCTATTGAATCTCTGTGGTATATATAATATAATGTGCTGCCAAATCTGCATTCAATGACATCATACTGGTAGCTTGAAATCATCCATAATGGGAGTACTTACACCACTAAAATTGGTAAACATTACAAATCATAACCTGATTTATTGTTGATTTGAATATCTAAACTTAAGAAAATGGTAGAAAAAATGTTATTAATGAAGATTAAACTTAGATGTATGCCATGTCTATCATATCCTAGATGGTAGAATAGAAGGATGTGCACTCATCTTCTCCTATGATAATTCCAAAATTACAACTCATTGCTGAACAAACATCTACAGGAGAATGTTGGATCCCACCAAAAAAAGAAACCTCATGTCCAAGGGTAAAGGAGAAACCCCAACAAGATGGTAAGAGGGGAAAAACTGTGTTTAGAATCAAACCCCATACTCACCAGAAATGCTTGGAGGGATCAAACAAAACCTTGTGCACACCAGGAGAATCCAGAGACTGAACTAGACCTGCCTTTGAGTGTCTGAGTGTCTCCTGCAGAGGTGAGGGTCAGGAGTGGCCTGCCACAGAGGCCGGGGCTCTGGGTGCAGCAGACCTGGGTATGGCATAAGCCCTCTTGGAGAAGGTCCCCATTAATCCCACCACAGAGCCACCAGAACTTACACAAGACTGGGAAAACGGACTCTTGGAGGGCACCAACCAAACCTTGTGCACACCAGGACTCAGGAGAAAGAAGCACTAACCTCACAAGAGACTGACCCAGACTTGCCCATGAGTGTCCAGGAGTCTCCGGTGGAGGCATGGGTTGCTGCTGGCCTGCTGCAGGACCAGGGGCATTGAGTGTGGCAGTGCATGCACAGGACCTTTTGAAGGAGGTCGCCATTATCTTCCTTACCTCCACCATAGTTTGGCCTCAGGGCAACCAACAAGGAGGGAACACAGCCCCATCCTTCAATAGAAAATTAGATTAAAGATTTACTGAGCACAGCCCCACCCATCAGAACAGGAACCAGTTTCTCCCTCAGTCAGTCTCTCCTGATGAAGAAATGACACTGAAAAATGAACTCTGCAGGTTAGTAGGTGACCAATATGCTACTGGACAAGACTGGAGAAATAACTCCAGAGAGAATGAGGAGATGGAGCCAAAGCAAAAACAACACACATTCGTGGATGTGACTGGTGATGAAAGTAAGGTCTGATGCTGTAAAGAACAATATTGCACAGGGACCTGGGATGTGAGGCCCATGAACCAAGGTAAATTGAAAGTGGTCAAACAGGAGATGGCAAGAGTGAACATCAACATTTTAGGAATCAATGAACTGAAATGGGCTGGAACGGGTGAATTTAACACAGATGACCATTATATCTACTACTGTGGGCAAGAATCCCTTAGAAGAAATGGAGTAGACATCATAGTTAGCAGAAGAGCCCAAAATACAGTACTTGGATGCAATCTCAAAAAAGACAGAATGATCTCTGTTCATTTCCAAGACAAACTATTCAACATCACAGTAATTCAAATCTATGGCCTCACCAGTAAGGCTGAAGAAGCTGAAGTCGAATGGTTCTGTGAAGACCTACAAGCCTTTGTAGAACTAACACCCCCAAAAGATGTCCTTTTCATTATAGGGTACTGGAATGCAAAGTAGGAAGTCAAGAGATACCTGGAGTAACAGGCAAATTTAGCCTTGGAGTACAGAATGAAGCAGGAAAAAGACTAACAGAGTTTTGCCAAGAGAACGCACTGGTCATAGCAAACACCCTCTTCCAGCAACACAAGAGAAGACTCTACACATAGACATCACCAGATGGTCAATACCTAAATCAGGTGGATTATATTCTTTGCAGCCAAAGATAGAAAAGCTCTATACAGTCAGCAAAAACAAGACCGGGAGTGGACTGTTGCTCAGATTCAGACTTAAATTGAAGAAAGTAGGGAGAAAACACTAGACCATTCAGGTATAACCTGAATCAAATCCCTTATGATTATACACTAGAAGTGACAAACAGATGCAAGGGATCAGATCTGATAGACTATCTGAAGAACTATGGGCAGAGGTTCATGACATTGTACAGGAGGCAGGGATCAAGACCATCCCTGAGAAAAAGAAATGAAAATGGTTTTCTGAGGAGGCCTTACAAATAGCTATAAAAAGAAGAGAAGCTAAAGGCAAAGGAGAAAAGGCAAGATATACCCATCTGAATGCAGAGTTCCAAAGAATAGCAAGGAGAGATAAGAAAGCCTTCCTCAGTGATCAATGCAAAGAAATGGAGGAAAACAATAGAATGGGAAAGACTAGAGATCTCTTCAAGAAAATTAGAGATACCAAGGGAACATTCCATCCAAGATGGGCACAAAAAAGGACAAAAATGGTATGGACCTATCACAAGCAGAAAATATTAAGAAGAGGTGGCAAAAATACATAGAACTATATAAAAAAGATCTTTATGATCCAGATAACTATGATGGTGTGATCACTCACCTAGATTCAAACATCCTGGATTGCAAAGTCAAGTGGACCTCAAGAAGCATTGCTGCAAACAAAGCTAGTGGAAGTGATGGAATTCCAGCTGAGCTGTTTCAAATCCTAAAAGATGATGCTGTGAAAATGCTGCACTCAATATGTCAGCAAATTGGGAAAACTCAGCAGTGGCCACAGGACTGGAAAAGGTCAGTGTTCATTCCATGCCAAAGAAAGGCAATGCTAAAGAGCATTCAAACTATCACACATCTGCACTCATCTCATACACTAGCAGAGTAATACTCAAAATTCTCCAAGCCAGTTGTCAACAATATGTGAATTGTGAACTTTCAGATGTTCAAGCTAGATTTAGAAAAGGCAGAGAAACCATAAATCAAATTGTCAACATTTGTTGGATTATCAAAAAAGCAAGAGAGTTCCAGAAAAACATATAGTCAATAAAGCAGAAGTAGATATTTTTCTGGAACTCTCTTGCTTTGTTGATGATCCAACAAATGTTGGCAATTAGCCAACATTAGCCTTTGACAATAGCCTTTGACTATGTGTATCACAACAAACTGTGGAAAATTATTCAAGAGATGGGAATACCAAACCACCTTACCTGCCTCCTGAGAAATTTGTATGCAGGTCAAGGAGCAATAGTTAGAACTGGACAAGGAACAACAGACTGGTTCCAAATCAGGAAAGGAATACATCAAGGCTGTATCTTGCTACCTTGTTTATTTAACTTATACGCAGAGTACATCATATGAAATGCCGGGCTGGATGAAGCACAAACTGGAATCAAGATTGCTAGGAGAAATATCAATAACTTCAGATATGCAGATGACACCACCCTTATGGCAGGAAGCGAAGAACTAAGAGCCTCTTGATGAAAGTGAAAGAGGAGAGTGAAAAAGTTGCCTTAAACTCAACATTCACAAAACTAGGATCATGACATCTGGTCCCATCACTTCATAGCAAATAGATGGTGAAACAGTAGAAACAGTGTCAGACTTTATTTTGGGGGGCTCCAAAATCACTGCAGATGGTGATACAGCCATGAAATTAAAAGACATTTGTTCCTTGGAAGACAAGTTATGGCCAAATTAAACAGCTTATTAAAAAGTAGAGATATTACTTTGTCAACAAATGTCCGTCTAGTCAAAGCTTTGGTTTTTCCAGTAGTCATGTATGGATGTGAGAGTTGGACTCTAAAGAAAGCTGAGCACTGAAGAGCTGATGCTTTTGAACTGTGGTGTTGGAGAAGACTCTTGAGAGTTCCTTGGACGGCAAGAAGATCCAAAGAGTCCATCCTGAAGGAAATCAGTCCTGAATATTCATTGGAAGGACTGATGCTGAATCGGAAACTCCAGTTTTTTGGCCACCTGATGCAAAGAAATGAGTCACTGGAAGAGACCTTGATGCTGGAAAATATTCAGGGCAGAAAGAGAAGGGGACAGCAGAGGATGCGATGTTTGTGTGGCATCACCAACACGATGGACATGAATTTGAGCAAGCTCCAGGAGTTGGAGATGGACAGGGAATCCTGGTGTGCCGCAGTCCATGGGGTCACAAAAAGTCAGACACTCCTGAACGACTGAACTGAACTGATGCCATGCCTATAGCCATTATGCTAGGAATTGCACTAGACACTGAGAAAATATTCCTCCAGTATTTGGAAGCTATTAGCCCACTCTCTGAAGAAGTCATTCGTGTCATTGATAAATGGGCAAAGTCCTAACATATGTTTTCATTTTTGTCTTACTCAATGACATGAATGAAAATATTAGCTAATTTTGAAGTCAATGCTACACTCATTTATCAGTTGCAACCTTAATTTGGCTACTTTAACAAGAGTGGGCAAAAATCAAATAAATTATTCTATGAGAATCAATTGGCTGTATGGAATTTATTCTAAAGAGTATATGTAATTATTACTTGTAAATCATGTGCTATGCATCCTTTTTCTATCAGTAATATTTACTATAAATTCAGGTATATATAGATATTCATACGTTTTGGGGAAAGAGTTCAGTTCAGTTCAGTTCAGTTCAGTCGCTCAGTCGTGTCAGATTCTTTGAGACCCCATGAATCGCAGCACGCCAGGCCTCCCTGTTCATTACCATCTCTCAGAGTTCACTCAGACTCACGTCCATCGAATCCGTGATGCCATCCAGCCATCTCATCCTTGGTCGTCCCCTTCCCCTCCTGCCCCCAATCCCTCCCAGCATCAGAGTTTTTGCCAATGAGTCAACTCTTCACATGAGGAGGGCAAACTACTGGAGTCTCAGCTTTAGCATCATTTCTTTCAAAGAAATCCCAAGGTTGATCTCCTTCAGAGTGGACTGGTTGGATCTCCTTACAGTCCAAGGGACTCTCAAGAGTCTTCTCCAACACCACAGCTCAAAAACATCAATTCTTTGGCGCTCAGCCTTCTTCACAGTCCAACTCTCACATCCATACATGACTACAGGAAAAACCATAGCCTTGACTAGACGGACCTTAGTCGGCAAAGTAATGTGTCTGCTTTTGAATATATCTACGTTGGTCATAACTTTTCTTCCAAGGAGTAAGCGTCTTCTAATTTCATGGCTGCAGTCACCATCTGCAGTGATTTTGGAGTCCCCAAAAATAAAGTCTGATACTGTTTCCACTGTTTCCCCATCTATTTCCCATGAAGTGATGGGACTGGATGCCGTGATCTTCATTTTCGGAATGTTGAGCTTTAAGCCAACTTCTTCACTCTCCTCTTTCACTTTCATCAAGAGGCTTTTTAGTTCGTCTTTACTTTCTGCCATAAGGGTGGTGTCATCTACATATCTGAGGATATTGATATTTCTCCCAGCAATCTTGATTCCAGCTTGTGTTTCTTCCAGTCCAGTGTTTCTCACAATGTACTCTGCATATAAGTTAAATAAGCAGGGTGACAATATACAGCCTTGACGTACTCCTTTTCCTATTTGGAACCAGTTTGTTTTGTTCCATGTCCAGTTCTAACTGTTGCTTCCTGACCTGCATACAGATTTCTCAAGAGGCAGGTCAGGTGGTCTGGTATTCCCATCTCTCAGAANAGGTGTTTCTTGACTTCCTACTTTAGCATTCCAGTCCCCTATAATGAAAAGGACATCTTTTTGGGTGTTCGTTCTAAAAGGTCTTGCAGGTCTTCATAGAACCGTTCAACTTCAGCTTCTTCAGCGTTACCTGTTGGGGCATAGACTTGGATAACTGTGATATTGATTGGTTTGCCTTGGAAACGAACAGAGATCATTCTGTCGTTTTTGAGATTGCCTCCAAGTACTGCATTTCAGACTCTTTTGTTGACCGTGATGGCTACTCCATTTCTTCTGAGGGATTCCTGCCCATAGTAGTAGATATAATGGTCATCTGAGTTATTCCAGTCCATTTTAGTTCGCTGATCCCTAGAATGTTGATGTTCACCCTTGCCATCTCTTGTTTGACCACTTCCAATTTGCCTTGATTCATGGACCTGACCTTCCATGGTCCTGTGCAATATTGTTCTTTACAGCATCGGATCCTGTTTCTATCACCAGTCACATGCACAACTGGGTAATGCTTTTGCTTTGGCTCCATCCCTTCATTCTTTCTGGAGTTATTTCTCCACTAATCTCCAGTAGCATATTGGGCACCTAATGACCTGGGGAGTTCCTCTTTTGGTATCCTATCATTTTGCCTTTTCATATTGTTCATGGGGTTCTCAAGGCAAGAATACTGAAGTGGCTTGCCATTCCCTTCTCTTGTAGACCACGTTCTGTCAGCCCTCTCCACCATGACCAGCCCTCTCCACCTTGACCCAGGGTCACCGCCCCTGGCCTTGAGCGCGAGGTGGCTTCTTCCACCACCCCTGACGCGGGGTAGCTCCCCTCGGCCATGCTTAGTGCACCGACCTGGCTCTCACAGCCCCCTGTGCTTAGTGCGCCGGCCCGGCTTGGGAAAGAGTTCGGTGTTAAAAATTCATTGGCACACCAGCATCATACAATGACAATAATATGGTAACACTCAGAAAAAGTAAACAAAAAACAATTCATGTTGACTGATGACCTCTATGAATTAATGGCATTATTTTTATTCAATGCTCTGTCATGCTGGAAAGCATCCTAAAATATATACATTTCTCAGTTGTTATTGTTTATTGTTGTTTAGCCGCTAAGTCATGTCTGACTCTTTGTGATGCCATGGACTGTAAGCCACCAAGCTCCTCTGTGCATGGGATTTTCCAGGCAAGAATACTGGAGCAGGTTGCCATTTCCTATTTCCTCCTCCAGGGATCTTCCTAATCAAACCCACATCTGCATTGGCAGGTGGATTTTTTTCACCCCTGAGCTATCAGGGAAGCCCATACTTTTCTCAGACCCCCGTTCAAAGTTGAATACATCCAAATTACTTTTCCATTACTTTCCATAGTAATCATGAGTCTCAGCAGTTTGTCCCAGGTGTCAGAGAGAATATCAGACACAAGCCTCGTGTGTTCCTCAGATGTTGTTCTCTGCCTCTAGGTTCAAGGCCACCACAACCACCAGCCATCCACAGCCATCCATCATCTCTCCAAACTGAAACTCCAGCCTGAATAGCCTTCATGCTCCCTTGCAAAGTCTATGTCAATATGCCCCTATGTTTGTGTACATGTGTCAAATACCATACCACCTAGTGTAGAATCTGCTTTCCTGAGCCATCCTTGAGGGATTGCATCACTCAGTTCAGCAATGAGTTGATGTCAATGAACTTTAACCATTGGAAAGAGAAGATGGGATGGATTTGGGCAAATAAATTTTCCTCCTTTTCACCTTTTTGATGAAGTGCTACTAGATCCCTTCTTGCAGCTTTCCAGAGAAGTCTAAACGTTGAGCTGATACACTTACCAAGCAACATTTATATCTCTCAGCAGTTAATCATAAGCAGTAGCTGGTATGGTAACAAATCACACAACACTGCTTTATATTCTTTCATGTTACATGTTTTTTTCTTTACCCTGCTTGTTTGTCCTACATAGGTATTCATACTTTAATCTTCTTCTTATGATCCATTTTCTAGAGAATCCAATCTAAGACACAAAACTTCAGCAAACTAATAACGTTGACTTTCAGAAATCCAGATGTATTGTTTCCTGTGGCTGTTTTAACAAATTATCACAAATTGAGTGTTTTCTTTTTTTTTCTTAAACACCAGAAATTTTCTCTCTCACAGCTTGGGAGGCCAGAAATCTAAAATTGATGTATCAGTAAGTTTGCATTCCCTCTGAAGGCTCTAGGAGAGACTCTCTTCCTTACCTTTTCCAGATTTTGGTGGCCACAAGAGTTCCTGGGATTGTAGCCATATCACTCTAATCTTTGCTTCCATGGTCACAATGCCTCCTTCTGTTCAAAAACTCCTCTGCCTCTGTCTTGTAAAGATACATGTGACTACATTTAAAGCCCACCTGCATAAACCCAAGATTAGGCTCTTCTCAAGGTTCTTCAGGCTTCCCTGATGTCTCAGACTATAAAGAATCTGCCTGCAGTGCAGGAGATCTGGCTTCAATACCTGGATTGGGAAGATCCCCTAGAGAAGGAAATGGCAACCCACTCCAGTATCCTTGCTTGGAGAATTCCATGGACAGAGGATCTTGGTGGGCTATAGTTCATGGCATGCAAAGAGTCGGACACAAGTAAGCAACTAACATAAGGTCCTTAAGGGGCTTCCCAGTTGGCGATAGTGGTAACAAATCCTCCTGCCAATGCAAGAGACTCAAGAGATGCAGATTCGATCCCTAGACTGGGAAGATACCCTAAACAGGAAATTGCAACCCATCCCAGTATTCTTGCCCGGAAAGTTCCATGGATAGAGGAGCCTGGTGGGCGAACAGTCCATGAGGATGCAAAGAGTCAGACATGACTGAGCATACACACACACATAAGATCCTTAATTGGATCACATCCTTTGCCATATAAGGTAATATTACCAAGTCCAGGAATTAGGAACTGGATGTATCTTTTTGGAGGGTATAATTCACTCACTACAACATGAAAAAAAATTTACTTATAGTCACAAATCAATTACATTTTAGGAAGTAGAAGTATTTTTCTATACCAAATACTTTTTTGTAAATTATGCACAACATGGAGCTCATATGACAGCACAGCATAATTAGATATACATTTATCCATAAAAAGGCAAAAATCAAGCACAAGAGAGTAAAGATTAAATAATAAGAAAGTTTTTATCCTATTATTCATCTGCTTAAACAATAGAGTCATATCAACTGCTCCAGCATACACAGAAGACAATGACAGCCTTTGAAATGCAGAATAAGTGTTTTGAAGTGGTACTGGTTTGGAGGGAAAGAATTTCTAATTATTAAAGCAAATTTTTTTTTAAAATAACTGCTTATTGTTTACCTTTTGCTTTATAGTTTTTTGGTTTTTGTTTTTTTTTTTACTTACACAAAAGGTTTTGGCTTAGTTTCTGCTTTTTTTTTTTTTTT
>SJYW01054353.1:162883-195990 GCA_006410735.1 Raphicerus campestris | reverse complement strand
TTTTTTTTTTTTTTTTTTTTTTAATGAGGAAAGCTAGTAGGAAGTGTTACTGGAGGGGAAGGGAAAGGAAAAGGAGGAGGCAGTCTCTATAAAGTGAACAGCTGGGGTGAGCCTGATCTGAAGGTGGCTGCTAACATTACATTGTATAAGATCCCAGCATGAATTCCAGCTGTGATCATGTACTCTGTTCTTCCATCGACAGTGTGTACAAAAGGAATCGTTATCATTTGCATATTTGAATTCCACATGCATTTTTATTCATTTGTGAGTGTCTCAAATTTTTCTTCTTCAATTTGCTTTATAAGAATAGGCTCCTTTCTCTGGGCTGGGGGGGAAATCCTGGCACAAAATAATATGATGTGTTTATATTTGAGTTTCTAAATATAATTCATACCATACTCATCTATCACTGTCTCATTTATCATTTATTCTTTGTACTGTAGTTACAATTATGACATCCAGGAGAAAGGCAGGTTTTCTGACTCCTAAATGCCCCTGGGTCTTTTTCTTTGCTCTCCAAGCAGTTATAAATGAAATACATTTAACTCACTGGGTTGTAAGTTTCTGCCGTACAATTTTCAGTTTATAGGTAAAGCTGTTTATCATTAGAAGTTGATAACAAGCTGTATAAGCAGAGTTATTTAGGAAAGAAATGTTTTTACTTTGGTATTTTTATATTAATAAATAATTTGACAAATACATTTTATGGCTTAAGTTTCTTGGATTACCTAAAATGACTCTGATTATAGATTTCTCATCTTTTCCTAGAACTCAGAGTGCCCAGAACTCAAGTGTCAACAAGTCTAATCTTATAAAACAGGTATGTTTTTGTCTTTTCTTCCATTATTGATATGTGAAAGCCCCATTGCCTATCTATTGGAAGTGAGTTTCGCTGCCCTGGACCAATCTCACACAGGTCACTAGGATCAGCCTTCCTGAATCCTCCTAGTTAGAAACTTCTATATCTTTAGTAAATGGTCATTTTCAGTTCAGTTCAGTTCAGTCACTCAGTCGTGTCCAACTCTTTGTGACCCCATGAATCGCAGCACGCCAGGCCTCCCTGTTCATCACCATCTCTGGGAGTTCACTCAGACTCACATCCATCGAGTCAGTGATGCCATTCAGCCATCTCATTCTTGGTCGTCCCCTTCTTCTCCTGCCCCGATCCCTCCCAAAATCAGAGTCTTTTCCAATGAGTCAACACTTCGCATGAGGTGGCCATAGTACTGAAGTTTCAGCTTTAGCATCATTCCTTCCAAAGAAATCCCAGGGCTGATCTCCTTCAGAATGGACTGGTTGGATGTCCTTGCAGTCCAAGGGACTCTCAAGAGTCTTCTCCAACACCACAGCTCAAAAGCATCAATTCTTTGGCACTGAGTCTTCTTCACAGTCCAACTCTCACATCCATACATGACCACAGGAAAAACCATAGCCTTGACTAGACGGACCTTAGTCAGCAAAGTAATGCCTCTGCTTTTGAATATACCATATTATGATTATTATAATAGTTCTACATTCAAAGAGAATTCTTGGGATCTTTGGTGGTAGATCATGGCATCTGGTCCCATTACTTCACAGGAAATAGATGGGGAAACAGTGGAAACAGTGTCAGACTTTATTTTGGGGCGCTCAAAAATCACTGCAGATTGTGACTGCAGCCATGAAATTAAAAGACGCTTACTCCTTGGAAGAAAAGTTATGACCAACCTAGATAGTATATTCAAAACAAAGACAAATGTAAACCATTGGAAGAAAGGATAAAATTTTAAGATAAGGATTAAATTTTATTCAGATTTGCCACAGTAATCTCTGCATAGTAGATAACTTAAAATGTTTGTTACTAGACACATGCTTAGGAGACAATGAAGGTTGGTTAGCAACAATAATTGGAATGTTCAATTCATCCCTCATAAAAGAAGTCAGGTCATGAGATCCAAATTTATGCATCATTTCTAGAAGAAAATTTTTGCCAGTATGACTCAAAAAAATTATTTCTTTTATGTAAAAATTATAAATATATTTCTGGAAAATTAAAAGACTATGGCAAATATGTAAGAATGTTCAGTTCAGTATTGTTAACAACAAATAATATTTTTTTAAGCTGTAAAGTCGAACAATAAGAGACTGTTTAAAATATGGTGCATACCATATAGAACCACAAAATAATAGAAAATATACTCACTAAATGAAAAGTAATTTAAAATTTAAGTGTGAAAGATGACTGATTACAGAGTATGGATTAATTTCCAAAGTAGGTGAGGAAATCAAGGCTTCATGTGCAAAGACAGGATTAATGAAAGCATTCAATGTGATCTATCACATCCACAACCTAAAGAAGAAAAATCATATAATCAGTATACAAATGCAGAAAAAGCATTTGACAAAACCAGCATCCATTCTTGATAAAAACTCTTAGCAAACTAGGAGTTTATAGGAATTTCCTCAACTTGATTAAGAACATCTACAAAAAATCTAAAGCTAGCATCACAGTTAGTGATAAGAAACTAGATATTCTACTCCTAATATCAGGAAAAAGGCAAGGTTGTGCCTCATCTCCACGACTGATATCTAATTAATATAATAAGAAAAGGAAATAAAAGGTATACAAATTGGAAAAGAAGAAATAAAGCTGTCTTTGTTCACAGATATGATTGTCTTTGTACAAAATCCCAAAGAAGCAACAACAACAAAAAAATTCTTGAACTAATAAATGATTAGAGCATTGCAAGATTAAAGATTAATATCCAAAAGTTAATTGCTTTTCTTTATATGAGGTACTTAAAGTAGTCAAAATTGTAGAGACAGAACGGTTGTTGCCAGAGGTGAGCAAGATGAGAGAATAGGGAGTTATTGTTTAGGTATAGAGTTTCAATTATATAGGATGAAAAAGTTACAAGGCTGCACAATAATGTGAACGAGTGTATGTATTACCAGTCACACTAGGACCACAGCCTTGTCTCACTCAGTGAAATCAGTCCATGCCTGCGGGGCAACCCAAGATAGGCGGGTCATGGTGGAGAGGTCTGAGAGAATGTTGTCCACTGAAGAAGGGAATGGCAAGCCACTTCAGTACTCTTGCCTTGAGAACCCCATGAACAGTATGAAAAGGCAAAATGAAAGAGGAACTCCTCAGGTCATTGGGTGCCCAATATACTACTGGAGATCTGTGGACAAATAACTCCAGAAGGAATGAAGGGATGGAGCCAAAGCAAAAACAATACCCAGCTGTGGATGTGACTGGTGATAGAAACAAGATCTGATGCTATAAAGAGCAATATTGCATAGGAACATGGAATGTCAGGTCCATGAATCAAGGCAAATTGGAAGTGGTCAAACAAGAGATGACAAGAGTAACCCTCGACATTCTAGGAATCAGCAAACTAAAATGGACTGGAATGGGTGAATTTAACTCAGATGACCATTATATCTACTACTATGGGCAGGAATCTCTGAGAAGAAATGGAGTAGCCATCATGGTCAACAAAAGAGTCTGAAATGCAGTACTTGGAGGCAATCTCAAAAATGTCAGAATGATCTCTGTTCATCTCCAAGGCAAACCATTCAATATCACAGTTATCCAAGTCTATGCCCCAACCAGTAATGCTGAAGAAGCTGAAGTTGAATGGTNAGTCTCAAAAATGACAGGATGATCTCTGTTTGTCTCCAAGGCAAACCATTCAATATCACAGTAATCCAAGTCTATGCTCCAACCAGTAATGCTGAAGAAGCTGAAGTTGAATGGTATTATGAAGACCTACAAGACCTTTTAGAACTAACACCCAAAAAGATGTCCTTTTCATTATAGGGGTCTGGAATGCAAAAGTAGGAAGTCAAGAAACATCTGGCGTAACGGGCAAATTTGGCCTTGGAATGCGGAATGAAGCAGGGCAAAGACTAATAGAGTTTTGCCAAGAGAATCACTGGTCATAGCAAACACCTTCTTCCAACACAAGAGAAGACTCTACACATGGACATCACCAGATGGTCAACACCAAAATCAGATTTATTATATTCTATGCAGCCNGATCAGCCCTGGGATTTCTTTGGAGGGAATGATGCTAAAGCTGAAGCGCCAGTACTTTGGCCACCTCATTCGAAGAGGTGACTCATTGGAAAAGACTCTGATGCTGGGAGGGATTGGGGGCAGGAGGAGAAGGGGACAACAGAGGATGAGATGGCTGGATGGCATCACGGACTCGATAGTTGTGAGTCTGAGTGAACTCCAGGAGTTGGTGGTGGACAAGGAGGCCTGGCATGCTGTGATTCATGGGGTCGCAAAGAGTCGGACACGACAGAGCAACTGAACTGAACTGTACACTTAAAAATAGTTCAGATGGTTAACTTTAGGTTATGTGTATTTTAACATGATAAAAACATTTATTTATAAAAAAACAATTACTTTCCTGCATGTTTGTAAAGAAAAATTAGAGTTTGAAATCAAAAATACATCTTATACATTATGATAAAACTAAAAATTTATATATAAATGTAAAAATATGTACAAGATCTGTATAAGGAAAACTATAAAACTCTGTTGAAATAAAGATAATCTAAATAAATGGAGAGCTATTCCATGCTCATTGATAGGAAGACTCAGTAGTGTTAGGATATCAGTTCTTCCCAAATTGATTCAGAGATTCAACATAATCTCAATCAAAATCTCAGCAAGTTATTTTGTGAGTTAGCTGTTTCTAAGGTTTATATGAAAAGGCCAAAAACAAACAAACAAACAAAAAATCCCAGAATAGCCAATAAAATATTAAATGAGAAGGACAAATTTGGAGGCCAGGAATAACCTGATATGTACCTCCCCTGCCCTTCTCTGTCTCTCTCTTTCACCTTGTTAATATAGTGGTATTACAGAAAGAATAGATAAATGGAACATAGGTAAATAGATCAATGGAGCAGAATGGATAGCTTGAAAACAGACCCACACAAATACAGTCAACCGATCTTTGATAAAGAAGAAAAGAGGAGAGGATATATGATAACTTTGTACTTTCTGATCAAGATTTCTATAAAACTAAGATGGCTCTAAAAATAAAGTTTATTAATTTAAAAAATGGATTAAAATCTGAATTGAGATATTAGAAAGGATATGCTATACTAGTGATAAGATCTACTTTAATGGTAAAATTTAAACTAATGCTAGCCATTTATTTTAAAAGAGAGACAATTGAAATTCCACTTCTGTGCATACAGGTTAACTTCTCTTGGACTTGCTTTCTCACTATAAACAACTATAAAAGTAAACAAAGTATGCAAAGTAACTATTTGAGACAACAGGCAGAGAAAGTCTGTGATCCCAGAAAGAAGAGAAACAAATGAGGTAAATGCTAAGATTGTCTCAGTTCTCTGCCAAGAGGTGCTTTCAGGACCACGGTGCAAGAATAAAGGACCTGGGCACAGTGTGACAGGATCGCGAGCTGAAATTTGTCAGTTTGAGAAGCCTGAAGCAGTCAGAATTGCAGAGAAAAGTAATGGAGATGAGGAAGCTACAGGAGAAAGCACTTCATAAACATACATAGAGTTCACTTGAGTTTGTTACTTAGCTCAAAGCTGTATGTGTGTAAGATAAAGCTCCATGAGGCCCAACAAAGAGAAGCTGAACAATTCTTTAAACTCACAAAGGCTGGGAGACATTTGAATTCAGATCAGTCATATAAGAGAAAACTTTACCAAACTACCAGGACTCTCAGGAGAGATCTCACAGTGGTCACACTTTAATGTGGTGGCTAAACCAGAACTTTACTAAAGTTACTGCAATCTTATCCTAAGTAAGCAAATAATAATAATATGCCAAAGATGAAGCTGATTTATAAGAAACAGACTATAAAAATAAATTTCACATTCTTTAAAGGAAGAAAAAATCCAGGTTCAAAACAATCTGACATTCACAATGTATAGCATCTGACTGAAAACAAAATTAGATACATAAAGAAATAGAAAAATGTCCAATAACAAGTAAGAAAAAAATCAGTCAAAACATTCAGATTCAGAAATGACATCAGATGGAATTGATAAGGACATTAAGTAATTATTATGAATATGTCCAAGGATTTATAGAAAAACATTGCTGTTGTTCAGTCGCTTAGTAGTGTCCAACACTTTGCGACCCCATGGACTGCAGCACACCAGGCTTCCCTGTCTTTCGCTGTATCCCAGAGTTTGCTCACACTCAAGTCCATTGAATCAGTGATGCCATTCAGTCATCTCATTCTCTGTCATCCCCTTCTACTCCTGCCTTCAATTTTTCTTAGCATCGTGGTCTTTTCCCATGAGTTGACGCTTCGCATCAGGTGGCCAAAATACTGGAACATCAGTTTCAGCATCAGTCCTTCCAGTGAATATTCAAGATTGATTTCCTTTAAGATTGACTACTGGTTTGATCTCCTTGCGGTCCAATGGACTCTCAAGAATCTTCTCCAGCACCACAATTCAAAACCATCGATTCTTTGGCATGTCTTCTTCACGGTCCGGGTCTCACTTCTGTACATGACTACTGGAAAAATCTTAGCTTTGACTATACGGACGTTTGTCGGCAAAGTGATGTCTCTGCTTTTTAACATGTTGTTTAGGTTTGTCATAGTTTTCCTTTCAAGGAGCAAGCATCTTTTAATTTCACGACTGCAGTCACCATCTGCAGTGGTTTGGGAGCCCAAGAAAAGAAAATCTGTCACTGCTTCTACTTTTTCCACTTTTTCCCCTTTTATTTGCCATGAAGCAATGGGACAGGATGCCATGATCTTAGTTTCCTGGATGTTGAGTTTCAAGACAGCTTTTTCACTCTCCTCTTTCACCCTCATCAAGAGGCTCTTTAGTTCTTCATTTTCTGCCTTTAGAGTGGTATCATCTGCAATTTGCAGTTGCTGATATTTCTCCTGGCAATCTTGACTTCAGCATGTTATTCATCCACCCCGGGAATTTTGCATGATGTACTCGACTAACGTCAGTCTAGTTAAGGCTATGGTTTTTCCAGTAGTCATGTATGGATGTGAGAGTTGGATTGTGAAGAAGGCCGAGTGCCAAAGAATGATGCTTTTGAACTGTGGTGTTGGAGAAGACTCTTGAGAGTCCCTTGAACTGCAAGGAGATCCAACCAGTCCATTCTGAAGGAGATCAGCCCTGGGTGATATTTGGAAGGACTGATGCTAAAGCTGAAACTCCAGTACTTTAGCCACTTCGTGTGAAGAGTTGACTCACTGGAAAAGATTCTGATGCTGGGAGGGATTGGGAGCAGGAGGAGAAGGGGATGACAGAGGATGAGATGGCTGGATGGCATCACTGACTCTATGGACATGAGTCTGAGTGGACTCCAGGAGCTGGTGATGGACAGAGAGGCCTGGAGTGCTGCAATTCATGGGGTCACAAAGAGTCAGGCACAACTGAGCGACTGAACTGAACTGATGCGATTTATAGTTTTCTTCTATTGTTTATGAAAGNGGACTCCAGGAGCTGATGATGGACAGAGAGGCCTGGAGTGCTGCAATTCATGGGGTCACAAAGAGTCAGGCACAACTGAGCGACTGAACTGAACTGATGCGATTTATAGTTTTCTTCTATTGTTTATGAAAGTATGTGTTTATTAGTAAGAACAAAAAATTATTCTAAATATACATTATAAAAACACTGCTAGCAAAATAGCTATACAGAAAATAATCACACATTTGCAAAATATAATCTTGTCCAGTCATATTCTTTTTAATAGTTAGGACAGAAGCAGTACTGGATTGGCCAGCTATGAGGCCCAACACATAATTTTACTTACAATAGAAACCTGGCATCCAATAATAATCATGGCCAAAAGTAAGGACGTGATGACATGACAAAGGAACATAGGTCTGGGTTTGATAACATCTTTGGGAATGACAGTAACCAGTACCATGGGACATGATAATAATGCAGTTGCTTGTGTCTTCACAGTAACAAACATGTATGAAACAGCTAATCAGAGAGCAATGCAGTATGGTAGAATGAGTCAGACCTGAGAATTAGGAATCCCAGAAGCCAATACCAAGTTTGTTACCGATGTATCCTAGGCCAGGTCACTTACCTTCTTTAACACTTGGTTTTTACATCTGTAAAAAATGTCTGATCTAAACCTTTAGGTCACCTCTAGTCCTAAAATTCTTTTATTTTTGGACAACATCAACAGAGAACCAAGGCACAAAACTGCTGGAAAGCAGAAGGCACATTTAATGTAATTTTAGAAATTCACCTGTTTCCCCTTGCATTTTTTTCACAGTCTTCTGAGAGATTAAGAATATGAGAAAATCAAAGACTAAAAGGAAGGGGAAACTCAGGGGAGGGGACTTGGATGTTCTGTTATGTATTTGCAGCTTCATGGCTGAATCACATTTGATTGGGTCCATTGTATGGGAAGTTATCATCACTGCCACAACAAGGAGAAAATGAGGAGGCTACAGCCACTCTTCCATTTCTCATTCTCCCCCATCAGGAACAAACTATTTATTTATTACCACATGCCAGAGATCATAAACAGCCACTGCTCTATAAAACCATTATGGACTAGTTATCTATTTATCAGGTTTTGTCCCTGGGCTAGCAACTAAGACTCCCACATGCTTATATGACCAAAATATTGATATATAGGTAAATAGATGGGGGGAAAATGGAAGCAGTGGTAGATTTTCTTTTCTTGGTCTCCAAAATCCCTGAAGACCATGACTGCAGCCATGAAATTAAAAGACGCTTGCTTCTTGTAAGCAAAGCTATGACAAAACTAGACAGCATATTAAAAAGCAGAGACATCACTTTGCCGACAAAGGTCCGTACAGTCAAAGCTATGGTTTTTCCAATAGTGAGAATTGGACCATAAAGAAGGCTGAGTGCCCAAGAATTGATGCTTTGACTGTGGTTCTGGAGAAGAAGACTCTTGAGAGTCCCTTGGACAGCAAGGAGATCAAACCAGTCAGTCCTAAAGGAGATCAGTCCTGAATATTGATTGGAAGGACTCCATGCTAAAACTCCAATACTTTGGCCACTGTCGCAAAGAGCTGATTTATTGGAAAAGTCCCTGATGCTGGGAAAGATTGAAGGCAAAAGGAGAAAGAGACAGCAAAGGATGAGATGGTTAGTTAGCATCATAGACTCAATGGACATGAATTTGAGCAAACTCCAGAAGATAGTGGAGGACAGAGGAGCCTGGTGTGCTGCAATCTAGAGTCGGACACAACCGAGCTGAGCAACTCAACAAAAATAGCAACACTTATCAGCATTATTATTCCAAATTATTAAGGTTCACAACTAACAGATTCAGATCTCTTTGAATTTTATTCTTGACAATTTGAGAACAAATTTCAGTATAAATATTTGGTTATATTAATTTGCATGTACATGGTACTGTGTAGTTACTAACGTGCTTTCACACCTCTATTCCATTGAGTTTATGTCTCAGCTCTAGGATGCATACAATGTAGAACTGTTATCTTCATTTACAGAAACTGACATTACAAGAGGTTAAAGTGACTCAAGATCACGCAGTAATAAGTAGATACCAACCCATATAAGAAACAATAGTTTTATCTGTTCCCAATCCAATAATTTCTATTATATTAAACTGCTAGTTACTATCATATATATTCATGCTAAAATTAATGTATTGGCAACTAATTTCATTCTTTTTATAAAAAATAAAACATCCACCAACACTTAACAGGAGCCATCAGAAGATGATTGTATTCTTCACTGAATTATTTCTTAATTGATAATATTTTCATTTACCAAAAGCAGAAAAAAAATGTCTACTAAGTCAAAATTACCATAACGGACAGTAAGGAAAAAAGTTACTCTGATATTGTAAGAAACCATTATTAAGCAAAACAAATAATGAAAGTAAACCAAGTTTTACCAAATCCTTTTAGAAAGTAACCTTTGCCTGGAGCAGTATGTTATTAGCATCTGAAAGAAAGCCAGGATTTTGCTCTAAGCAGCAGATTCAAAGTTAATGTGCTAAGGATACTGCCTCTTTGTAATTCATTCAATAATACAATACTTTATTGAATAAAGAGAGCCATTTAGTCTTTACATATTGAACAATTGTTCATCTGCAAAAATGTCAAAATGCCAAAAAAGCAAAGGAGCAAGCTACAAAAGATTTTCAGTTTCTTAGATAAGACGTTAAAGCAATATATAACATCATTCAGAAATATATATATACAATGGCAAAGTCATACTGTTCCCAATTCAATAGTGAAAGCTAAGTCTGGAAGGCTATTGAGTTCATATGTAGAGGAGTTCAGTACGACTGTTTAAAAGTAGACTCAGGTCAAATATTAGCTGTGATATTTTATTTCAAGCTATTGTCTAAGATTAAAATAGCATTAGGAAGAAAATGTATCTATTTTAATCATGTTGATAGTTTAAGTAAGTGAAATAGTTAACACCTGTGGTAATTACAGATGCATTCAAGAGCATGATTTAGCATTGTATCTTTTGTCTGCTGTAAATGATCCTGTGATTCAAAGACAGTGTGGAACTATGCTCAAGATTACCAGTCCTGAGTGAATCTAAGGCCCAAAGTGGCCCAGGGCCTTTAATTTTGAGGCTTTGCTAGTGCATGATCAAGGCTCCATCACTATATATTTTAGGCTATCCATGCCATAAACCTATTGGAGTATCCTGGGGTCCAAGCCAGAATGGGAGGATCCCCTATAAACACTCAATTTAGAAATATCACCATGAGCAATCCACCTCTTCCTCCCCTATGGCTGCCTTGTGCTCAGTAGCTAAGTCTTGTTGGAGTCTTCATGACTCCTTGGACTGTAGCCCATCAGGCTCCTCTGGCCATGGGATTCTCCAGACAAGAATGCTGGAGTGGGTTGCCATGCTCAACTCCAGGGGATCTCCCTGATCCAGGGAACAAAACAGTGTCTCTTACACCTGCATGCATTGGCAGGTAGGTTATTTACCACTAACGTCACTTAGGAAGCCCTTATCTGATTTTTAAACCTCAGCTCATTGGAAAATCAGAAGCAGTTCCTTCTTCCCAGATTTTGTTGGCAGGGAGACACTGCTGGGGAAAAATGAAATCTCCCCATAAGAGTCTAACAGATCTACTTGGTGTAGACTTTGTAAATGACCATAAGTATTGTTTAAAAAAAGAAACAACAAACCCAAATGGAATCTCTTATGCTAAGAGACTTAACATCTAATCTAAGTGTAGTTATGACCAACCTAGATAGCATATTGAAAAGTAGAGACATTACTTTGCCAACAAAGGTCCGTCTAGTCAAGGCTATGGTTTTTCCAGTGGTCATGTATGGATGTGACAGTTGGACTGTGAAGAAAGCTGAGAGCCAAAGAATTGATGCTTTTGAACTGTGGTGTTGAAGAAGACTCTTGAGAGTCCCTTGGACTGCAAGGAGATCCAACCAGTCCATTCGGAAGGAGATCAGTCCTGGGATTTCTTTGGAAGGAATGATGCTAAAGCTGAAACTCCAGTTCTTTGGCCACTTCATGCGAAGAGTAGACTCATTGGAAAAGACTCTGATGCTGGGAGGGATTGGGGGCAGGAGGAGAAGGGGACCACAGAGGATGAGATGGCTGGATGGCATCACTGACTCGATGGACATGAGTCTGAGTGAACTCTGGGAGTTGGTAATGNGATCAAGGCTCCATCACTATATATTTTAGGCTATCCATGCCATAAACCTATTGGAGTATCCTGGGGTCCAAGCCAGAATGGGAGGATCCCCTATAAACACTCAATTTAGAAATATCACCATGAGCAATCCACCTCTTCCTCCCCTATGGCTGCCTTGTGCTCAGTAGCTAAGTCTTGTTGGAGTCTTCATGACTCCTTGGACTGTAGCCCATCAGGCTCCTCTGGCCATGGGATTCTCCAGACAAGAATGCTGGAGTGGGTTGCCATGCTCAACTCCAGGGGATCTCCCTGATCCAGTGAACAAAACAGTGTCTCTTACACCTGCATGCATTGGCAGGTAGGTTATTTACCACTAACGTCACTTAGGAAGCCCTTATCTGATTTTTAAACCTCAGCTCATTGGAAAATCAGAAGCAGTTCCTTCTTCCCAGATTTTGTTGGCAGAGAGACACTGCTGGGGAAAAATGAAATCTCCCCATAAGAGTCTAACAGATCTACTTGGTGTAGACTTTGTAAATGACCATAAGTATTGTTTAAAAAAAGAAACAACAAACCCAAATGGAATCTCTTATGCTAAGAGACTTAACATCTAATCTAAGTGTAGTTATGACCAACCTAGATAGCATATTGAAAAGTAGAGACATTACTTTGCCAACAAAGGTCCGTCTAGTCAAGGCTATGGTTTTTCCAGTGGTCATGTATGGATGTGATAGTTGGACTGTGAAGAAAGCTGAGAGCCAAAGAATTGATGCTTTTGAACTGTGGTGTTGAAGAAGACTCTTGAGAGTCCCTTGGACTGCAAGGAGATCCAACCAGTCCATTCGGAAGGAGATCAGTCCTGGGATTTCTTTGGAAGGAATGATGCTAAAGCTGAAACTCCAGTTCTTTGGCCACTTCATGCGAAGAGTAGACTCATTGGAAAAGACTCTGATGCTGGGAGGGATTGGGGGCAGGAGGAGAAGGGGACCACAGAGGATGAGATGGCTGGATGGCATCACTGACTCGATGGACATGAGTCTGAGTGAACTCTGGGAGTTGGTAATGAACAGGGAGGCCTGGCGTGATGCAGTTCATGGGGTCGCAAAGAGTCGGACACGACTGAGTGACTGAACTGAGCTGAACTGAAGTGTAGTTAAAGCCTCTGCTAGGAATGTGAACTTTAATGATTAGCACTGGTAAAGTAATCTGTATGATGGACCACCACCTCCCCTAATAAAATTGGAACCTTTAGAAACAAATAGGCAGTATATTGACTTGATTATAGTTAATGAGGAAAGGTGATAGAAGAAAGTGAGATCAGGAGATTCACAAAGAAATTAATGAAAGGATAACACTTTTTAATTTGCTTGCTGCTGCTGCTGCTGCTAAGTCACTTCAGTCGTGTTCGGCTCTGTGCGATCCCGTAGACGGCAGCCCACCAGGCCCCCCCCGTCCCTGGGATTCTCCAGGCAAGAACACTAGAGTAGGTTGCCATTTCCTTCTCCAATGCATGAAAGTGAAAAGTGAAAATGAGGTTGCTCAGTTGTGTCCGACTCTTTGCGACCCCATGAACTGCACCCTACCAGGCTCCTCCATCCATGGGATTTTCCAGGCAAGAGTACTGGAGCGGGGTGCCATTGCCTAAATCTTTCTCAACTTTTTCCCCAGGATCCCACCCTCTAATATTAGAATCAGGCTGTCTTTTAAAATATAGTCAACTTCTCAAAACCTAAGTTTGAGGATAAGGCCCACAGTGCTCAATCCTTAGCAGGTGTGTGGATATTGGAGAAGGTGAGTATGGATTAGAGAGAGTAGAAATTGCTTGCTGCTGTTGCTGCTAAATCGCTTGTCGTGTGCAACTCTATGCGACCCCATAGACAACAGCCCACCACGCTCCGCCGTCCCCAGGATTCTCTAGGCAAGAACCCTGGAGTGGGCTGCCATTTCCTTCTCCAATGCATGAAAGTGAAAAGTGAAAGTGAAGTCACTCAGTCCTGTCTGACTCTTTGCGACTCCATGGACTGCAGCCTACCAGGCTCCTCCATCCATGGGATTTTCCAGGCAAGAGTACTGGAGTGGGGTGCCATTGCCTTCTCCGAGAAATTGCTTAGGTTACCAGTAAAACATGTTGATACAGATGAGCCAGTTGCAACCATGGAATGTCCCTTATGCTAAGGGATACAAGAGGTACTGCCCCAAGATTCAGCAACTTGACATTTATCTCTTCAACTTGGGGTTGGAATTTTCTTCTGTACGAATTTTTACCAAGTGAAAAATGCCAAGGTGGTTATGAGCTATTTTCTTGTGTTAGGCTGGGACATCCTAGGGTCTGTGGATTTAAAGACTCTGTGATAAGATCGTATCAGCTAGACTTGGGTAGAACAAGGAAAAAGAATATGAAAAGGAAGTTTTGGGAATTCAAGTAGTCTATGAGAATATCAAGAACAATAAAAACATCTAATCTCCCTATTCTTTACTAAGTTCTGTTTCTTTGTAGACATAGTGCCACGTACTTTATATACATTTGTTACATCATTCAGTTGTCACAAGCCTTAGGGAAGATTTCTTATCTCCATTTTATAAGGAAGGAAGCCGTGGCACAGATTCTTCAAAGTCATATAAATAGCAAGTTCCAGAGCTGGGACTTGAACTCAGTTATCTCCAGTCAGTACCCTAACCTCAACTTTTACTTCAGCACTTGTCACCTCTAAGAGAGTGTCAAGACAAAATGGGGGTGGGTGGATGTTGCTAAGAAGTTGAGGCCATAAATGGAGGCAGCTGAAAGTGTCATTGACAGAACTAGTAGCAAGATTTATAATAATAAAGGAAAGAGAGACAAATATAAAATGCATGTGGTGGAGAAAACACACTAATTCAGCAAAGCTTGAGGGAGGAACTAGCTCTCTTTTCTGCAAAGACTTGTATACCCATGGTGGGCTCTTAGAAGTTGATTTTCACACTGACTTCCATTATGAAGCAATATTCAGTTCCTCAAAATTGTTGATGAAAGTGTTGCTTCCAGAAAGACTCAAATCATAAAACAATATCTCTAAGTTCCTCAGAAAGCGATTTGCAAATAATTTTCCCTAGATACCTATATGAAGGAGAATCTAATTTGTTCCCATTTGTGTTATGTAAATGTGAGATTGCAAAAGTATTAGTACTTCTTTTTTTATTTCAAGTTCTTTGACTTAAAACACTTAAGAAAAAATAAATGTATACCAGTTCCTTCTGTACCAGGTATTTTGTTCTTGCCATTAATGCTAGCGACTATCTATTTAGAGGAAATCTTGTAATATTATATGCCATTAAAGGATAAAGATGCTGATTTTTCTGTTGTTGAGATGCTTAAATGTATGGAAGTCTAACAACTTTTTTAATGTATTATTTATTTTAGCTTTACTTATTATAGCTTTTGGATATATATTTCATCCTTCTATTTCATTAGCTTTTGAACTGAATTGCCATGTTTCTTATTTCAATCATCCATCCAAGTCAAGTACTTTTCTGAGGTAGATTCAACAAGACCATAACTACTAACACCTGAAATTTTCAAACATTAAAAAAAATCTGTATCAGAAGCCATAGTTATTTCAAGATGAATTCTATCCTTTCTTCTCTGCTGACCTTTTGGCCTAAGGCCCTGGGGCTAAACATTGTTATGAAGAAGTTCAAGAGACAGGCAGCTACAAGTACCATGTGCAAAATGTGATTCATTCAGGGCATAAGGTAATATTTACTCCAGATATTAATGGTTGCAATCCACAAAAGCAAAAGATTGTTCCACTTTATCTCTCCTCAGATATAACACACGAAAGTGACTGGTGAAACTAGCCACTTTCTAATAACAGCTTCCAGAGGTCACAGAGAGGTGAAATCATCACTGTGATGGGCATGCTCTCAATGATACTCCTTTTTTCTTAGCGTTATGATGCAAAACTTCTCACCACCCACAACCCAGCTGAAAGCTTCTCCAAAGAAACAAATTTTTCTGTAACTCTGATTAAACATATGAAAATAATACTGTACATTTTAGTAAATTACCTGTCAGAAGTGACTTCTTTGGACTATAGTATACTAACACTGCTTCCCTCGTGGCTCTGTGGTGAAGAATCAGCCTGCCAGTACAGGAGATGCAGGTTTGATCCCTTGGAGAAGGACATGGCAACCTCTTTCAGTATTTTTGCCTGAGAAATCCAGTGGACAGAGGACCCTGGCAGGGTACAATCCATGGCGTCAGAGTCTGACACAACTTAGTGACTAAACAACAACAACAAAAAGGTTACCAGTAGTCTAAATTTTCTATGGTCCTACAATTACTTACCCAGTTACCTTGAGTATAGCCGAGATAACTACCTATCTCTGCTTTCCTTCTAGAAATGCCCATAAAGATAAGAGGGGAAAAATGGTGCCGCAGCCATGTCCAAGGAGTTCTAAAGCTGGTTTCCTGAATTCAGTTGTGTGCAGGAAGCAGTCCGGTGAACCCTAACTGGAAGGAGATAGTCCAGGGAAAGAAACTGTGACAATGGCTCCCAATTAAAGCTCTTATTAGGGATACTCTTACCTTTTGAGATGGATTGCATCCTGTCTATGAACCGTGTATCTCCTAGGGCCTCTCACCTTCTGAGATGGCCCACACATTACCTGCAGCGTGTGTGTCTCCCTAGGTAAACCTGCTTTCTCACTTAGTTCTCAGGGAAGAAAGCCCTTGCTTGCATACTTGTATCCCTCATAAGTGTCCTAGGTTAATAAATCTATCTCTTACCTATAAAAAAAAAAAAAAAAGCTCTGTTTAGACTAGCCGTGGGCTAGCATCACATAGCCATCTTTATAGCATGGTAAAGGAATATGATTTACAGCAAACTCCTTTGTCTCCTGGAGAATGTATGAATGATACCTGAGTCACCATTTTCCCTTGACAATTAAACTAGAAAGAAGCAGCATTGAAACCTGGGAAATCTATGGAATAAGTTTCAGGGCTCTCTAACTTTGAGGCAAGAAGCCACAGTGGCTAATGTGATTAAGGCAATAATCTAATCATTCCAGAATCTAAATTCTATGCTAGGAAATGCTAGGAATGAATCTTTACAGATGTGAAGAAAACTTTCTTATGGGCCCTTAATTGTTCATGGGAAAATCCTGGGAATAGAGAAGCAAAGTATAGAGCATATAGGATGTAGAAATCCCCAGGCCAAGTTCTAGAGGAGAGTTTGATATTCTCCTTCTCCACCTCTTCCTCTCAAATCACACATAGTATTGCTCTCTTTCCTGTTTTCTAATTTAAGTCTTCTCTGCAAAAGGAATTAGANGTATAGAGCATATAGGATGTAGAAATCCCCAGGCCAAGTTCTAGAGGAGAGTTTGATATTCTCCTCCACCTCTTCCTCTCAAATCACACATAGTATTGCTCTCTTTCCTGTTTTCTAATTTAAGTCTTCTCTGAAAAAGGAATTAGAATTCACTCATACCTAAAAGTAATATAATATGAGCAGTCTCTCTCATATACACATACACTGAGATATGCAGCATAAAGCTATAAGCTAAAGCAATAAAACTCTTATGGTAGAAGCTACGATGATTAAAAAAAACAAACACTTTTTGGTAGAATCAGGTATTGAAAAGAAATAGCAAAACTATCATGTATGTAGTGCTGAAGGCTGGGGAAAGACGGAAAGGTACTTGAAATCACATTATATTACACTCTATCTTTAGAAAAGATATTTGCAGAAACAGTTTATTTCAGCCTTGAATCTTCTTTCTTTATTTAGCAAGCATCTGTTTCTATGTCTTTTATTCCTGACCTATAAAATCTTGAGGATAGAGAAATGGATCTATCAAATCCCTGTATCCCCAATGATTAGGACAATGTTAGAACAAAATAGGCCATCCTAAAACTCTGTTGAAAAAAGGGTAAATGACTAAATTAAAGTTTCAAGCAGAGGTATGACTATCATCAGAAATAAAAAGAAAGAAAGTATTCTCAAGCCTACTGGATATTAAACAGTATCATTCTTCTGTATCTTCTTTGTCTATTTGTTTTGCTTTGTTTTTACTGTAGGGTGCTAAGGTCTTATCACTTAGCATTATGAAGATTGGCCACAATAAAAAGGAATAAGCCAAAAGGCATTGAAGGGAGTATCCTTCAGAGATTAGAGATTAGACCAAGAATCACCATCTCAATGGACATGAGTTTGAGAAACCCTGGGCGATGGTGAAAAACAGGGAAGCCTGGTGTGCTGCAGTTCATGGGGCTGCAAAGATTTGGACAAGACTTAGTGACTGAACAATAACAACAGTACTTAGATCTCACTTGTTTCATTCACATGAGAATCATCTCTAGTTTCCATATATCAGATAAAATATCACAGTGCTCATTCATGCAGCAGGAGATCAAATTCTACATACATTTATTATAGGTATGTATATACCTAGAGACCCAATGTTTGTGCTCCCAGAATTCTTTGCACCACTGTGGTGCGCTGTCTATATAAAAATATTTCTAAAAAACCCAAAAAACTGTAGTTCAACATGACATCAAATAGGAGAAAAAAGAAAATTAATTTAGAGACAATTAAGAAAATAATGCTATTGACTAATATTTGAAGAACTTGTTTTGTCTGATTAAAATTGAATAAGGCACTGAAAATCAGGAACATAAGCCTGCTTGCTGCAGGCGACCCAATTGCCTGCCTGCTTTATTTCAATTTCCACTTCCTCTTTGCAAAGACAAGCTACTGGAAATTTCCGCTTCTATTCCCTATGACTTGAAACACTTCAAAAGCCATGAATTTTTGAAACTTCAGTGTAAATGTTGTCATTCACAACAACAGAATTTACCTTTTGACAGTCTAATAACTGAGTAACACTGACATAAGAGCATGTGTTGGATACCGCACTTCATTTGTGTCTGAACTCATCATCATTTTGCTCTTTTGGAAAAGATTTTCATCATTTATTCTAATGTAAATGGTGACTCTGGCTCTTAAGGCAGATTCAACAGAGCTCTGAAGGTGAACCTCGACTAGCATTCAGCAGTTGGCTTTGCCATGGAAGGATATCAAGGGAGAGTCTAGCTTTCCTCTTTGGGAGCAGATGAGCTTTTCCCTGGAATACTGCCAGAGCAGGTTTTGCCTCTCTTCAGACCTGGGACGCATAGAGAAAATATTGCAGCTACCAGACTTCTAGTTTCTTGAGTCAAGGAACAGATCCCATCCCCCAGAAATCCTTGGCGGTGTTTGAGCAAAGAAGCTTAAATAGAGCCATAAAAAATCGCTTATCTTTGTGTTTGGGAAAAATGAATCTTACTGTAAAGGACAATGAGATTTGTTGCATCCAAGAATAAGCTCAGAGACATCTGAACTGTTTGAGTAGCATCCTCCCTATCTGTATACAGAGAGGCTTATAGATTTAATATCTGTACCAGAAGCTTTGTGAATATAGCATTTCCCTGCTCAGACCCATAGGATGGTGTTTTTAAATTTTCATCCTAACTATGTTTTGTGTTAGCCTAAGACTCAAGATTACTCCTCTGTCTCATTCCTACAGAAAATAGAGGAAACTGCAGATCTTCTCTCTAGCTATCCTTTACAGACTGGAGGAAACTGCAGAACTGTCAGTGGAAGAGGAGCCCAACATGCAGGAGTGATATTAACTCAGCTGACTCCAGAATTTCTTGATCATTAGTTTTAAATCTTCCATGTGTTACAAGCCCAAAAATTATTTAAAAACTAAACTATGTTGATTTTATAACTTTAGGTATATTATTATTTTTAGTAAGACAGAATATGATAAGCACCATTACTAAAAAATGATGATGATGATAGCTAAAATTTGGTACCTCTCTAGGATGCTCTTGGACTGTACTATGTTCTATCAATGAATTATTTCATTCAGTCTTACCAACAAGCCTATGGAGTAGTTTCTTTTATTGTCCTTCTTTTAGAGATAAAGATACTGAGGCCTTTAGATGTTAACTGATTTGCCCAAGGTCACCTAACTGGTAAATGGTAGAGTTGTGTTTCTAATTTAGAACTAGAAACAATCGTGCATTAGTTGCTCAGCCATGTCCAACTCTTTGGATTGTACCCTGCCAGGCTCCTCTGTCCATGGGATTTCAAGAATACTTAAGTGGGTATACATTCCCTTTCCCAGGGGATCTTCCTGACCCAGGGAATCTTCCTGACCCAGGGATAGAACTTGGCTCTCCTGCATTAAAGGCAGATCTTTACCATCTGAGCCACCAGGGAAGAGATCCTCAAAAACAGCCTCAGTAAATTTGTTCTGTAAAGGACCATATCATAAGAATGTCAGACTTTGTATTGTAACTGCTGCATTCTGCTGTCACAGTGCAAAAGGAGCCATGACAAATACATACATTCACAAGTGGGAAGGGCTGTCCTGCAATATGTCCAGAAGAGGTTGTGGACTGGACCTGGCTCACAGGCTGTTCAGTTAGAGGATTCCTCATCTATCTAGTCAACATCACCCATTTTATATTTGAGAAAACTGAGGATCAAAGGGTAAGAGTATTTATATTGCTGCTTATTAGAAACAAGATGAAAGGTCTGGTGGGTCTTAGTCTTATAATCTTTCCAGTATACCAAATTTAAGAGGTTTCACCAATTAATATGGTAATATCCTATTATAGGATATCCTATAACTAAGTGTTATAATATCCTATATTATGATATCCTATATTAAAACAAAGGCAACAGTCACTTGAAAATGTTCAGTTTAGTTTAGGTCAGTCACTCAGTCATGTCCAACTCTTTGCGAACCCATGGACTGCAGCACACCAGGCTTACCTGTGCATCACCAACTCCTGGAGCTTACTCAAACTCATGTTCATCAAGTCAGTGATATCATCCAACCATCTCATCCTCTATCATCCCCTTCTCCTCCTGCCTTCAGTCTTTCTCAGCATCAGAGTTTTTTCTAGTGAGTCAGTTCTTCATATAAAGGGGTCAAAGTATTGGAGTTTCAGTTTTAGCATCAGTTCTTCCAGTGAATATTCAGGACTGATTTCCTTTAGGATAGACTGGTTGGATCTCCTTGCAGTCCAAGGGACTCTCAAGACTTGAAACTCTGACAGTCCCTTATAGGTCTTTTTGCTCAATAAAGGCTAATTTTGAACTGAGACTTATCTCCCTTACCTAGTTTGTATTGATGTGATATACAAGCCTCAAGACCAAACAGAAAAATCCAAAAGGCATCTCATTAAGTTAAATGAAGAATTAGGGTAGGCCAGTGCTCAAATTGTGACAGACAAGATGATGAAGCTAGTTGAATAGTCTCACTAACACGTATGCAAAAATTCAATTGTGAGAAAAGCGAGACACAGGCCCTTAACTCAGCTCCTTATCCCCACAGCAGTTACCTAGAATTTTCTCCAGGCTTTCATGTAAACCTGTTAATATATTCCCTAATTGGGTAAAACATATTTCCTTCCCATTATCTCTATTGTCAAAATACACAGCTTCTGAAATTTCACTGGAAATGCAATTCATCACCAAGTTGAGTAATGGTTGTTGCAAGTTATGACTCCCTGGAACAATTTTTCATTAAATTTAACTTAAAACATTTTAAAATAATAAAGTCACCAAGAAAAAAAAAAAAAAAAATTGGACTATATCAAAGAGGCAATAAGGATTTGTTCTTTGACTGATGAAACAAGACCTTGTCAATAAAAAGAATATTAGCAGCTAATATTTATTGAGTCTTTATGCCAGACTGCATCCTAAGGATTTTCCATTTAGTCCTCAGAACCACAAACAAAGACACAGAGGATGAAAGAAATAAAGAAAAATGCCTGTCCACAGTTGGACGAATTGTAAATTGGCAAGACTGGAATCCAGGAGGCTGACTTGAAAGCCTGAACGAGTGACACATCTTTAATACCTGCACCCCCAGGGCAGGTTGCCAAGATTCATGCCCTATGCATTCTCACCCCTCTGGGTAAATGGGTGACTTTGTGCTGATCAAACTGTCTGAATCTTAGTTTCCTAAGACAAGCATATGAGATAAGTATAATTTAGGTACTTCTTCATAGTACTGGGTTGGCCACAAAGTTTGTTCTGGTTTTTCTGTAAGCTGTTATGGAAATACTTGAATGCACTTTGTGGCTAACCCAATATTTGTGTATATATAATCAAAGAAAGTGCTTAGCAATGCACCAACTTCAATTCCCTGGATTACTATTATAAGTATCAATATTATTCATTTCTTTAAATAAAGAAACAAACCTTCCCTAAACGTTTAGGACTCAAGAGACTTGAACTTAAATTCTAAATCCATAACTGACCAGCTATGTTATTTCGTTAGTTAAATGTTCTGATGCTCAGCTCCTTCTTTAAAATGGGGATTGAAAATACTGATTTCATGAAGCTAACAAAAAGATACAAAGAGGTGATGCCTCCAGGGCTATTATCCTTGACCCGACACAAGGCCAAAGAAGGTGTCGGGAAGTTGTCCATCACCCTCAGCCTTCCTCTAGCCCTTCTCTCTCCTCCCTGTCTGTGAGAATCTCACAGCCTCCAAAGCTCTGTTCTGCTAGACCACAAGCACTGTCTTGGGCACAAACTTGAGACATCTAATGGGGTTCTCACCTCTCACCAAGCATAGAGTCTAGCAAGGGAGAAAAAGAAACAGCAATAATTACATAAAGTAGACACAGGATGAAAGGGAAGCATCTAACCTATGGTTAGCTACGGGACCAACAGAATGTCTCAGAAACACTCTGAGAATTAGTAAGAATTAGCAAGGCAAGAGAAGTTTTCTAAGTGCTCCAGGCAGAAGGAAAGCATAAGAGAAAGTTCTGAGGCATTAAAAAAGTAGAACATTCCAGAAACTGAGATTCATTTTCAATATGGTTGGAGCCTTAAGTTCTAGAGGGAAAGCCTAAGAGATGAGGTGACAGAAGGAGGACCTGGAAAAATCACCGATTCCCTGAAGGGATTTTCAGTGGGATGGGATAGACTGATATCCTCAAAATGGCATTTTAGAAAGGTTATTCTAGGTATATCTTCTTGGGTCCTACTCTACCCTTCAGCATTACAGCCTCCTTCCAGATACCCACAACTCCAAAAATGTATGCCATTCACTTAATATATAGTGTCATAGAGTTTATCATTTTAGTTATAAACAATATTCATATATTTTTGTGCTTTACCTCTATCTCTTGCAGAACTCTACACACTGAGGGCTCAAAATTGTTGACCTGTCCCGTCACTTCCTTTTATAGTCCTTTTAGATCCTCCACAGTACAACTAACTCTGTGAGCAGAGCTGTTCATAGTCGAGTAATGGTTTCAAACTAACTAGGGGGGAAATGGTGTTCTTCTTCACTTTTTCATTCAAACCTGCCCTCAACACACTTTGTTTCTGGCTATTCTAAATATAAATCTAAAAGGGAAATGGAAGTAAATAGACAAAACAAGCTCATCCCCCCACACATCTTCACTGCAAGATAAGAAGATCTTCCTATTCAATTCTTTGTCATCATTGTGATTTAGAAATTCATAAACATTTGAAGTCTATTAGCACAGAAACTAATCAGAGAAGGAAATGTTTGCCAGCAAGAAATGAGGAGGCAGGTAGTCAAGCTTTTCAACAAAAACAGAGTGTGAAAGATCATAGTCTGTGCATGAACTTGGATGGAGGCAGCCCTCTCCATGCAGAGCAACCACCTCTGACAGCTCAGGAAACAAAGTGGGCAATTTCATCACATATTAGAGAAACACTGCCCAGGCAGCTAGGTGAAAGGGCTAGTCTGTCACCAATGAAGGGGTTAATTAAAACATTCCACAGAGATGGTGATAGCAGTTGACATTTGGCTGGCTGCTTGAAACTCTATAGAAACAATGCTGAAGAAACGAATTTTGTCCTGCGTGAGTGCCATGAATTGCCCAATTCTGGTGCCCTAGTGACATTTCCTAAAGCAGTTCAATGGAGTAAACAGAAGTGATGTTTTTGTAAGTCAGCTCTTCAATGAGGTATAAAATTCTTATTTTCCTTCAAATAGTCCTCTGATTTAATAGGTAACTTGAATTTCTCTTCAATGACTCATCAGTTCAGTTCAGTCACTCAGCATGTCCGACTCTTTGCGACCCCATGAATTGCAGCACACCAGGCCTCCCTGTCCGTCACCAACTCCCAGAGTTCACACAAACTCGTGTCCATCGAGTTGGTGATGCCATCCAGCCATCTCATCCTCGGTCGTCCCCTTCTCCTCCTGCCCCCAATCCCTCCCAGCATCAGAGTCTTTTTCAATGAGTCAACTCTTCCCATGAAGTGGCCAAAGTACTGGAGTTTCAACTTTAGCATTAGTCCTTCCAAAGAACACCCAGGGCTGATCTCCTTTAGGATGGACTGGTTGGATCTCCTTGCAGTCCAAGAGACTCTCAAGAGTCTTCTTCAACACCACGGTTCAAAAGCTTCAATTCTTCAGTGCTCAGCTTTCTTCACAGTCCAACTGTCACATCCATACATGACCACTGGAAAAACCATAGCCTTGACTAGACAGACCTTTGTTGGCAAAGTTATGTATCTGCTTTTCAGTTTGCTATCTAGGTTGGTGATAACTCTCCTTCCAAGGAGTAACTTTTAATTTCATGGGTGCAGTCACCATCTGCACTAATTTTGGAGCCCCCAAAAATAAAGTCTGACACTGTTTCCACTCTTTCCCCATCTATTTGCCACAAAGTGATGGGACCAGATGCCATGATCTTCATTTTCTGAATGTTGAGCTTTAAGCCAACTTTTTCACTCTCCTCTTTCACTTTCATCAAGAGGCTTTTTAGTTCNTCCTGCCCCCAATCCCTCCCAGCATCAGAGTCTTTTTCAATGAGTCAACTCTTCCCATGAAGTGGCCAAAGTACTGGAGTTTCAGCTTTAGCATTAGTCCTTCCAAAGAACACCCAGGGCTGATCTCCTTTAGGATGGACTGGTTGGATCTCCTTGCAGTCCAAGGGACTCTCAAGAGTCTTCTTCAACACCACGGTTCAAAAGCTTCAATTCTTCAGCTTTCTTCACAGTCCAACTGTCACATCCATACATGACCACTGGAAAAACCATAGCCTTGACTAGACAGACCTTTGTTGGCAAAGTTATGTATCTGCTTTTCAGTTTGCTATCTAGGTTGGTGATAACTCTCCTTCCAAGGAGTAACTTTTAATTTCATGGGTGCAGTCACCATCTGCACTAATTTTGGAGCCCCCAAAAATAAAGTCTGACACTGTTTCCACTCTTTCCCCATCTATTTGCCACAAAGTGATGGGACCAGATGCCATGATCTTCATTTTCTGAATGTTGAGCTTTAAGCCAACTTTTTCACTCTCCTCTTTCACTTTCATCAAGAGGCTTTTTAGTTCCTGTCTCTTATACANTCCCCATCTATTTGCCACAAAGTGATGGGACCAGATGCCATGATCTTCATTTTCTGAATGTTGAGCTTTAAGCCAACTTTTTCACTCTCCTCTTTCACTTTCATCAAGAGGCTTTTTAGTTCTTCTTCACTTTCTGCCATAAGGATGGTGTCATCTGCATATCTGAGGTTATTGATATTCCTCCCGGCAATCTCAATTCCAGCTTGTGCTTCTTCCAGATCAGCCTTGCTCATGATATACTCTGCATATAAGTTAAATAAGCAGGGTGACAATATACAGCCTTGACATACTCCTTTTCCTATGACTCATAGCAATACTAAAGTAAGTCACTCTTAGCATCAGCTGGAGACTTAAGAGTGTTAGCTCTGAGGCCTGAAAATATGACACACCAGCTACAGATGGTGAGAACACTAGTCAAGTAAGAAACTCCTTCCAGTTTTGTGTAAAGAAAGAAGGAAATTTATTAAGCTGCATCAAATCTAACATCTCTGTAGGTATAAGGAAATGGATACAGTAAGACGAACGAATTAAGTTCCTAGAGTGCATTCGTAAGTCCAATTTGTTTGTACGTCCATCAAAGTTAGCCTAGGTTAGCCTAGGTACCAACTAACACAATTGGCCAATAATAGTTTATAATACTTTTCCCACAATATATAAAAAACAAACACAAAAAATAAACATTTTAATNCATTCGTAAGTCCAATTTGTTTGTACATCCATCAAAGTTAGCCTAGGTTAGCCTAGGTACCAACTAACACAATTGGCCAATAATAGTTTATAATACTTTTCCCACAATATATAAAAAACAAACACAAAAAATAAACATTTTAATCTTATGGTACAGTACCTGGAAAAGTACAGTAGTACAGTACAACAGCTGAGACTTCTCAGTGGTACCAACTACATCACTGTTGCTTTTATGCTTGTTTCTGGACAATCTGGGCTTGAAATAAAGATACTGTACTATTGTACTGTATACAGTACTGATCAATAAAGTACACAAAAGCACAACCACTTGTAGCAGATGCATGCACTTGATAAAATACAATAGACAGGTAAACTAATTTACATAATTAGACATGCTAGCGTAGGTGCACAACTTTGAAAGTTTGCAACTTGAAAGTTTGTACTTGTAAGTAAAGTGACTTACTCTATTCTTTAAGAAAAGACAGACAAAAGTATTTTATGAAGATTTTTAACAATGGCTTTTCTTCAAAAAACATATTCCTGGGAGTGATCAACCAGAGAAGGCAATGGCACCTCACTCCAGTACTCTTCCCTGGAAAATCCCATGGATGGAGGAGCCTAGTGGGCTGCAGTCCATGGGGTCGCCAAGAGTCGGACACAACTGAGCGACTTCACTTTCCCTTTTCACTTTCATGCATTGGAGAAGGAAATGGCAACCCACTTCAGTGTTCTTGCCTGGAGAATCCCAGGGACGCAGGAGCCTGGTGGGCTGCCATCTATGGGGTCTCACACTGTTGGACACGACTGAGGTAACTTAGCAGCAGCAGCAGCAGGAGTGATCAACAGTAAGTGAGAAACTGCTTGACCATAAATCTAAACTGTCATTAAAATCTTATTAAGAAAGAAAAAAAAAAAACTTATTAGTCTCAAAGCAATTGCCCTTGGAGTGGTAAACCCTGCTGAGAAGTCTGCTAGTGAGTCAGCTTGCATGTCTTGAAGCCAAGGAACAACTTCTGAAAAAGAAGAGCTAACTATGTTGATAATCTTCATGGATTTAGAGTAACAAGAATATGTGGTTCCATAGTTTCAATAACTTAGGAAATGACAATGAGAGAGTAAGAGAAAGCTTTGCTGGTGTAGATAAGGCTGTAACCCTCAAGTGTAATTTTCAGTATAGACTGTACAACCAGGCAATGCTTCCATTTAATGGAGGTGGGTTTAAAAGATAGTAACATCAACATTGATACTGATGAGTATTATAGTCATAGAAGCAATCACCCACTGGTTATCTGTAATGAGCCAAGGTTTATATTCCTTATAATATTCTATTCTCACAAGAACCCTTAGTTTAAATGATATCACCTTCATTGATAGCCACAAAAGCCAAGATACATCAACTCTTCTGTCTGACAAATTTCTTTCTAAAAGCATACACACTGAAAATGGAAAGGAAATTTAACAGAAGTGGTGGACACCTAAAGAGCTTCAGGGAACACAGAGAAGGATCTCAGTGACATCTTTTGAGGATTGATTGGTTTTATTTAAACACCCAGCAAGGTGGACCTTCTTGCCAAATGGATACAAGTTCTCTCAAGTCCAACAAATTGGACACCACTGTTTTTTAATGCCTTGCTCACAGTTCAAGGCAGATGTAAGGTGAGAATCTATTTGTCTTACTGAGATTTTGGCTAGAACATAAATCCTATTCACTTCTCTTCAAAACTTTGAGGTCTGGATATCATTAAACTTCTGAATGAGCTAAATCCATCAAATACTCTCTATTTGAAGTTGTCCTACTCTAAACCCCACCAGCTTTGTTACAAATTGTATCTAGCCTTCAGTGTCAAACTTCCTGCCATTTCCTCCTCTCTGTCCATTGATTTTCCTTTTTTTCTATTTGCAGTCCCATGGCACATATTATCTCTATTTTCTCTGTCCAGCCACATATGGCTATGGGGCACTTGAAATGTGGTTGCATTGAACAGAGATGTTCTGTGAGCAGAAACCATACACCGGATTTTGAAGACAAAGTGAAAAATGAATGTAAAATCAATCAATAATATATATTAATATTCAATAATTTTGACTACATGTTAAAGTGATGATTGTTTTTATACATTAGATGTGTTAGTCACTCAGTCATGTCCTACTCTTTGTGATTCTATGGACTGTAGCCTGCCAGGCTCCTCTGTCCAGAATTTTCTAAGCAAAGATAGTGGAGTTGGTTGCCATTTCCTTCTCCAGGGGTCTTCCCAACACAGAGATTAAACCAAAAAAGTACCTTGGGTTAAATCAAAATAATATTAATTTCAACTATTTCTTTTAACTTTTTTCATATGACCACTAGGAAAGTTAGTCACATATGTGGCTTACTCTTCTAGTTCAAATTATACTTCTCTTGGACAATGTCGATCTATACCTTTCCAACTCAGAATGTGGTCCATGGTCCTGTATCATTTCACCTGGGAGTTTGTTATGAATGCAGAGTCTCAGAATCCCTAACTGACTAGTGGTTTATACCACTAATTTTGACATCTTCAGCATAACAATATACATATTACACCTCAACAAGATGCATTTTTGGAGTAAAGACAATAATTTATATTTTTTGTATAATTATCACATTCCCTATAAGAGAAGTAGACACCTAAGGGACACACATTAAATTTTAATGTGTTCAAAAATATTTGCAAGATGGTGACTCAGATCTTCAAATGGAAATAAACGGAAACTATAGTGGCTTAATTATAGTGTTCAGTTCGTTTACATATTCCATATCTCTATCCTGAAATAAACTTCGAAGAAGTAGAGGATTTACTAAAATCTACAAACCACAGCTGACTTCTCTATACTGGAAGTGTCATGAAGAATAAAGTTATTATATATTCTTCCTTTCTTCAAGTTTCCATCTGAGGCTCCCTTCTTAGAAATAAGAAAATCATTATACAAATGTAGATTAAAACCTGAAGTAATTATAAATACAACTTCAGTTGCTCATGTGCCTGGTGTATATGACCATAAAATATGTTGATAACAATGAATTTTTAAAGAAAGGATGTAAGAGGGGAAACTAGAGATGGGGTTCCTTCTCCAGGGGATCTTCCCAACCCAGGAATCAAGTCTGGGTCTCCTTCATTGCAGGCGAATTCTTTACCATTTGAGCCACCAGGGAAGCCCCAATATGCAATGCAGTTCTCTACAATGTCTACGTTTACTTTACAGCCATAAAGTTCTGTGCTATGACACTTGCATGAGATAGAAGATGTAAGTCCTATTTAAGAGGATTAAAAATAACATAACTATAGTATTGCCAGTGAAAAATATTCTTCAGAATGGTGACCTTGAGACTCTGTCCACAATTAATCATCACGAAAGAAAGTCACCTATTGTATGTTTTAACTAGTGGTGAAAGCTGACTAATTTCAAATTAAATTGGCTGGAATACCTTTGTTCTCTGAGCATTCTATTTTTGAGGTTTTTCATCAAAAGGTCTCCCAAGTTGAGTTCCAGATCCTTCCAGAGATAATATAGTCCAGAATTTTATATTCAAATTTTCTATGTTAGTATCGTTCTGAAGTGAGACCTTGCAGCAAACCTCAAAACTAGTTTTGGTCTGNTCTCCCAAGTTGAGTTCCAGATCCTTCCAGAGATAATATAGTCCAGAATTTTATATTCAAATTTTCTATGTTAGTATCGTTCTGAAGTGAGACCTTGCAGCAAACCTCAAAACTAGTTTTGGTCTGTGTGTTATCACTGTTGTTCCATCTCCAAACAACTCAATTTTAAATTAGTCTATAATGTGTCACCATAACTCTTATATTAGTTACTGTAATTTACCTACTATGTCAGGATAATGTAACAGAGATATCCATAGTGTTTGCTGAGTAGAGATGAAAATGGTTCAAAAATATTTTACTACCTCACAGTTTCCACTGGAACTGTGAGGACAAGCATTCTAACTTTTTGAAACTTTCCCAGAAATACATAAAGGTAAAAACTCTTTCTTTTGGTGTAATGCTACCTCATTCCTTCATCAGTGCAAGAAAAACAAAGTGAGGAGGTAGGCAGAGGGAGAATTTGGTAATCCTCTTTATGGGGACCCATATATTCCTTCTGTGGGCTACAGCCATAAAAGTATTTCTCTATAAATATTTCTGAATGGATATCAGTTCAGTTCCTTTCAGTCACTCAGTTGTATCGAACTCATTGCAACACCATGAACCGCAGCACGCCAGGCCTCCCTGTCCATCATTAAATGCTGGAGTCCACTCAAACCTATGTCCATTGAGTCAGTGATGCCTTTCAGTCATCTCATCTTCTGTCATCCCCTTCTCCTCTTGCCCTCAATCTTTTCCAGTATCAGGGTCTTTTCAAATGAGTCAGTTCTTTGCATCAGATGTTAGAAGTATTGGAGTTTCAGCTTCAACATCAGTCCCTCCAATGAACACCCAGGACTGATTTCCTTTAGAATGGACTGGTTGGATCTCCTTGCAGTTCAAGGGACNTTTTTTTTTTAATTCCCTTGCTTTTTCCATGATCCAATGAATGCTGGCAATTTGATCTCTGGTTCCTCTGCCTCTTTGAAACCTAGCTTGTACATCTGGAAGTTTTCAGTTCATATACTGTTGAAGCCTTGCTTGAAGGATTTTGAACATTACTTTGCTAGCAAGTGAAATGAGTGCAATTGTATGGTAGTTTCAACATTCTTTGGCAGTAATCTTCCTTGGGATTGGAATGAAAACACCTTTTCTAGTCCTGTGGCCACTGCTGAGTTTCCCAAATTTGCTGATGTATTGGATGTAGCACTTTAACAGTTANAATGAGTGCAATTGTATGGTAGTTTCAACATTCTTTGGCACTAATCTTCCTTGGGATTGGAATGAAAACACCTTTTCCAGTCCTGTGGCCACTGCTGAGTTTCCCAAATTTGCTGATGTATTGGATGTAGCACTTTAACAGCATCATCTGTTAGGATTTTGAATAGCTCAGCTGGAATTTCATTACCTCCACTTGCTTTGTTTGTAGTAATGCTTCCTAAAGCCCACTTGACTTCACATTCCAGGATGTATGGCTCTAGGTGAGTGACTACACCATTGTGATTATCTAGGTCATTAAGACCTTTTTTGTATGGCTCTTTTGTGTATTCTTACCACCTCTTCTTAATCTCTTTTGCTTCTGTTAGGTCCTTACCATTTCTGTCTTTTATCATGCCCATCCTTGCATGAAATGTTCCCTTGATATGTTCAATTTTCTTGAAGAGATCTCTAGTCTTTCCCATTCTACTGTTTTCCTCTGTTTCTCTGTATTGTTCACTTAAGAAGGCTTTTTTATCTCTCCTTGCTATTCTCTGCATTCAATCGGATATATCTTTCCCTTTTTCCCTTGCCTTTCATGTCTCTTCATTTCTCAGCTATAGTAAAGCCTCCTCAGACAATCAGTTTGCCTTCTTACATTTCTTTTTCTGCCAGGGTCCAGTCTTGGTGGATCCAGGGAATTCGAAGCGGGGATGAAGTTGGCATCCTAAGAAAGAAATATTTAATTAGAAAAGAGAGATTAGAAAAAACAGTGTAGTAAGAAAATTTAGTGGAGAAAAGAGGCTGAATAACCTGGTTTACGTGGAGAACCAATACAACTCCAAGACAAGGAGTTTGCACCACCTACGTAGGCCACCGGCGCCCGCTTGAATAGCAGAGGTGCCCCACCTTGGGCTCCCTCTCACGTGGGTCTTAGAAGCCAGGACAAGTAAGTAGACATGGCGAGCCTCCACATTCCAGATGGGAATTCAGCCAGAAAAGAAAAGAATGAGAAAAGAACACATGGGGGAAACCAGTCTTTCCAAGAACTAGTCCATCCTTTATTTTCCAAGAAAGCTTTTTATACCTTTGGTTGTACATAGAGATCAATGGATAATACAAAGTTATGCAGGGTCAGCAGCCCTGACCCTTATCAAGACCAGGCTTTCTTTCTGCAAATCTTTCCGTATACAAAGGGTCTCAGGTGATTTAAATTATCTTCTGGCCAAAAGGCCTGTTAACATTTTATAGCTCTCTTCCTTAATGAATGTTAATCTCATTTTCCCTGTAGTTTTTCCTTAATCTGCATCACCTTCAAAGTACTAAATAGAGTTACATAAAAATATATGAAAACTTGGCAGCAAGTATTGGCTCAACAATGAAACACTTAATCAGTTTTATTCTAATGATTTTTCCTAGAATTTCTTAAGCTATCAGTGTCTCTTGAGGTTGGGAGACTGTAAACAATTCACATGCGCAGTTGTAAAAATCCGGATAGAATGGTCAGGTAAGTTAGAAAGCTATCAGAGGGATTTAAGCTGAGACATTCTTTTTACACCCAGGAGATTTATTAACTGGAGCTCTAAGTTAATTCCTTTTAGAGGAAGGTGGTGGGAGACAGCCCTTGTTAATGTCAGAAGCATAAGTGAAAAGCATAATGCAGTACTACAGGCAGACTCTGGTTTTGGGGGTAGATGCTCAAGAAAATCCAGTGAGGCTCCCTTAAGGCTGGGCTTGCCTTTGCCTGTCGGACCCCTTAACTTCATGACCTTTGCCACGGGCAGAACTCCTCGTGCTGGCCCCCGGCACTTTTCTTTGGGGTAGATTTGGTTACTGTGTCCTGTACAATGTTATGAACTTCCATTCATAGTTCTTCAGGCACTCCATCTGCCAGATACACTCCCTTGAATCTATTCATCAGCTCCTCTGTATAATCATAAGAGATTTGACTTAAGTCGTACCTTAATAGCTTAGTTGTTTTCCCTACTTTCTTCAGTTTAAGCCTGAATATTGCAATAAGAAGCTCATGATCTGAGCCATAGTCAGTTCCTGGTCTTGTTTTTGTTGACTGTATAGAGCTTCTTCAACTTTGGCTGCAAAAACCTGATTTTGGTGTTGACCATCTTGTGATATTCATGTGTAGATTCATCTCTTAGGTTGTTGGAAAAGGGTGCTTATTATGACCAGCATGTTCTCTTGACAAAACTCTGTTAATCTTTTTGTACTTTACTTTTTGTTAGCTTCATTTTGTACTTCAAGGCTAAAATTGCCTGTTATTTTGGGTATCTCTTGACTTCTTATTTTTGTATTCAAACCCCCTATGATGAAAAGTATTTTTTTTTTTTTTTTTTTTTTTGGTGTTAGTTGTAGAAGGTGTTATAGTTCTTCATATAACCTGTCAATTTCAGCTTCTTTGGCATTAATGGTTGGGGTATAGACTTGGATTACCATGATGTTGAATGATTTGCCTTGGAAATGAACCAAGATCATTCGGTTGTTTCTGAGATTGCACTCAAGTAACACAAGAGAAGGCTCTACACATGGACAAAACCAAAATCAGATTAATTATATTCTTTGCAGCCAAAGATGGAGAAGCTCTATAGAGTCACCAAAAAAAAAAAAAAAAAAAAAAAAGGGGCTG
>SJYW01054353.1:94816-162807 GCA_006410735.1 Raphicerus campestris | reverse complement strand
GGAGAATCATTTTAGAGTAAAAAAAAAAAAAAAAAAAAAAAAAACAGGGGCTGACTGTTGCTTAGATCATGAACTCCTTATTGCCAAATTCAGACTTAAATTGAAGAAAGTAGGGAAAGCCAACAGACCATTCAAGAATGACCTAAATCAAATATTTTATGATTATACAGTGAAAGTGAGAAATAGATTTAAGGGACTAGATCTGATAGAGTGCCTGATGAACTATGGAATGACATTCGTGACATTGTACAGGAGACAGAAATCAAGACCATCCTCATGGAAAAGTAATGCAAAAAAGCAAAATGGCTGCCTGTGGAGGCTTTACAAATAGCTGTGAAAAGAAGTGAAAAGCAAAGGAGAAAAGGAAAGATATAAGCATCTGAGGCAGAGTTCCAAAGAATAGCAAGAAGAGATAAGAAAGCCTTCCTCAGCGATTAATGCAAAGAAATGGAGGAAAACAGAATGGGAAAGACTAGAGATCTCTTCAAGAAAATTAGAGATACCAAGGGAACATTTCATGCAAAGATGGGCTTGATAAAGGACAGAAATGGTATGGACCTAACAGAAAAAGAAGATATTAAGAAGAGGTGGCAAGAATACACAGAAGAACTGTACAAAAAAGATCTTCAATACCAAGATAATCACAATGGTGTGATCTCTCACCTAGAGCCAAACATCCTGGAATGTGAAGTCAAATGAGCCTTAGAAAACATCACTATGAACAAAGCTAGTGGAGATGATGGAATTACAGTTGAGCTATTTCAAATCCTGAAAGATGACACTGTGAAAGTGCTGCACTCAATATGCCAGCAAATTGGGAAGACTCAGCAGTGGCCACAGCACTGGAAAAGGTCAGTGTTCATTCCAATCCCAAAGAAAGGCAATGCCAAAGAATGCTCAAACTACCTCACAATTGCATTCATCTCACACACTAGTAAAGTAATCCTCAAAATCCTTCAAGTCAAGCTTCAGCAATACGTGAACCTTGAACTTCCAGATGTACAATCTGGTTTTAGAAAAGGCAGAGGAACCAGAGATTAAATTGCAAACATCGCTGGATCATTGAAAAAAGCAAGAGAGTTCCAGAAAACCATCTATTTCTGCTTTCTTGAGTATGCCAAAGCCTTTGACTGTGTGGATCACAATAAACTATGGAAAATTCTGAAAGAGATAGGAATACCAGACCACCTGACCTGCCTCTTGAGAAACCTGTATGAAGGTCAGGAAGCAACAGTTAGAACTGGACATGGAACNGACTGTGTGGATCACAATAAACTGGAAAATTCTGAAAGAGATGGGAATACCAGACCACCTGACCTGCCTCTTGAGAAACCTGTATGAAGGTCAGGAAGCAACAGTTAGAACTGGACATGGAACAACCGACTGGTTCCAAATAGGAAAAGGAGTATGTCAAACCTGTATATTGTCACCCTGCTTATTTAACTTAATGCAGAGTACATCATGAGAAATGCTGGACTGGAAGAAACACAAGCTGGACTCAAGATTGCTGGGACAAATACCAATAACCTCAGATATGCACATGACACCACCATTATGGCAGAAAGTGAAGAAGAGCTAAAAAGCCTCTTGATGAAAGTGAAAGAGAAGAGTGAAAAAGTTGGCTTACAGCTCAACATTCACAAAACGAAGATCATGGCATCTGGTCCCATTCCTTCATGGGAAATAGATGGGGAAACAGTGGAAACAGTGTCAGACTTAATTTTTCTGGGCTCTAAAATCACTGCAGATGGTGACTGCAGCCATGAAATTCAAAGACGCTTACTCCTTGGAAGGAAAGTTATGACCAACCTAGATAGCATATTCAAAAGCAGAGACATTACTTTGTCAGCAAAGGTCCATCTAGTTAAGGCTATGGTTTTTCCAGTGGTCATGTATGGATGTGAGAGTTGGACCATGAAGAAAGCTGAGTGTCAAAGAATTGATGCTTTTGAACTGTGGTGTTGGAGAAGACTCTTGAGAGTCCCTTGGACTGCAAGGAGATCCAGCCAGTCCATCCTAAAGGAGATCAGTCCTGGGTTTTCTGTGAAAGGACTGATGTTGAAGCTGAAACTCCAATACTTTGGCCACCTCATATGAAGAGTTGACTCATTGGAAAATACACTGATGCTGAGAGGGATTGAGGGCAGGAGGAGAAGGGGACAACAGAGGATGATATGGCTGGATGGTATCACTGACTCAATGGACGTGAGTTTGAGTGAAGTCCAAGAGTTGGTGATGGACAGGGAGGCCTGGCGTGCTGCAATTCATGGGGTTGCAAAGAGTCGGACACAACTAAGTGACTGAACTGAACTGAACTGCATTTCTGACTCGTGTTGACTCTGAGGGCTATTCTATTTCTTCTAAGGGATTCTTGCCTACAGTAGTAGATATAACGGTCATCAGAATAATTTTTTTTTTAGTTTTTAAATTTTATTTTATTTTACTTTATTCTACCTTACAATACTGTATTGGGTTTGCCATACATTGACATGAATCTGCTACAGGTGTATATGAGCTCCGAATCCTGAATCCCCCTCCCACCTCCCACCTCTGGTCATCGGAATTAAATTCACCCTTTCCCATCCATTCTAGTTCACTGATTCCTCACATGTCAATAATCAATCTTGCCATCTCCTGCTTGATGACATCCAATTTACCTCAATTCATGGACCTAACATTCCATGTTCCCAGATAATATTGTTCTTTACAGCACTGAACTTCACCTTCACCACCAGACCCAACCACACTGAGTGTCGCTTCTGCTTTTGCCCAGCTGCTTCATTCTTTCTGGAGCTATTAGCAATTGCCCTCTGCACTTCTTCAGTAGCATATTAGATACATTCTGACCTAGAGGTTTCATCTTTTAGTGTCATTTGTTTTTGTCTTTTCATACTGTTCATATGGTTCTCCTGGCAAGAATACAGGAGTGGGTTGCCATTCCTTTCTCCAGTGGATCACATTTTGTCAGAACTCTTCACTATGACCTATCTGTCTTGGGTGACCCTGCATGGCATGGCTCACAGCTTCACTGAGTTATGCAAGCCTCTTCACCAGAGCAAGGCAGTGAGCTATGAAGGGGAATGTACCACAGGAACCAGGAATATTAAGGATACTTTAGAATTCTGCTTCCCTCACTAAATAATTCAGTAAATTAGAAATAAGAAAGGGGAAAAAAAAAGACTATTGATAGTATTGTATAGTTCAGTTCAGTTTAGTCACTCAGCCTTGTCTGACTCTTTGTGACCCCATGAATTGCAGCATGCCAGGCCTCCCTGTCCATCACCAACTCCCAGAGTTCACTCAAACTCATGTCCAGCGAGTCAGTGATGCCATCCAGCCATCTCATCCTCTGTCGTCCCCTTCTCCTCCTGACCCCAATCCCACCCAGCATCAGTCTTTTCCAATGAATCAACTCTTCGCATGAAGTGGCCAAAGTACTGGAGTTTCAGCTTTAGCATCATTCCTTCCAAAGGATACCCAAGGCTGATCTCCTTTAAAATGGACTGGTTGCATCTCCTTGCAGTCCCCCTTTATCCATGAGGAATACATTCCAATATCCCCAAGAGATGCCTGAAATTGCACATAGCAACAAATCCTACATGTACTTTATTTTCCCCATACATACATACCTCCAATAAAGCTTAATTTATACATTAGGCACAGTAACAGACTAAAAACAACTGATAGTAAAATAGAACAATTATAACATGATACAGTTGACCCTTAAAAAACAAATTTGAACTTTGCAGGTCCACTTATGTGTGGATATTTTTCAATAATAAATTCTATAGAACTATACAATCTGTGGTTGGTTGATTCTGTGGATGCAGAGAAACCCTGGATATGAAGAACAAACTATAAAGTGCAAATTAATGGCCATGTTGTTCAAGAGTCACTGTACTGCAATAAAAATTTTGAATATGATCTCTCTCTTTCTCAAAACATCTTATTGTACTATATTCACCCTTCTTGTGGTGATATGAGATGATAAAATGCCTACATGATGAGACGAAGTAAATGAATGACATAATCATGGTGATGTAGAGTAAGGCGACTACTGATCTTCTGACAATATGTCAAAGGGAGAATCATCTGCTTTGGGTAATCTTGGATCATTGAGCCATGACAATGTTGATGGTTTGTTGTCAAGAGCAGATGATGTTGACACTTGGGATGCCAGGTGGGATGACGTAGAAAGGCACATGGTTTTATTATGCTACTCCTAATGACACACAATTTCAAGCATGCTTTGGTTATTTCTGGAATTTTAAATTTCATATTTTGGGGCCATGATTGAAGTCTGTGACCAAAACCATGGAATGGGAAACCATGGATAAGGGTGAACTTCTGATATTTAGTCACTAAGACATGGAGTGGGTTGACATTTCCTTCTCCAGGGGTCTTCTGGGGCCAGAGATTGAAGCTGTGTCTTCTGCATTGGCAGGCAGATTCTTTATCACTGAACTAGTGGACTACTGTATAATAATAAAAAAAATAATAATATTTGACCTTTGTACCTATTCTTGCCACAAGAGCTTGGAAAATACTTGGAATTTGCTAAACAGCAGGCATGCTTTTTTTATGCTAATGAGATGACTCTGGGTGGGGNAAAAAAATAATAATATTTGACCTTTGTACCTATTCTTGCCACAAGAGCTTGGAAAATACTTGGAATTTGCTAAACAGCAGGCATGCTTTTTTTATGCTAACAAGATGACTCTGGGTGGGGGCCCTTAGATAGCCTCTGGGGAGTAGTGGGTAATTAGAGATTGAGTTTAGACATCCATGACCAATGATTTAATCAATCATGCTTCTGCAATAAAACCTGGATACAAACTCTCTAGCACTGAGGTTGGGTAGTGCCTGTGTTGGACACAAGATGTGCTAGGGGTGTGGCAGACCTAAGAAGGGCCCCACCCCTTCATACCTTGCTCTGAGTGTCTTCCATTTGGCTATTTCTGAGTTGCATCCTTTATAATAAAAATATAATTTTAAGTATTGTTCATTTCTGAACTTAGTCACTCTAGCAAATTATCAAACTTGAGAGACAGTTGTGGGCACCTCTCAAATCTGTAAACAACTGAACAAAAATGAGGGTGTCTTGGGGACACCTGGGGCTTACAGGGCATCTAAAATAGGGTCCATTTTGTGATACAGACCCCCTTAAACTAGGCCAGACAGGTAGTTAATGTTAGAAGTGAATTGAATTGTAGGGCACAAAGCTGGTGTCAGAGAATTGATGTTGAAAACAGAAAAAAAAAAAAAAAAAAGATTCAGATCTCTGATTAACTTCTAAGAATCCTAATATAGGGTTCCCTGGTGGCTCAGAGGTTAAAGCATCTGTCTCTAATGCGGGAGACCAGGGTTCAATCCCTGGGTTGGGAAGATCCCCTGGAGAAGGAAATGGTAACCCACTCCAGTATTCTTGCCTGGAGAATCCCATGGACAGAGAAGCCTGGTAGGCTACAGTCCACGGGGTCGCAAAGAGTCGGACACAACTGAGCAACTTCACTTTCACTTCACTAATACAGAGTTTTAGAATAATGTGAAAGTAGTAATAAAGACATTGAAACTAAGAGGCAAAAAATTCCAGCAAAATATATAAAGGTACACAAAGAAAAGATTATCAAAATCTGTAAGAATAATAATCACAAACTGAACCAACATCACCTATTTCCTTAGTCACAAAGGCTTAAGTTTCTAGCCAGATTTCCCGTGAGAAGGAATTGAGAGTTGAAACCAGAACTCTACTACATACCTTTCACTTCTTGTTGAATATATCTATGCCTGAATTAACCAGATTGCAACATGGCAAGGAGTCCTGAATCTAGGATGTGAGTTCTGTTGCTCTCAGCATAATTTTGAAATTTTCATAATCCCTGAATTGGAGAGTCCCCTCCGTATTTGGTGGATATCACACAGAAGCCAATAAAGAAAGGGAGTGGCTATTGTCATTCCTGAGCCAGGAAAAGAGAATTTAAGGGAAGGCATGATCAAAGGTGCCAAAACTTTGAGGAGGCTAAAGAAAAGAACTATTGATCGATTATTACAAAGTCCTTTTCAGAGGCATTTTAGCAAATCTCTTCTTTGAATGGAGACCTAGATAGACATTAACACAATATCCTAGAAGCTGTGGGCTCACGGCAGAGTATGAGGACCAAGCATGCCCTTCAGAGGCCAAGCTGACTGCTTCTAATATTCAGCATTAAACAGCTTTCCCAGGTGTTCCCCACCAGAATCCCCTCTCAAGAGATCACCAGGCTATTCCCCAACAAAGGAAACACAGATTTAACACAAAGAGATTCTGATTAGCTACAGCTATTGAATGGCCTAGAGAGCAGGAGATCTGAAATTCATAGTCAGTGGGAGGTACTGGCTGTTAATATGGTCTCTTGTTTCAGGTTCAGCTCCCCAGGATGGGGGAAGTTGCTGAGACTAAAGTCATCAAGTGGCTCCAGGTGAGGGGACAAAAGAACAGGAGCAACCGTGTAGCATAACTGCCTCATATCATAAAACTGATATTTTTGACCTTCCTAGTTGGATTCTATAACCTCAGGTCCACTAGATTAGAAAACAGAAGTTAATAATTCCAGGGCTCAACTCTACTATTCTGTGTCACTTTGAACAAGATACTTGACCTTTCAGCTGCACATTTTTTGCTCCTCTATAAAATGATAATAATAACATTTTGCCACCTACCTCTTAGCAATTTTGTTATTTCTGATTTTTTTTTTTTTTGCATTCCCACAAAGTGCTGGTGAGTTACAATTCTCTCCAGAGGTTAAATTCATAGGTGAGCTAATATGCACAACACATATACATCATAGTTTTTGTGTGACTGTTCATGATTACAGAGCTCATATTCCTAGAGCTGCCATTTAGCAATCCATTCTTTAGCACAACAGACTATAAATACTATGCACACACACACAGCAACAGTTGCTCAAAGTTAGTGACATACTGCATTTGGTTTTTATTTCAGTTTTTATATTGATCTACTTAAAGACCTACTCTCAAGAAAGAGATTTAAAGAGAAATCTCTGCTCCTTGTTTGGCCTGGGTTAGGATTCTTAGTCTGCTCAGGCTGCACAACAAAATAACATAGAACGGGTGCCTTCTACAACAGAAATTTACTTCCTCACAGTTCTGGAGCCTAGAAGTCCAAGACCTGGCTTATTCCATTTCTGGTGAGAACTCTCTGCTTGGCTTGCAGACTCCGCCATGCCCTCACATAGCTGTTCTAGGTGTGAGCTCCTGGGAAGGGAGAGACAGCTCGCTTTTATCTCTTTTTATAAGGACACTAATCCTATTTTGGATCAAGGTCTTATCCTTATGACTTCATTTAGCCTTAATTCTTTCCCTCAGATGATAAAAAATCTCCCTGCAATGCAAGAGACCCAGGTTTGAACCCTGGGTCAGATTCCCCCGGAGAAGAGAATGGCAACACTCTCCAGTATTCTTGCCTGGAGAATCCCATGGACAAAGCAGCCTGGTGAGCTACAGTCCAAGGGATCGCAGAGAGTCGGATACGACCGAAGCGACTTAACACACAAGCAATTTTAATCACCGCCTAAAAACTCCATCTCCAAACTGTTGCATTGGGTTTAGGGCTTCAACACATGAATTTGGGAGAAACATAATTCAGTCCATAGCAGTTCTGCAAGGAGTGTGCTTTGTGGAAGGTTTGGAATAGAGGAAAGAATGATTTTGATTAAGTGCGAGGTGAGATATGTTTACTACCCTGAGAAAATGGATTGACTAAACCAAAGGCTCTCACACTTTCTAGAGAAGTAGACTCTTACCTTCACATTAGATTTGACAAGGAAGCCCAATACTCTTAAGTAGATAAGTTCTCCTCAAAGCTGAGGTGAGTGGCTCTTCACTCCACTCCAGAACTTCAACTCCTCACTACATTCTTAAAGAGAACCATGAGAGGTTCGATAGAACACTTTATGGAAAACAGCCCTAACTATTTGTAATCATAAATCAAATTTTCCAGGACCAATCAAGCATCCATGTTTTTTCAATTTCTTCCAGAAAAATACTTAAGTTTAACTAAGTAGACTCCTACTTAGCTTTTCATATGTCTATCCCCTTCTCTCAAACATGGTGTGATTTCTTGCTGGTTGATGATATACTTCACATCTCTCTTATCTTCAAAATCACATCCAGAGTCTTATGCCCCAAATATGGGAGTTTGAAATTTTTGATGCAAAATCATGCACTGGTCATATACTAGCATAGAATCATAGATTCTCAGAAAAGGGCAGGATCTTAGAAACCATCTAGTAAAATCCACTATTGTAAACTAAAAGCAAGAGAATCTCCCAATTAATCAGTGTCTGAACAGTAAAGAGAATTCACATTTCTGCAACCCCAAGCCAGATGATTTTGCACTCTCAGAATTAATTACTTGCAATCCCTCATTTTGAACATAGAGGCTCATATTGGGAAACTTTTGTGAGCTAAATCTTACTGGAAGTCCAGAAGATCAGCAAATTCAGCGTAAACCAGGGATTCTCATCCAGTGATTTTCATTAAACATCTGACATTTGTCTTATAGAGGTGAGTTTATCTTACCACAATTCTTCATTGCAGTCATGGGAAAATAGCAGCACTTACTGTGTGAAGGTAAATATTATGGCAAGATAAATATTAACTTTTGAAAGAAACTACTCTAGCTGGTTAAAAATCACAAATGACATCAGTTGTTAAAGGTTTACACTTTTATAGTGTCTCCAGGGACAATAGAATTTCTTGAACTAAATCAGATTTTCCTGTGGCTTTAATATTGGGGGTAAAAGTATCAGATTCTCTACTTAATATAAAGGAATTTCTTAGTAGCCAGGGACAATGTGTGGTACAGAAGGGATTCATTCAGGGGTATTTGACCTCTTTCTACATGGCTATACTTCTCTACTCATTGGGTTTATCCCTTCTGTGCCTACAAGAAATCCCTCCTGACTTAATCTCTGGCTCAGCAGTGTTTAAGACATACAGAAATTTTCAAATACTTTTAACCAGAAGATGATTTGGCAATGCCTTCAAATCATCTATATACTGTTTGCTCCTGCTTGTCTCTTAGGGCTTGGCAGGGTGGAATTCATACTAGAATAAATAATTAATCTTCTCCTCCTCCCTCACCAGAGTCTGGAAGAAAACGATGGAAGGAGGTCATGTTATACTTTATGCCATGGCTAAGACAGTCTATTCACTATTTGCAGAATGCTTTGTAAGCCATTGCTTCACATAACCAAGTTTGTTCCTTCTTGCTCTTATTCAAAAGAGTATCTTTTCCTATCTTCAAGCTACTATCTTATAAAAGGGCACGTGGAATAACTTAAAAGATAGAGAATCATCATTTAAATGCTTATACCAATCTCCCAGAATAAAAGAAATCTTCCAGTGATAAATGCCCTCTAGTAGATTACCACTTTCTATACATACATGGAGGTGGCCTCGCACTATATAGTGATGTGGGAGCTATACTAAAAGAACCATGTTAAACAGGAGATATCAAGTATCAGCTACATGTATATATAGAAATTAGGTTAAAAGACTTTGAAGCATTTCTTTTTTTTTTTTTTTGAAGCATTTCTTGATGAAAGAAATGTTTTTGAAGTGTGTGTGTATATATGTGTGTGTACATTTTCATCTGGGCCAACTTAGGAAATAACCAGTTCATGGGAAATGTATCCAGTAAAACTGAGAAAACCAGGTAAATTGCAATGCTCCAATAGATCCGAGTTACTTGCTGAAAAGTTAAAAATAAAAATGATCAACCAAGGTAAAGCTGTTATATTGTGAACAAAGTGTAGTTATATTATTAAATGAATATACAAAGCTTATGTAATTAATTTACATAATTAGACTTACATAGGACTGTGAGAGCTAAGTCACTTATTCTGGTGATGACCCCATAGATTAAGATAATTTTGAATTTCTTTTTTCAAAACTGTGTTTGGGAACAAGATTCATTCTTTTAACTCTCCACGAAAGTATAGTTCTTCTTCCTTTGATGACAGATTCATTGTTAGAAATGGTCACTTGCAGTCAATTCTTATAATCAGATAATTAATAGAAAAGGTTAATAACATTATTGGCAAAGCTAGATTGTAGAAGACTATAAATTATGAGCTGACAATTTAAATACCAATGAAATATCTCCATAGAAATTGCACACTGACTCCAGATGAAATTCAAACAGAGAACTTTCTGAAAAAGTTTAAGCAATGGCAGAGTTCTCAGTACATAGCTTCCAAAAGAGATAATTTTTAAAAGGCAACATTTAGAAATGTTGTTGTTGCAGGAAAATGACAGCTATTTAAAAGTAAAAAGGCCCATAGCTTTATGGTTTTATGCAAGCTGATTAAATACAGACCAAAGCAATGACAATTTCACAGACTCTTGAAAGAGATCTGTGCACAGAAAGAGCTTGTGGCAATAGTGTAGTAAAAGCCATTGTTTATGGAAGGTACTGCAAAGAAATTCAGCTACATAGAAGAAAGAAAAGAAGGAAAGTGCTTGCCCCTGAGGCAAAGCTGCTGGAAAATGGAAACAATATGAGACATGAGTCTCCTGAGATTAATGAGTCTAGGAGGGTTCACTTGTGTTACAAACTGCAAAGCAGGTCTCCCATGAGGTTTGGAATTTAAGGGTTCCCCAAGGCTTCTATTTCAAAGAACAAACCATCGATGATGACAAATGGTTGAGGGTACCACATCAAATTACCTTTATGTGCCTGGTTGGGTTTTAAATCACTCTTTCTGGAGGAGAAAAATAAAATGAAAAATTTGAATTCAANATTTCTTCCAGAAAAATACTTAAGTTTAACTAAGTAGACTCCTACTTAGCTTTTCATATGTCTATCCCCTTCTCTCAAACATGGTGTGATTTCTTGCTGGTTGATGATATACTTCACATCTCTCTTATCTTCAAAATCACATCCAGAGTCTTATGCCCCAAATATGGGAGTTTGAAATTTTTGATGCAAAATCATGCACTGGTCATATACTAGCATAGAATCATAGATTCTCAGAAAAGGGCAGGATCTTAGAAACCATCTAGTAAAATCCACTATTGTAAACTAAAAGCAAGAGAATCTCCCAATTAATCAGTGTCTGAACAGTAAAGAGAATTCACATTTCTGCAACCCCAAGCCAGATGATTTTGCACTCTCAGAATTAATTACTTGCAATCCCTCATTTTGAACATAGAGGCTCATATTGGGAAACTTCTGTGAGCTAAATCTTACTGGAAGTCCAGAAGATCAGCAAATTCAGCGTAAACCAGGGATTCTCATCCAGTGATTTTCATTAAACATCTGACATTTGTCTTATAGAGGTGAGTTTATCTTACCACAATTCTTCATTGCAGTCATGGGAAAATAGCAGCACTTACTGTGTGAAGGTAAATATTATGGCAAGATAAATATTAACTTTTGAAAGAAACTACTCTAGCTGGTTAAAAATCACAAATGACATCAGTTGTTAAAGGTTTACACTTTTATAGTGTCTCCAGGGACAATAGAATTTCTTGAACTAAATCAGATTTTCCTGTGGCTTTAATATTGGGGGTAAAAGTATTAGATTCTCTACTTAATATAAAGGAATTTCTTAGTAGCCAGGGACAATGTGTGGTACAGAAGGGATTCATTCAGGGGTATTTGACCTCTTTCTACATGGCTATACTTCTCTACTCATTGGGTTTATCCCTTCTGTGCCTACAAGAAATCCCTCCTGACTTAATCTCTGGCTCAGCAGTGTTTAAGACATACAGAAATTTTCAAATACTTTTAACCAGAAGATGATTTGGCAATGCCTTCAAATCATCTATATACTGTTTGCTCCTGCTTGTCTCTTAGGGCTTGGCAGGGTGGAATTCATACTAGAATAAATAATTAATCTTCTCCTCCTCCCTCACCAGAGTCTGGAAGAAAACGATGGAAAGAGGTCATGTTATACTTTATGCCATGGCTAAGACAGTCTATTCACTATTTGCAGAATGCTTTGTAAGCCATTGCTTCACATAACCAAGTTTGTTCCTTCTTGCTCTTATTCAAAAGAGTATCTTTTCCTATCTTCAAGCTACTATCTTATAAAAGGGCACGTGGAATAACTTAAAAGATAGAGAATCATCATTTAAATGCTTATACCAATCTCCCAGAATAAAAGAAATCTTCCAGTGATAAATGCCCTCTAGTAGATTACCACTTTCTATACATACATGGAGGTGGCCTCGCACTATATAGTGATGTGGGAGCTATACTAAAAGAACCATGTTAAACAGGAGATATCAAGTATCAGCTACATGTATATATAGAAATTAGGTTAAAAGACTTTGAAGCATTTCTTTTTTTTTTTTTTTGAAGCATTTCTTGATGAAAGAAATGTTTTTGAAGTGTGTGTGTATATATGTGTGTGTACATTTTCATCTGGGCCAACTTAGGAAATAACCAGTTCATGGGAAATGTATCCAGTAAAACTGAGAAAACCAGGTAAATTGCAGTGCTCCAATAGATCCGAGTTACTTGCTGAAAAGTTAAAAATAAAAATGATCAACCAAGGTAAAGCTGTTATATTGTGAACAAAGTGTAGTTATATTATTAAATGAATATACAAAGCTTATGTAATTAATTTACATAATTAGACTTACATAGGACTGTGAGAGCTAAGTCACTTATTCTGGTGATGACCCCATAGATTAAGATAATTTTGAATTTCTTTTTTCAAAACTGTGTTTGGGAACAAGATTCATTCTTTTAACTCTCCACGAAAGTATAGTTCTTCTTCCTTTGATGACAGATTCATTGTTAGAAATGGTCACTTGCAGTCAGTTCTTATAATCAGATAATTAATAGAAAAGGTTAATAACATTATTGGCAAAGCTAGATTGTAGAAGACTATAAATTATGAGCTGACAATTTAAATACCAATGAAATATCTCCATAGAAATTGCACACTGACTCCAGATGAAATTCAAACAGAGAACTTTCTGAAAAAGTTTAAGCAATGGCAGAGTTCTCAGTACATAGCTTCCAAAAGAGATAATTTTTAAAAGGCAACATTTAGAAATGTTGTTGTTGCAGGAAAATGACAGCTATTTAAAAGTAAAAAGGCCCATAGCTTTATGGTTTTATGCAAGCTGATTAAATACAGACCAAAGCAATGACAATTTCAGAGACTCTTTAAAGAGATCTGTGCACAGAAAGAGCTTGTGGCAATAGTGTAGTAAAAGCCATTGTTTATGGAAGGTACTGCAAAGAAATTCAGCTACATAGAAGAAAGAAAAGAAGGAAAGTGCTTGCCCCTGAGGCAAAGCTGCTGGAAAATGGAAACAATATGAGACATGAGTCTCCTGAGATTAATGAGTCTAGGAGGGTTCACTTGTGTTACAAACTGCAAAGCAGGTCTCCCATGAGGTTTGGAATTTAAGGGTTCCCCAAGGCTTCTATTTCAAAGAACAAACCATCGATGATGACAAATGGTTGAGGGTACCACATCAAATTACCTTTATGTGCCTGGTTGGGTTTTAAATCACTCTTTCTGGAGGAGAAAAATAAAATGAAAAATTTGAATTCAATGCCACAGGAAATGTTTAAATAGTAATACTAATAAAAATAAAGCAGGCACAAAAATGGAAAAGAGGAACATGCGCTTGCCTTCAAGTTCAGGGTATGTGGAAGAAATACACAGTGCCTTTGGGTACAAGGCACTCCATTCAGGAAAGAGAGAATTTTGTCAATTTAGGCTTGTGAATGTGTTCAGATTTTAACTTTGTTGTTGAAGCTTCTGCTCCATTAACAAAGTTCTCACTTTTGGATAAGTGGTTCAAATTAAACTTTAAGTGACAAAAGATCATCCAGGCCTCTTAACAATAAAATGATATTGTTAACTATAACTTGACTAGGCGAATATTAACTTAGCATGCACAACCAGAAGGAAGCCAGAGCTTGTCTGCCAGCCAGGGGAATTTAAGTCTAATCTAAAACATGGACAAAGCAACTTTTAAAACACTCCTGGGTTTTCCTATTCAATTCAGTGAGCCGACACATCTGAATGATTTTATAAACCTTCAACCTTATTGATGTCCAACATTTTTCTTATTAGTGCCCATCATCATAGTGATGCAGCACTACTTATTGTTTGATTTTATAATTCTTAAAGTATGGCATATTGGACCTTGTTCTCAAAAAATAAAATAAAATACTGGTGTTAGTTGAATTTGTATAAAATATTCTGGGAAATATTGGCTACGGGGAAATAAAATGACCGAAGAGACTATGATTTAAAAAAAAAAAAAATCATCACATCCCCTGAAGAAATCAGACTTCTCTTCTGAAATCTTCCCAGTAGGAACCATGGAAAAATGACAGGGAGCTGCTGGTTGGTTTTTCTTGCTGCTAAAACATATGTTGTTGTGTCATGTCCTAAACAGAAAACTGAAGCATCCCTTTCAAATTCTCAGCACCACTGACACTTTCAACAAGTGCTTTCGTATTGGTTTTGGTCTTATCTATTTCTAACAGACAGCCTCATGCCTTGGAAATTTGACCTGAAATAAAAATTCAGCCCCAAGTATCTGCTGTCAATTGCGCAGAAAATAGGAGATGACAGCAAAGTCACTTCTGCATGCTGAATTAGATCTCTTTCCAACATCTTCTAATGTCATTATTAGCACTCAAATACACTGTGTCAAAATGTGTCTGTGTAGGGAGATGGACCAGGCAACACTGAGTTTCTCTCTTAGTCAGCTTGACAAGCTGTTTCTAATACATCCCTCTGCATACAGAATTATTCAGGAGAGGTACCTGGCTCATCACAGAGATTTGTAGATGAAAGTATTCAAAATGGACATAGTCAATCCAGTTACAATTAGCCATTTCCAAATTTAGGTCAAGGCAAATGTAAATACTGCCTATGGAAACTATAATCCAAAGAAATCATCTCAACTTGGAAATTGTATGCATTTGTTAACTCAGAAATGATATTTGGTTTTGATTCAGGATTTTTCAAGACGGTTCCGTCAAAAATGAAGTTTCCATCTCCCTGTGAATTTGTTGTATGTATACAGAATCATGCTGAACTAACAAGACTAATCCTTAGTTAGTACCCAGTATCCTTAATTAGGGCTTCCCAGGTTACTCAAAAGATAAAGAATCTGCTTGCAATGCAGGAGACCTGGGTTCAGTCCCTGGGTTGGGAAAATCTCCTGGAGAAGGGAATGGCTACCCACTCTAGTATTCTTGCCTGGAGAATCCCATGGACAGAGGAATCTGATAGGCATTCTGCATACACAGCCATGGGTGAATGAACTTTGAATTTTCACTAAATTTCCCCTACGTCTCCCCAAAGCTCTACTTGAAATATTTTGATAAATTTAATGAAATTACCTGACAGATTATGTATTCTTTAGTTTTCATACAAGACAACAAGATTTCTTCTCACAACTCAGGAAGATAATCTAGGATAAACAGAGAGAAATATGAAGTTGGTGGAATTAGATGCAATGGGGCATGGAATATTCTCACATCCCTCCAGAGTCTGAAATAGGACACATTGTTTATTTCAAGAGGGAGGGAGTCTTCCTGTTGTACAAATTCGTCAATTGTTTGGATGCACAAGTGTAGACTGAACATTAGCAATAGTTCTATTAATTGAATTCAAATGCTCCTTCTTCAAACCCTGGAGATCTACAATTCCATTATTCTTTGGTTCAAAATAAATCAAGGCCATTTCTATTCAAGCAAAGTATTTGTGTCATTTCCAAAATGCCAGAGAAAACATTCTGAAACTGTAGTTAATTAAGAACTATATGCCTTGCTAGTTTCCTGACACTTGCTTAAAATAACAAAATTATAACTTGATTTCTGCTTTCCTAACTGTCTCTGATGCCCCCAGCTCTTGGCTTCTTGCCTTTTTCTGCTCTTTATTGTCTTGTGCACATCACTAGACCTGACACCTTGTACTTTCTCCTTGATACTAACCTTAGCTTCCATTCTTGATTACAACATGAGCTTATTCCTTGAATTATGTCTCCTTCTGGCTGCCTTGGGGAAATATACCAATGAATTTATTCTTGTGGACAGCAATTGACCTCACTACAGTCCATGTGAGGTCAGTGCTTCTCCTAGGCCTATAAACTGCATATTAGAGTAAGAAATTATGTATCCTCTAGTTTAGACAAGATTTATTTCAGCAAAAAATTCTACAGATATTAAACAATATTTAAATAATAGTAATACACTGGGAGGACAGCTATGATAAACCTAGACAGCATATTAAAAAGCAAAGACATCCTTTTGCCAACAAAGGTCCATATAGTCAAAGCTATGGTTTTTTCCAGTAGTCATATCTACTGCTAGTAGATATGAGAGTTGGACCAGAAAGAAGGCTGAGTGGCAAAGAATTGATGCTTTTGAATTGTGGAGGAGGAGACAACCCTTGACAGTCCCTTGGACTGTGAGATCAAACCAGTCAATCTTAAAGGAAATCAACCCTGAATATTCATTAGAAGGACTGATATTGAAGCTGAAGCTCCAATACTTTGGCTATCTGATGTGTAGAACTGACTGTTTGGAAAAGACCCTGATGCTGGGAAAGATTGAAGGCAAAAGAAGTGGGCAGCAGAGGATGAGATGGCTAGATAACATCACAGACTGAATGGACATGAATTTGAGCAAACTCTGGGAGATGGTGAAGCTTGGCATGTTGAAGTCAATGGGGTTGCAAAAGAATCAGACACAACTTAGCGACTGAACAACAGCAATAAATATTCAAATATCATATATTCTATTTAGCCCTGACCTAAACGACGCAGAAGTTCTGATGACAATCATTCTTTATCTTCCTTCTTTTTTTGGCTTCCCCTTACCCAGATACTTTACTAACACACAGGCATGCACACATACATGCACACACGCACACACAGGCATACTGAACACACAATTTTTTAGTAAGAATTCTCAGTCCCAAAGATTTGATCAGCCAGAGATTGCAGCAGCTCTCCATGTAACTTGAGCTTGTCTAAACAAGTGTCAGGACTGACCCTTGCCAAGGTACATGACAGGAGAAGCGGGAGGTAGTAGTTAAATCAGAAACTAATGAAATCATCAAAAAGTTTTCAGTTACTATTGGTCCAGTTATCCAGGTAACATTCTGGAGGCCATTTCTGAACATACTTGTGGAAGGAGTCTCCTCTGGCTTCCACTGGGCACAGTGGACTTTCTCTGACAGAAGCTGCCCATCAAATGGGCATAAGAAGAAAAGAAACATGCATTGAGTATCTACTATGTGCCGTCAATGTCCTGGGCATACATGTACACTCTCATTTATTTATATCTCACTATACTTTAAAAATTAAATATAGTGTTACTCCCTCAGTCATGTCCAACACTTTGCAACGCCATGGACTGTAACCCACCAGGTTCTTCTGTCCATGAGATTCCCCAGGCAAGAATATTGGAGTGGGTTGACATTCCCTTTTCCAGGGGATCTTCCCAACCCAGGGATTGAACCTAGGTCTCCTGCATTGCAGGCAGTTTCTTTACCATCTGAGCCACCAGGGAAGTCCATAAATTAGGTATAATCATCCCCATGTTACAGGTCAAGTAAAGCTCTTGAAGCTTTTCCCCTGTGCTTGGAATTCTTTCCTCGTTTCCTTCCAAACTGGAATATTTTCTTTTTTCTATTCTTATCCTATTACAAGAGAGATGAGTGATGCTGGATCACTTTGGCATTAGGCAGACAGCATTTGTTTTCTGCTGGCAGACATAGTGAATGGGGTTAGAGAACAAATAAGGCTAAGGGGAAAGCTGAAGTTGAAGCAAGAAACTATGGTTCACAGTGGTGTCTGAAAAGAAGTCTGAGATGAGCTTTGAGAGTTAAAACAGTAAAAACAGGTCATGGACACAAGAGCAAAGATCTGCAGGTGAGAATGATTGAAATGGTGATTGATTCAGACAGATTCTCGACATGGGGCCATCACGCATGCCTCCCAAAGTACAGCTGTGGTCATTGTCCTTGTTTGTGTGGGTTCACTCTGAAAAGGCTGAAGGTGTGACAAGCAGACCACTCATCCTTCACTAATCACTTCTTCTCTGAAGATCCCCAAAGTCCCCTACTCCTGTGGTCCAAGCCATTAATCAACACATCCTTGATGGTAGAGGGTTGGCCAAAATGTTCATGTAGTGTTCCCTGTAAGATAGCTCTGTTAGCACTTAGCTGTCCTTAATTTAATTCAAAACAATTTTGTTAGACTCTATTGTGACAGCTTTTGTATCAGTGTGAAGTTTTTAAAAAACTTGTCAAAATTGATGAATTTTTGTGTAGCCATTTTAATAGTGAAAATGGAAAAAAAAGGCAACATTTTGGGCATTTATGCTTTATTATTTTGAAGTTTTGTGCTGGAGATTCCTCACTGGATGATGCTCCACAATCAGGTAGACCAGTTGAAGTTGATAGTGATCAAATCAAGACATTAATTGAGAACAACCAATGTTATACTGTACAGAAGATAGCCAACACACCCAAAATATCCTAATCAAGCGTTGAAAACCATTTGCAGCAGCTTGGTCATGTTCATCACTTTGATGTTTGGGTTCCACATAAGTGAAAAAAAACCTTCTTGACTGTATTTCTGCATGAAATTCTCTACTGAAACATAACAAAAAATCCATTTTTAGAACAAATTCTGTTGGGTAATGAAAACTGAGTACTGTACAATCGTGTGGAATGGAAAAGATCATGGGGCAAGTGAAATGAACCACCCACCACCAACCACACCAAAGGCCAGTCTTCATCCAAAGAAGTTAATGTTGTGTATATGGAAGGGCATCCTCTCTAATGAGCTAAACCAAATGATTCATTCCAACAAGTACTGCTGCCATTTAGACCAATTGAAATCAGCCCTCAATGAAAAGCATCTGGAATTAGTCAACAGCAAACGCATCATCTTCCATCAGGATAATGCAAGATCATTTGTTTCCTTTGTTTCTTTGAACACCAGGCAAAAACTGTTACAACTTGGCTGGGAGGTTCAGATTCATTTATCACATTCACCAGACATTGCACATGAATTTCCATTTATTTCCATCTTTACAAAATTCTCTTAATGGAAAATGTTTCAATTCCCTGCAAGACTGCAAAAGGCACTTGTAACAGTTCTTTGGTCAAAAAGTTTTTTTTTTTTAATGGTGAAGATGGAATTATAAATGTGTCTGAAGAATGGCTAACCCGCTCCAGTATTCTCGCCTGGAAAATCCTATGGACAGAGGAGCATCTAGAGGGCTACAGTCAGTGGCATCGCAGAGTTGGACATGACTGAAGCAACTTAGCATGCACACATGCTGAAAAATGACAGAACATAGTGGAACAAAACCACGAATATGTCACTCAATAAAGTTTTGCTGAAGTTGAAAAATGTGGTTGATATTTTTACTTTCAAACTTAAGGAACTGTTTGGTCAGCCCTAGCCTAGATCACTTTGTATCCATTTCTGTCAACACTTACCTCACCACAGTGTAATCCTGTATCTCTATCTAAATTCAGAGCTCCTGTTCAGTGTGAAATATGTCTTAAACCACTTATGTCTTAATGTCTTAACTCATTCACAGCCCTGAAGATCATATATCAAAGACTCAAGGAAGACCTGCTGAATGAGGGATGTGCGCCCGAAAAAAGCTGTCGTTACTCTGGACTTAGATGCGGTACGTTCTCATGGCTTTTCTAAAAGTAATTACACTTCTTCAATTTTTAGATGCACAATTATGTTAAATACCTAACGTAATGGTTTTCCCAGCTTCCACTCTGCCACACACATATGTTGCTATTAAAATAATGGTATGCTTTCAGAATGGACTGATGGGATCTCCTTGCAGTCCAAGGNAAAACCTACCCTGCCCATCCAAGCTTCCTCAGCTGGAATGAGTTTCTTACTCCACAGTACTCTGATAGCATCTTTGTATTTCCATTAGAGCTCGATTACCATTATATTCTAGATGATTAGCAGCCTTTTTGTCAATAGGTGTCACCTTTATAATGCTGGTGTATACTTAATTGTTATTATTTTTACCCCCTCATAGCACCTCAAAGGATGTGTGTTTGCACATGTGTGCACATTCAGTAGGTGCTGTCTCTGTGTCTGTTTCATTGAGTAAGATGATCTCTGTAAAATTTTACATCCTAAGCAACCCAAAACAAAGCCTTTTCAAAACTCAGATTGTTTGAGCTTCACCTCTTGACTCTACCCTATTAAGCAGGTCTCAGCTCAGAAGAATCTCGAAATTTATTATCATGTTATACAGTAAGATCTCACCAGCTCAGCAAGATCAATTGGAGCTGAATGTAGTGTTTTCTGACTGTTTCTTTACCATATCTCTTTATTAAGCAGATGAGACGTGTCTGCCCTGACAAAGCTCCACATAGCACCTCAGACACCACTGCACCTTCTGGAGACCAGTTCCCTCCTCCACTCTCAGGAAAAGTGCTTATCTGATGTTTGGACCAAGACACTATGAAGTCAAGATTAATTATTCTATTTAACAAATATTTTTTAAGAGTCAGTACATGCTAGGCACTCAGAGGAATACTGAGAGATGATGTAGTCCCTGACTGCTCCTGAATGTGTCACAGGGGAAGTTAGACTTTGGAGTTCAGTAGACACAGTTCACATCTGAGCTCTGTTGCCTACTGTGTGTCCCTTGGTAGAACTAAAATGGTAACCAATGTGACAGGTCCTCTGGTCCCCTTTTACATGGAGCCCACTTGTTACTATTGTCAGCTTTATAAATATCATAAGCAGTAGTTCAAAGGAGGAAATTTCTTATTTTGCCATGCTATATTCTCCATAGAAAATAGCAAAGTCTCTGGCATGTAATGAGTACTTTTCAAAACGTGTGCCAACTGAACGAGCCAATTGTCAAAATAAGAACAGTAAATGCTAAGGAAATTCACAGAAAGGTTATCTACTGTAAGCTGGGAGAGGGAAGGCAGTGAAGTTTTCCTGTAGGTAAACTCTGTGAATAGGGTTGAGACTAGCAGAAGGAAGGGAATTAATAACAAGCTTCCGGGAGCAGAAATTGTGCCTGTCTGGGTATGTCCCCAGCTTGTAGCATATGACCTGATCATGGGGTGTGTGTGTGTGTGTGTGTGTGTGTGTGTGTGCTCAGTCAGGTCTGACTCTTTGTGACCCCATGGATTGTAACCCACCAGGCTCTTCTGCCCATGGAATTTTCCAGGCAGGAATACTGGAGTGGGGTGCCATTTCCTCCTCCAGGGGATCTTCCCAACCCAGGAACTGAACCCAAGTCTATTGTGTCTCCTGCATTGGCAGGCGGATTCTTTACCACTACATGACTATTGGAAAACCAATGGCTTTGACTATCTGGACCTTTGTCAGCAAAGTGATGCTTCTGCTTTTTAATACACTTGTCTAGGGTTGTCATACCTTTCCTTCCACGGAGCAAACAACTTTTAATTTCATGGCTGCAATCACCATCTGCAGTGATTCTGGAGTCCAAGAAAATAAAATCTGTCACTGTTTCCACTTTTTCCTCTTCTATTTGCCATGATCTAGTTTTTTGAATGTTGAGTTTTTAAGCCAACGTTATCACTTTCTTCTTTCACCCTCATGAAGAGGCTCTTTAGTTCCTCTTCATTTTCTGCCATTAGAGTGGTATCATCTGCATATCTGAGATTATTGATATTTCTCCTGGCAATCTTGATTCCAGCTTGTGCTTCATTCAGCCCAGCATTTTGCATGATATATTCTGCATATAAGTTAAAGAAGCAGAGCGACAAAATACAGCTTTGTCGTACTCCTTTCCCAATTTTGAACTAGTCCATGTTCCAATGACTTAACCTTTGAAATGTGGCTTGTATGACTAAGGATATCTTAAATTTAACTTATTTATTTTGTTCAAGTTTAATTTAAATAGCTGTGTGTGGCTAATTGTACAAGATTGGTTCTTAAAAATTTCAAAATCTAACCTGAAGCCTGGTATATAATACTAATAATAAGTAGTGTTTAAATAAAATACAGAGTAATGTAGCTTAACTATCTCAGGAGATTTTTTTTTTAATGTCTTGTCTACCATATCATGAAAGCCAGGGTTTGGATCGCTCTTATTTACACAAAAGTAGAAAACTGCAACATTCATAATGCAGCTTAGTCTTTTCATTTTTATTGTAAATAGAAGTCTGTTAAGGATAGAATCAGATTATGACTCTACCTTTGTCCTTACCATCAAATAAAAGTCCTGGATGGTCTCTTATTTCCTTATGTTGAACATTTGTGGCATTTGGATCGGCATCTATATATCTCAATTCTTGGTCCTTTCTGAACATCGAGCACAATGTTTGGGTTTGGGTTTGAGTCTGAGTCAGGATTATCTGTTGATAGAAGGGAAATGAACATCTATGACAGAGGACTCTACCTTATTCTCAGTAGGTCTGCTTCACAGTTACAGGCTTTCCTGATACCCAACCGGACCCTCCTTCACACACACACATCTATTCATATTTCTTATGGGGGGGATAGAATAATTTCTAGTCAAAATCAGCTAAACAAACATCAACAATTAAAGGAACAGAATAATGTAAGTCTGCAAAGACAAGAACGAGAATCAAGAAAATGTATCTAGAATAGTAGAGACCATTTTATTACTTGATACTCAATCTACATGCAGTACCCTCACAGCTAAAATAGCAACTGGTATGGAAAATGAAGTCGCTCAGTCGTGTCTGACTCTTTGCGACCCCATGGACTGTAGCCTACCAGGCTCCTCCCTCCAGGGAATTCTCCAGGCAAGAGTACTGGAGTGGGTTGCCATTTCCTTCTCCAGGGGATCTTCCAGACTCAGGGATTGAACCCTAGTCTCCTCCATTCCAGGCAGATGCTTTAACCTCTGAGCCACCAGGGAAGCCCACAATAACTGGTATAGAAAAAATAAATAATTTTAGTCTTTATAACTTACTATAAGTTTTCTACAGTCAATGCATACCCTTAACATTCACAGAAAAAATATTTTTGATCACTTAATTCCAACTTGATTATGCTAACTTTTCTGCAACAACTCTGTTACCTCTAGTCTGGAATTCTTTACTGCAAATATAAATGAATTACCAAACATAAAAAAAAAATTTAAATCAGGAATGAATTTTCTCCTATTACTGCTGTTTCCTTCTCGAGAATTGTTCACATAGGCCCATGACATGGTTAAAATAGTGAAATGATAAAATGAATTTCATTGTTCAGTTACACATAGACAAAGAGTCCAAAGAGAGTCAAGTAGTAGTTATTTTAAAGGAAGCCCAGTTGAGATTTCCCTTTCTCATCTCAGATTATAGTCTATATACTTCTCCACCTGAGGATCACCAAATGCTTTTATTAGGACCCTAACAGGAGGGGGGAAGAGAAGTGGGGGATTGAAACAATAGGAGTAATCTGGATAAATCTGAATGAAATCCCTGTAAATTTGGACCCTGAAAAGTGTGAAGCTGCTATGTAGGCACCTCCTAGAATTCTCTCCAGGAAATGAGTCCTCCTTCTTGAACAGGATTAGAGCTTCTCAACCAGTCTTCCATGGCCCACAGAATGCAGGTTGTATATATGCTGAGATGCCATAAGTCCTGAGGGCAGCCAGGCAAGACTCAGAGTTAAAGCAGTGGGGCAAAAAGAGAACCATTTTCTCTGTGGGCCTTGCTATAAAGATTTGAGATGTATTTGTGTTACTGAACCAAACTTAGGCAGTAAAGCCAATCTACTGACACAGGATTGTGGTGAAAGAAAGTGCAACGTCTACTGCAGGACACTAAGTAAGGAGTTAGCGTCTGTCTACAATGCAGGAGACCTGGGTTCGATCCCTGGGTTGGGAAGATCCCCTGGAGAAGGAAATGGCAAGCCACTCCAGGACAATTGCCTGGAAAATCCCATGGACAGAGGAGCCTGGTAGGCTACAGTCCATGGGGTTGCAAAGAGTCGGACACGACTGAGCGACTTCACTTCACTTCAGTGCTCAAATCACCCAAATTCCCCGATGGGTTCCAGGAAACCATTTTTAAAGGATTTATGAAGGAAGAAAGTCACAGAGCATGTGATTAGCTCACGCGCAATTCTCTGGTTGATGGTGAAGTAACAGGATGGTGTCACATTATCCCTCCTCAGGCTCCAGTAGGTCTAGGGGCTATGTGTTCATGGCCATCAGGTAGTTAATTTCTTTTATTTGGTGAGGTTTTTTTAAGCATCTACAAACATTTCAGAACATAGGTATCACATACTATTAGCTAAGTCCTTCAGAGAGGAGCTAAAGTAGAGGATATAGGGGAGAGTTCTGTTTTGGAAAAGCCTCATAGCGTCCCGCTCAGTTACACTTGCCCAGATAAAAAGATTTTTTAAAAGTCTCTGCTATGTGCCCATATCCATCAGCTACACCTAAAGCTGTTAAACAACAAGACCTTCCTCGTTGTTGTTGTTCAGTCACTAAGTCATGTCCGACTCTTTGTGACCCCGTGGGTTGCAGCACGCCAGGCTCCCCTGTCCTTCACCATCTCCCAGAGTTTGCTCGAACTCATGTCCATTGATTCGGTGATGCCATCCCACCATCTATCCTCTGTTGTTCCCTTCTCCTCTTGCCCTCAATCTTTCCCAGCATCAGGGTCTTTTCCGGTGAGGCAGCTCTTCTTGGATCTTCCTTGGACATCTTTAAATAAACTACCTATTTTGCATTTAGTCTAACATCACTGTTAGACCGGTATTTCAGGACCTATTGAAAAGAATGAGCCAGATGCCTTTTTCTGTCAGTGAAAGAATGGTGATTGAAAAACTTTTCAGACAAAAGCAGGAAGAGAATATGATTCAGGTATGAATTTCAGTTTAGTTAACATTTTCCTTATCCACATGTGTATATTTAAGATAGCTTTTCTAATCTTATATAAATGATCTTTTAAGATTTAATATCCTTTTTCTTGTTTAAATATGTATCAAACTCTACAATGGATTTACCATAAAAATAAATCAAGCTACATAATGTCAGAAAATAACACTTTATGCATATGAAGTTCCAGGGCCATGGAAATAGTAATATAAACCCTCAGTGTAATGCCTGTTTTATCATTCTGATGAGATTTAAAATCATGACCTTCTTTTACCTGAAGCATTCAGAATCATTCTGAATAAATGCTAAAACGATGGGCAGGGATTGTAATCTACCTTGACTATAGGTGAACCATCAAAATTCTCTGAGCCTTAGTTTCTGCATCTGTGAAATGGGGGAAATGCATAATTGGATGGGCTTTCGAGAAGGCAAAATGCAACAGTGTTAATAAATTTCCTGAAGCAGGGGCCAGCAGCACATTGGTAGTACTTAAAAATAATAGCATTAACAAAATAATTTGAAAAATCTTGATCTATTAAAATTCTTGTTATATTTGAATAAATGGAGAGGTTAGAATTTTAATTTCAAAAATTTCCTCCCAGTTTAAAATTCAGCAAAGCACATCAATGTGAAATTTTTCTTTTTCTTTTGAGTTCTATAGATGAGAGAAGAATTCATCACCATGAAGTTATTTTGTCTATGAAGCTAACTTTCAGTGATAACTAAAGCACTCATACATGTCAGAACAAAACACATTTCCACTGTGAAATAAACTGCCACTGGAGTTACTTGGACTTCAGCCTTCAGAGGAACTGGTTTAGTTCAGCTTTGTTTTGTTTGTTTGGATTTGTATAGAGTTCTGTCTTTAATAGTAGATGTTGAGTTTGCTGCAGAAGTTGAAATAAACCACACGACAAAGAATCTTAATGGGAAGCATAAGTGTTGGCAACACTATGTGATCTATATCTCAAAAAACAAATTAACACCACACACTTTCAGGATGTATAGACAGAGATCAATGAAAAGATGTTCTTGCAAATGGAATATTGAAAGGCAGGCAATTGTACACTTCTGCCTTCAGCATCTTCCCAATGAAAAGCAAGCTGCTTTATAGCAGAGGCTGCTTTTGCTTTTGCTTTTTTCCCCTGAATGCAGGGCTAGTTCAACTTTCAGGTATTACACAAACCTCTCTTGAAAAAAATTGCCATTAGGAATTATACCTATGAACACAATGATAAAAAAAAAATAAAGGAACTTGTCTATAGCTGGCCCATTCCAAAAATGGAAAGGAACACTTACTCTCAATCTCCAACACTCTTTTCCCATTTCTCTTTGTGTGGGCGTGCACGAGTGTATGCCTGGGCTCACAAGCTTCTCAAGCTCTCTGTGGGAGGAAAACGGTTTCAACACTGGTGGATACGTATACTCACGGATTCTGGAGGGTAGCGGCTGTTCCATCTGTAGAAAAATGAGATGTGCTGCCGAACCAGGTTGGGGGAGGTGGTGTCTGGGAATGGGTAGGAGAGGTGAGAGGAAGATGGAGATTTATGCATCATGTACTCTTTTTTTTTTTTTTTTTAACTCCCCATCATGCTACAAAGGGGACTAATTTATGCCTCACATCAGTTCATTATATGTATTTGTATCCTTTTCCTGTCATTTGAAGAAAGATTATGCAATTTAGAAAATTCATAGGGATGTTATTTTTTCATCAGAACGCAGTGCTGCGCCCCACGCCTGCTTTGTTGTCAGAAACAGGGTCTCCTCCCAGCAGTTTCTGGGTATGCTGCAGGTGCGGCAGCTGAATATAGGAAAATCTGGAAACCGAGAAGAGGCTTAGGAAATGAATAGGTGTAGTGACAGGGACAATCTTTCCACCAGTGAAAGATGTGACAATGGTCTAGTTTATTGGTCTATGCTATTAGTCAAAATCTGTGTCCCTGTGAAAAGCAATGTTTTTAAACCACCATCTAATTAGCGTACAAAGAAAAAAAGAAAAACTCTATTGGGTAAATTGATAAGTCACACTTTTCGAAAAATCTAAATTGCCTTTTGATTGGTTTTCTGGTAATTGCTATAGGGTTATCGGAAGCTTTCAGCACGTTTTTCCTCTTGTCAAACACAAAGCAAAACTACAGAATGAAAGCAGCCATTACAAGCAGTTTCAGGATTTTTTCTTTTTTTTTTTAAGTCAGTTATAATTAAAGGGTTTGTAGCTGCTGTTATTTTGCTCTGGTCATTACAGATGTGATCAATTTTATGTCACCCCCTCCACCCCTCCTTTTTTTTGTCTGATCATTAAATGTCTTTTTGTAGTATATATAAATGATATGTCTTCAGGAGGAAAAAGTTTATGAATCAAATGAAACTAAATTTTTATTAAGCTCCACAAGGAAACTGTCTCTTTCCTTAACAAATTTCACCTTGAACACTTCTGTCCTTGGGGTTTTGTCCTATTTTCTCTCACTCTATAAACAGCCAACATCAAAAATATCTTTAATTACAGAAGATAAGTATAGAAACCATTTTTTTTCAGGTTCTAGACACCATTCAAAATTTTCCAACTGATGAGGCCTCTTATTTGAAAGTCCCTTGATGACACTTTATTCTTTGAATCAAGAGATGGTGCCTTTGATATATTCTCTAACTACAGAATGATGATTCATCTTCCCATTTTATCGGGTGTGCACTTTTGACTTCATTGATACTAACCTGGAAGAGATCTCTAGATGTTTGTTGTTCAATTTTGTTTCCAAAATAATAATAAGCATGAGCAGAGAAATTAGTTAATGGCTTAAATCCCCCAGCAGGATGTTAGACATGAGGCAATGGCGTTTCCAACTTCTGAGTTAAGTTCTGCACTTTACAGTGATGAGTTTGAAGTGATAATGGAAGATGAAAAAAGGATTTGTGATTACTGGGATAAAGTGCTAATCTGCACCACAGAACCTGCTGCATCCACCCCTAACATTTACTCTAAAATGCTTTCAGCTTTTAAATCCACCCTCCAAAATTAGTAGGGGGTTAAAGTAGAACCCATTGGGAGGTTACATTTATTTAATATTCAGTCCTTTCTTGGATGAAATATTGCAGTCTATCCTCATAGGTATTTGTCAAACCATTAGAGTAATGGTTTATAGCTATTAAATGAAATTGCAGTTCTGTTTGTAAGTTCCATTTACACAGGATAAGCAAAGTGCCTTCATTTAGATTTAAAATACCTGAAATCTTAGCTGCAGCACATGAAGATTATGTAGACCGTTAACTAATTCATCACCATGGTGTGAACCCATCATAGGTGAACCTGTTCTGGGTGTCTGTGCCACACAAAACCCCAGTGGGCACCCAGAGTCACACTGTCTTGTACTGTGTCATTCATTGGTTCAGAGCTGGAATACCAGGCACTGGCTGATTTCTTTTTTTGTAATAGCTTACATGCTTTTGTGTTTTTTTGTGTGTGTTTTTTTTGTTTTGTTTTTAAGAATCAAATGAAAAGGTGCTTTTAATCATTGGTTCCAGCACAGGAATATTTGATATAGTTCCCTCTGATAATAAATGGAGAATCATGCCTAGAGTTAAAATAAAGCTTTCCTCGGAAGCCTTCTCTGTGCCTTTTCCCCCATGCTTTTCACTTTATAAGCAATTTGCACAGACACTGCTGAGTACAAAGGAACTGAGATAAATGAAGTCTTTAGAACTTCACCCTTCTCACTGGGTGATGAGTTTGATTGCTTTCAATAGAAGAGACACTCTTATATTCAAATGATTAATTACTAAAACTCACATTTTTGGTTGGAAAAGATCCTCCAGATCCTGCCCCTCCCTCCACGGAACCAGTTAATGCTATGCTGATGGGCCTCCCAGTTCTCAGAGAGCATAAAATGCCTTAGCCAGACCCCCCTGGTCCTCCAATGTTCATGGCCACCAGGAAAGCCAAGTCGGTTGCCCAAGTTCCAGGCTTCAGACGCTGCATTTAGGCTGGCTTCTACTCAACCCCCCCAAAAAGAAAAAAATACTGAAAAAATTGCATCAACTTCTGAATGAGGCTCCTCATGGGTTCTGGGAAAGTCTTGGATAGTTGTGGCCTTCAGGAGGAATAAACTACTGGGCTTTTGGATTGTCGCAGATCTGTGTTAGACTTTCTTTCCTGGAGACAGACTAGGGTACCTGAGGTGCAGTCCAAACTGAGTGAAGGACATCCCAGTTACAATAATGACCACCACCATCTAGTGTAAAGCATATTTGTTCATCAGGTACTCAATTAAGTGTTTTGCTCACATCACATATGCAGTATAATATTTAATCCTTTCTATAGTCCTAACAGGGGCTTCCCTGGTAGCTCAGATGTTTTAAAAAAAAAAAAAAATCTGCTTGCTATGCATGAGACCAGGGTTTCATTCCTGGGTCAGGAAGATCCCCTGGAGAAGGGAATGCCTACTCACTCCAGTATTGTTGCCTGGAGAATTTCATGGGCAGAGGTGCCTAAGAGGCTCCAGTCCATGGAGTTGCAAAGAGTAGGACATGACTGAGCAACTAGCACTTTCACAGTCCTTTAAGACTACTGTCATTCTGGTGTCAAAATTTATGAAACTGAGGTCTGGAAATTTTAAACANTTATTGGTCTATGCTATTAGTCAAAATCTGTGTCCCTGTGAAAAGCAATGTTTTTAAACCACCATCTAATTAGCGTACAAAGAAAAAAAGAAAAACTCTATTGGGTAAATTGATAAGTCACACTTTTCGAAAAATCTAAATTGCCTTTTGATTGGTTTTCTGGTAATTGCTATAGGGTTATCGGAAGCTTTCAGCACGTTTTTCCTCTTGTCAAACACAAAGCAAAACTACAGAATGAAAGCAGCCATTACAAGCAGTTTCAGGATTTTTTCTTTTTTTTTTTAAGTCAGTTATAATTAAAGGGTTTGTAGCTGCTGTTATTTTGCTCTGGTCATTACAGATGTGATCAATTTTATGTCACCCCCTCCACCCCTCCTTTTTTTTGTCTGATCATTAAATGTCTTTTTGTAGTATATATAAATGATATGTCTTCAGGAGGAAAAAGTTTATGAATCAAATGAAACTAAATTTTTATTAAGCTCCACAAGGAAACTGTCTCTTTCCTTAACAAATTTCACCTTGAACACTTCTGTCCTTGGGGTTTTGTCCTATTTTCTCTCACTCTATAAACAGCCAACATCAAAAATATCTTTAATTACAGAAGATAAGTATAGAAACCATTTTTTTTCAGGTTCTAGACACCATTCAAAATTTTCCAACTGATGAGGCCTCTTATTTGAAAGTCCCTTGATGACACTTTATTCTTTGAATCAAGAGATGGTGCCTTTGATATATTCTCTAACTACAGAATGATGATTCATCTTCCCATTTTATCGGGTGTGCACTTTTGACTTCATTGATACTAACCTGGAAGAGATCTCTAGATGTTTGTTGTTCAATTTTGTTTCCAAAATAATAATAAGCATGAGCAGAGAAATTAGTTAATGGCTTAAATCCCCCAGCAGGATGTTAGACATGAGGCAATGGCGTTTCCAACTTCTGAGTTAAGTTCTGCACTTTACAGTGATGAGTTTGAAGTGATAATGGAAGATGAAAAAAGGATTTGTGATTACTGGGATAAAGTGCTAATCTGCACCACAGAACCTGCTGCATCCACCCCTAACATTTACTCTAAAATGCTTTCAGCTTTTAAATCCACCCTCCAAAATTAGTAGGGGGTTAAAGTAGAACCCATTGGGAGGTTACATTTATTTAATATTCAGTCCTTTCTTGGATGAAATATTGCAGTCTATCCTCATAGGTATTTGTCAAACCATTAGAGTAATGGTTTATAGCTATTAAATGAAATTGCAGTTCTGTTTGTAAGTTCCATTTACACAGGATAAGCAAAGTGCCTTCATTTAGATTTAAAATACCTGAAATCTTAGCTGCAGCACATGAAGATTATGTAGACCGTTAACTAATTCATCACCATGGTGTGAACCCATCATAGGTGAACCTGTTCTGGGTGTCTGTGCCACACAAAACCCCAGTGGGCACCCAGAGTCACACTGTCTTGTACTGTGTCATTCATTGGTTCAAAGCTAGAATACCAGGCACTGGCTGATTTCTTTTTTTGTAATAGCTTACATGCTTTTGTGTTTTGTTTTTGTGTGTGTGTGTTTTTTTGTTTTTTTTTTTAAAGAATCAAATGAAAAGGTGCTTTTAATCATTGGTTCCAGCACAGGAATATTTGATATAGTTCCCTCTGATAATAAATGGAGAATCATGCCTAGAGTTAAAATAAAGCTTTCCTCGGAAGCCTTCTCTGTGCCTTTTCCCCCATGCTTTTCACTTTATAAGCAATTTGCACAGACACTGCTGAGTACAAAGGAACTGAGATAAATGAAGTCTTTAGAACTTCACCCTTCTCACTGGGTGATGAGTTTGATTGCTTTCAATAGAAGAGACACTCTTATATTCAAATGATTAATTACTAAAACTCACATTTTTGGTTGGAAAAGATCCTCCAGATCCTGCCCCTCCCTCCACGGAACCAGTTAATGCTATGCTGATGGGCCTCCCAGTTCTCAGAGAGCATAAAATGCCTTAGCCAGACCCCCCTGGTCCTCCAATGTTCATGGCCACCAGGAAAGCCAAGTCGGTTGCCCAAGTTCCAGGCTTCAGACGCTGCATTTAGGCTGGCTTCTACTCAACCCCCTCAAAAAGAAAAAAATACTGAAAAAATTGCATCAACTTCTGAATGAGGCTCCTCATGGGTTCTGGGAAAGTCTTGGATAGTTGTGGCCTTCAGGAGGAATAAACTACTGGGCTTTTGGATTGCCGCAGATCTGTGGTAGACTCTCTTTCCTGGAGACAGACTAGGGTACCTGAGGTGCAGTCCAAACTGAGTGAAGGACATCCCAGTTACAATAATAACCACCACCATCTAGTGTAAAGCATATTTGTTCATCAGGTACTCAATTAAGTGTTTTGCTCACATCACATATGCAGTATAATATTTAATCCTTTCTATAGTCCTAACAGGGGCTTCCCTGGTAGCTCAGATGTTTTAAAAAAAAAAAAAAATCTGCTTGCTATGCATGAGACCAGGGTTTCATTCCTGGGTCAGGAAGATCCCCTGGAGAAGGGAATGCCTACTCACTCCAGTATTGTTGCCTGGAGAATTCCATGGGCAGAGGTGCCTAAGAGGCTCCAGTCCATGGAGTTGCAAAGAGTAGGACATGACTGAGCAACTAGCACTTTCACAGTCCTTTAAGACTACTGTCATTCTGGTGTCAAAATTTATGAAACTGAGGTCTGGAAATTTTAAACAATTTACTCAAGATTAGGAATTCCCTGGAAGTTCAGTAGTTAGGACTCAGTGCTTTCACTGCCGAGGCCCTGGGTTCAATCCTTAGTTGGGGAACTAAGATACAGCAAGACATGTGGTATTGCCCCCCCCCCAAAAATCATAAAATTAGTAAACAAATAACATCATTCAAACCTAGATATTTCTGTTGCCAGGGTTCCAGCTTAATCACTGAGACACTTTATCTGGAATTCAAAGTGTTAGAGAATCACCTCTGTTCAAGCAACGTGTTTCAGAAATTCTGTACTCAGTGAACTCAAGTGGTATTAAAATTTGCTGTTCAGTCACTCAGTCGAGTCCAGCTCTTTGACACCCCATGGACTGCAGCACAGCAGGCTTCCCTGCCCTTCACCATCTCCCACAACTTGCTAAAACTCGTGTCCATTGAGTCATCCATGCCTTCCAACCATCCTGTCCTCTGTTGTCACCTTCTCCTCCTGCCTTCATTCTTTCCCAGCATCAGGGTTTTTTTCTAATGAGTTGGCTCTTTGTGTCAGGTAGCCAAAGTATTAGAGCTTTTTGAGCAACATCTTCCAAAATGAGAGAGCAATCATATGAAACAGTTTTCCCAAATGATTTATACTGTGGCAGGCAATATCCCTCAGTTTTAAAAGGGGCAAAAAACATTTAGAAATAATGAAGTTGTAAAACAGCTTAGTAAATTGAGGTTCTATTGAGCATCTATGGTACTCAAGTTGTAGTCTGGATCAGAACCATCTTGTGAGCTTTCAAAAATACAGATTGCTGGATTTCAGGTCCAGAATTTGCGAATTTGCAATTATAAAAAATTCCCAGATGATGTTAATACTGCTCTTTAAAAATCAGTGATCTGGAGGTCTTTCTATTCTTCCCTCCTATCTAGGGTTTAATGTTAGAAAAATGAAAACAAACAAACAAGCTCAGATTCCTAAATAAATGGTGTTGATAAGACATCAGTTAACAGAACAAAAATTCAGAAGTGTGACAACACGTCATGGTGGGACTAGGATTCTCAGACTCAAGATTACCATGCCTCAGACTTTGTTTAAAAGAACTCTTTGCCATCGAGAGATCATGTCTAGTCCACAGTGTTAGCACTAGCCCTGAGGCAGGTTGGGGGTCGTGCCTGTAATAATGTCACTTTCAACAAGTAAGACACTGAGATAATAAGAAAGGTGCACTCACGAAGTAACCTGTGGTTTTTTTCTTCTTTGCCCTGGGGAAATTTCAGCCTGGTCTCATGAATTCCCTGAACACTCTTGGCTATTAAGATGGCCTCTGGACATGTTAATCTCCAGGATGTCTCCCATCAATATTTAAATTACCAAGTACATTAGTACTTGATCATTTCCAAGCTCAACATTGCATTTAGATTTCCAATTTCTCCCCAATTCCCCAGTTCAGGCTTGCTTCTGGTTAGCAGTCTACAGTGAAGGGAAGACGTATATTTGTCTTTCGTATTTCCCTACCTAGAAATTCGATTCTTCCCCCCGACCCCCACCCGCTGAGTGGGTGGCCAGTGACATCCCCAGGGTTGAAGAGATACTAGAGGAAGGAAAGGAGTATGGGGCAGGAAACTTTACTTTTCTGACACTCATGTGATCTGTGCTGGCTTCCTCCACCCAGGCTAGTGTTCTAACACTTCTCTCCCACATACTCGGATAGGACATGTCATATGGGCAGCCCCTTTCCCTTAGCTCTGGCTCGTGATTCCCCCTCAGCTCCGGCGATTGAGCAGGACATGGCAGCCTGTGCTGGCTGAGGTTCCTTCAGTCCCTGCAGAGAGCCCTCCGGGGCTTCATTTGTAAATGACCGGCAGATGTTCCTACTACAGATCCCTTATCTGGTCTGTGGGAAAGGGGAACCCCTGACCTGCCATCAGGGGAATGTGGTCCCTTCTCAGATGCACCCCAGGCTCAGCTGCCATGGTCATGTTAGCTGTTCTTCAATCTGTAGAGGTTTTCTTTAGGTTTGAAACAANCAGCATCATCTATCAGGATTTAAAACAGCTCCACTGGAATTCCATCACCTCCACTGGCTTTGTTCCTAGTGATGCTTTCTAAGGCCCACTTGACTTCACATTCCAAGATGTCTGGCTCTAGATTAGTGATCACACTAATCATAAGGGAAATGTAAATAAAAACCATGAGATATTACTTTTTACCTATCTTTCCTTGCTATTCTTTGGATCTGTTCATGCAGAGTTCCAAAGAATATCAAGGAGAGATAAGAAGGGCTTCTTCAATGATCAATGCAAAAAGAGAGAAAGAAAGAGAGAGAGAGAGAGAGAGAGAGAGAGAGAGAAATGGAATAGGAAAGATTAGAGATCTCTTCAAGAAAATTAGAGATACCAAGGGAACACTTCATGCACAGATGGGTATAATAAAGAATAGAAATGCTATGGAGCTAACAAAAGTAGAAGATATTGAGAAGAGGTGGGAACAATACACAGAAGAGCTATGCAAAAAAGACCTTCTTGATCCAGTTAACCATGAGGGTGTGATCACTCACCTAGAGTCAGACATCCTGGAATGTGAAGTCAAGTGGGCCTTAGCAAGCACCACTACAAACAAAGCTAGTGGAGGCAATTCCTCCTCTAGCTCAAATGGAATTCCAGTTGAGCTATTTCAAGTCCTAAAAGACGATGCTGTGAATGTGATGCACTCAATATGCCAGCAAATTTGGAAAACTCAGCAGTGGCCACAGGACTGGAAAAGGTCAGTTTTCATTCCAATCCCAAAGAAAGGAAATGCCAAAGAATGTTAAAACTACCACATAATTGCAATCATCTTACATGTTAGCAAAGTAATGCTCAAATATCTCCAAGTCAGACTTCACAGTACATGAATGCTGAACTTCCAGACATTCAAGCTGAATTTAGAAGAGACAGAGGAACCAAAGATCAAATTGCCAACATTTGTTGGATCATCAGAAAAGCAAAGAATTCCAGAAAAATATCTTCTTTGTTGATTATGCCAAAACCTTTGACTGTGTGGATCACGACAAACTGTGGAAAATGAGATGGGAATCCCAGATCACCTCACCTGCTTCATGAGAAATCTGTATGCAGTTCAAGAAGCAACACTTAGAGCTGGCCATGTAACAATAAACTGGTTCCAAAACAGGAAAGGAGCACGTCAAGTGTGTATATTGTTCTCCTGCTAATTTCAATTATATGCAGAGTACATCTTGTGAAATTTTGAGTTGGATCAAGTACAAGTTAGAATAAATATTGCAGAGAGAAATATTAATAATTTCAGATATGCAGATGACACCACACTTACAGCACAAAGTGAAAAAGAACTAAAGAACCTACCTCTAGATGAAAGTGAAAGGAGAGAATGAAAAAGTTGGATTAAAATTCAGCCTTCAGAAAACTAAGATCATGTCATCTGACCCTATCACTTTATGGCTATTAGATGCAGAACAATGGAAAAAGTGGCTGACCTTATTATTGGGGGCTCCCAAATCACTGCAGATGGTGACTGCAGCCATGAAACTAAAAGACACTTGCTGCTTGGAAGAACTATGACCAACCTAGCCAGCATAATAAAAAGCAGAGAGATTGCTGACAAAATTCCATCTAGTCAAAGCTATGGTTTTTCTAGTAGTCATGTATGGATGTAAGAGTTGGATTATAAAGAAAGCTGAGCGCTGAAGAATTGATGCTTTTGAACTGTGGTGTTGGAGAAGACGCTTGAGAATTCCTTGGACTTCAAGGAGAACAAATCAGTCAATCCTAAAGGAAAGCAGTCCTAAACAGTCACTGAAGGGACTGATGCTGAGGCAGAAACTNCGTAATAAAAAGCAGAGAGATTGCTGACAAAATTCCATCTAGTCAAATCTATGGTTTTTCTAGTAGTCATGTATGGATGTAAGAGTTGGATTATAAAGAAAGCTGAACGCCAAAGAATTGATGCTTTTGAACTGTGGTGTTGGAGAAGACTCTTGAGAATTCCTTGGACTTCAAGGAGAACAAATAAGTCAATTCTAAAGGAAATCAGTCCTAAATATTCACTGAAGGGACTGATGCTGAGGCAGAAACTCCAATACTTTGGCCACCTAATGCAAAGAACTGTCTCATTGGAAATACTCTGATGCCGGGAAAGATTGAAGGCAGGAGGATAAAGGGATGACAGAAGATGAAATTGTTGGATGGCATCACTGACTTGATGGACATGAGTTTGAGCAATCTCTGGGAGCAAGTGACAAACTGGGAAGCTTGGTGGGTTGCAGTTCATGGCGTTGCAAAGAGTAGGACCAGACTGAGTGACTGAACTAACTAACTAACTAAAAATAATAAGCATTAGTGAGAATGTGGAAAAAAGGAAAACTTCATACACTATTTGTGGTAATGTAAATTGATTACATCATCAAAGTAAAACAGTATATGAGAAATATATATTATATATATTAGTTATATATATTAATCATATAAAAACCCCAAGGTTGAGAGAGTTTAATCAGTTTATGATTATACAGCCTGTTGGTATCAGAGCTAGAATTCAGATTCATGCCCTGAAACAAGGTGTTTTCCAGTAGCATTTGCAGTTACAAGTTAAGAGAAGAAATGTCCAAGAGTCAACCCTGGAAATGAAGAGTTTCAAGGAATAAGAGATTTGTGAGTAAAGGCCCTTATGCCCTCATATATTTAATGATCTACTTTTCTGTTGAGAAATAAAAACTTTTCCTTGAGGACCAGCACTGACTGAACTTTGTGAAGACACTCTGGTTGTCTAGGAAGAACCTCAGAATGCCTCACATATATGCATAGGCATTGCTTCTTACCTGAGATGAGTGTGAAGAAGGTTTTAAGACAGGAGTACATTTTAATTATTTCCCAATATATATCACAGTGTCTGACACAGGGATGCTACTTAGTAAACCATGTGTGGAATCCCTCAGAGCCAAAGGCAGAGTTCCATAAAAGAAAACTAAAAGCTGTGAAGTGGTGTGCTGATGTCTTTCTGCCCTGTGCTTTTCCAAATCTGAAGGAATTTTTATCAGCACAGATCTTTCATTTACAGAATTCCATCTGCGCTGTATATTCTACTTCACTCTTAGGAGATATGCAGAATTTTGCAGAATGAACACTACTTAATGTTGGGAAATTAGGGGGGAAATTATCTCATTCCTTTTTCCTGGAGCAATAGCTGAAAATCTTTGAAAAGCTGAGAGATGCATGGAACTCAGTATATTGAAGCAAGATATCAGGAATTTACTCTACTTGAAATCCTTCTTGACTTGATGAAGAGTTAAATTTTATTCCTATTTTGAAGCTGCAGAACTGAGGGAGCCCAGTTGCTCTGAGTATCCTTTTTAAGAGTATCTCTTATGACAATAATTTTGTAGAAAAGTAATTGCAACTTATTTTTGGAGAAATTCTGCCATTGTGAATTAGCAATGTTTTGTGGAATATTATCCTTTTGAGGTAGGAGATACATGGGCCACAGGCTGAGTAGCTGCAACCAGTATTCTGCTGACACATGAAGATAACAATGGAAGTAAAGCTCTGATAGGGTAAAANCAAACCAATCGATCCTAAAGGAAATCAGTCCTGAATATTCACTGGAAGGACTGATGCTGAAGCTCCAATACTTTGGCTGTCTGATGTGAAGAACTGACTCTTTAGAAAAGACCCCGATGTTGGAAAAAAAGGCTGACAGAGAAGGGTATGTCAGAGGATGAGATGATTGGATGGCATCTCTGACTCTATGGACATGAGTTTGAGCAAGCTCTCGGAGTTGGTGATGAACAGGGAAGCTTGGCATGCTGCGGTTCATGGGGTCACAAAGGGTCAGACACGACTGAGTAACTGAACTGACATACTGCTTGAGACATATATTTTTAGACAGTTTGGGGGGGGAAACAATTTGGAAATAAGAATGTAAAGTATATGAAGTTCATATAATTTTAAGATTTAGAACTTTCAAGTCTAGAAATTCAGAATATATACACCTATTGATTTCTGTAAATGAAGCTTATTATAACATTATTAATCATAATAAAAAATTGGGAACAATCTAAAAACCCAACAATAGCAGAAAAGTTTAATACATGTGTGCTTATTCACATGATGGAAAGTTGTATATCATATTTCCAAACAAATTTTTGCTTTAGATTCATTGCTAAGTAAAAGAACAAAATGCAAAATTTAATGTATGATTATAACTAAAATACATATGTGTAAATTAAAAATTTGAGCAAATCGTTAATGTTACCATTGATTAATTTTGTTGGTGGGATAAGTAGTGATTTAAATTTTCTTCATTATACTTTGTTTAAATTTCAAATTTTGTTATGTTTAGAAACAGAAAGGTCTACAAAACTTACTTTTAAAATAATTATAATTGATAGAGAAACTACTGATCAATGAATGCTTGCAGTCTTTAATATTTCCACAGACAGATGTGGGCCAGTGACTTGATGATTGTGAATCAAATGTGCATAAAATTAAATTAATTTCCAACAAAACAAGGCCAGAGAACATTATAAGATTTCAGCTCATGCCTATGGCTCAGATATGCATAAAAAGGAACTTCCTCCATTTTATTCTACATTTTCTCATGCTTATAATAGAAAGTACTCAATTTGTCAGGTGAAGTTGTCTCCATCTTATACAATTTGCAGTGGTAATTACTCCTTGTTATTCCATCTCTTCCTTCTCTGGTTGATGTAAATTTGGGGGTCATGGTTTATAGGTGTGCTCTAGAGATGTGTCATTTCATCCTTGCTGGACCTGGTTACAGTATCTCACTTCATTTGACCACTTGCCACATCTACCTCAGTGTCTCTTGAGCCCTCAGTGATTGGGGTCCTATCCCATCAATTGTGAGAGGGAGGGTGGTCTCATCTGGTGTTCGGGGCAGTGTTTGCAACTGATGCTTATAGCAACTAAGTTTTATTGAATACATGTCACGTGCAAGATCATGTGTTCTAACAACTTGAGGGGCACTCGCTTGTGCAGTTCTCACAGCAGCCAGCTCTGTGAGACAGATACATCTAGGGAAACTGTGGCTCTGAAAGTGTAGGTACTTTGCCAATAATCTATCACGTGTCAAAGTCAGAATGTCCATGGACCTTGTTGTTGCCTTTAGTTGTCAGGTCTCCTCTTACTGTGGCCTTCTCATTTGACCCTGGGTCTCCTTGGGACCCTTTCTTTAAAGTTCCAGGAACCTTTGATTGCTTCTCCACAGGAGAAGGTGGGTGCTATGAGACTGTGCTCATACTTAGGTACAGGTCTGCACCTGTTTCCCAAGTATTGCTGCACTGCCTTGCCTTGCCCAGGTTGTGCTGGAGTCTGTGATGACAGGCTGGCTAGTTTTCCCAGGATTCTATCAGGGAAAGTAGGGAATTTGTCTTGCTGTCTTCAGTTTTCCAGAACCTGCCTTCCCAAGAACTTCCCAGAGACTCACTTTCTCCCCAGTCTGTTTTTCTAGCTTCTGGACAAGCTTTCTCCTTTGTGAGCTTTCTCCTTTCTCTTCCTTGTCTGATCTTCAAACTTTAGAACTTGATGAGTGATAACCAGGTGTGGGATATGTGATAAAATCATTAAAAAGTCAGGTTATTAGTATGAGAAAAAATCTTTCTAGAAAAAGAGTTCAAACAAGACTTCCTGCAGTTTGTTGCTTTTCTGGCTTTGTCTTTGTGATGAAGAGTTGAAGAGGAAAAAAAAAACCTGAATTACACAAGAAAGGACATGGCTGATATTTGAAAACATTATCTTCAGCCCTGAAGGTCCATGCTATCCTGTCTGCCCCTATCGGGAAGCACTGTTTCCTGTTTTGGTCAGTGGTCCAGCCTTTCCCATCCTGCCACTGCACACTCAGTAGCTATTAATATCTACATTCTGCCACACATGATAGCATTTGGAAGGCTCTTGGGTTTTAAAGGGCCCTTATTTGAACTCCACACTGGTGAAAATAAAATCTTAAGCATCAAATGCTGACATCTTAGCCACAACTCACTTATGTGTTATGAGCAAAGGTGAGAAAAAGATCTCAGAGAGGGAGCCCATAGAGGGCCAGTGAGACCATCAGAATGTTGCCCAGAAGACCCCCTTCTTCCTAGTATGAATGCTCTCATTGCACAGAGGGAGCACCGTGCTACCTGGGCAGAAATATTTGCTGTGGTTCAGTTGCTCAGTCTTGTCTGACTCTTTACCATCCCATGGACTAGGGCACTAGCTCACTTTGGCGCTCAGCCTTCTTAATGGCCCAACTCTCCATCCATACATGACTACTTGAAAAACCATAGCTTTGACTCTAAGTACCTTTGTTGGCAAAGTAACATCTCTGCTTTTTAATACACTGTCTAGATTTTGTCATAGCTTTTCTTCCAGGGAGCATGCATCTTTTAATTTCATGGTTGCAGTCACTATCTGCAGTGATTTTGGAGCCCAAGAATATAGTCTGTTACTGTTTCCATTGTTTCTCCATCTATTTGCCATGAAGTGATGGGACTGGATGTCATGATCTTCGTTTTTTGAATGTTGAGTTTTAAGCCAATTTTTTCACTCTCCTCTTTCACCTTCATCAAGAGGCTCTTTAGTTCCACTTCACTTTCTGCCATAAGCGTGGTGTCATCTGCATATCTGAGATTATTGATATTTCTCCTGGCAGCCTTGATTCCAACTTGTGCTTCATCCACCTTGGAATTTCAAATGATGTACTCTGCATGTAAATTGAATAAGCAGGGTGACAATATACAGCCTTGGCATACTCCTTTCCCAATTTTGAACCAGTCCCTTGTTTCATGTCCTGTTCTAACTGTTGCTTCTTGACCTGCACTCAGGTTTCGCAGGAGGCAGGTAACATGGTATGGAATTGTCCACAGTTTGTTGTGATCCACACAGTCAAAGGCTTTAGTGTAATCAATGAAGCAGAAATAGATGTTTTTCTGGAATTCTCTTGCTTTTTCTACATGATCCAACACATGATCCAACATGTGTTGACAATTTGATCTCTGATTTCTCTGCCTTTTCTAAATCCAGCTTGAACATCTGGGAGTTCTTGACTCACATACTGTTGAAACCTAGCTTGGAGGATTTTGAGGATTACTTTGCTAGCATGTGGGCTACCCCGGTGGCTCAGCTGGTAAAGAATTCACAGCAGGAGACCTGGGTTCAATCCCTGGGTTGTGAAGATCCCCTGGAGAAGGGAAGCTACCCACTCCAGCATTCTGGCCTAGAGAATCCTATGGACTGTATAGCCCAGGGGGTTGCAAAGAGTTGGGCATGACTGAGTGACTTTCACTTGCTAGCATATGAAATGAGTGCAGTTGTATGGTAGTTTGAACATACTTTGGCATTGCCTTTCTTTGGGATTGAAATGAAAACTGACCTTTTCCAGTCCTAGGGCCACTGCTGATTTTTCCAAATTTGCTGGCATAGTGAGTTCAGAAATACAGTTGCAGTTTAATGTATCTGATTAATACTAACAAATCTTAGTTATCTTTCATTTTGTCCATGTATCCAAGTTCCCGGTTATATTTTACTCATGCAGGAGAAATAATCAACATTCTCTTTTCATATAATATGTTTAGACTCACATTACAAACTTTATTCAAACATATTCTATATTTAGATATATATTCTCCAGCTTGGGAACTTTCTAAGGTGAATAAAAGTAAACAAACAGGCATGCAAAACGCATAGACTATGTTTACAGTAGAAGAAAATAACCAGAAGAATCACTTTTCGCAATTCTTAGATAGTGTTACAAAACCAAACTTGGGTCCTCTTATCCACCACCCAGCAAAGCCAGTCTACTGACACCTCTTTGTGGTGAGGGAAAGTACAGTGTTCAATGCAGGTGCCACTCAAGGAGTATACATGTGGCTCATGTTCAAAAGACCCAAACTTCTCAATGGTTTTCAGGGAAGCATATTTAAAGGTAAAATTTGGGGAGAGGGCTGCTGCAAGGTATGTGACTTTCTTCTCATTTGTTGGTGGTAAGGTAACAGGTGGTGTTCCAGGAACCTCAGTCCTCAGCCTTCTGTTTCTAACCAGTCTGGGTCCAGTGCTGGTGCTCAGCCAGGAGTAAATGTTCTCCACTTGGGCGGGACTTTCATTCCTGTGGAAGAACTCAAAGATAGGCATCCGATTGTTATGTATATCCCTTGAGGAGGACCAGGACACTGCTTTATTGCTGCACGATTGTTCCTTGACTGCTTTTCCTTTGTTTCTGAATTCTCTCACTTCCCTAACCAGTAACTGTGTCTGCCATTTGGAGCTCAGGGAAGGTCTAGGAGGCTGAAGGCTTTTTCTTGCCAACAAGAAACAGGGACACAGAAAGGCTTTTATAGGCAGAAGGAACTGACCTCAGGGCCCTGCTTGCTTTTAATACCTTTACTGTAATAATTTTAATCAAAACAGTTTTGCCTCAAAGTTGAGTCAACAGACAGTCCACACTCCTGTGAAATTTGATTCTTTCCTGCTTTCAAGGGCTCAACTCTTCAAGAAATCTCATCCTGCCCTAGAGACAAGTTCTAAGTTAGCACTTACCAGTTTTCCTCTTTCTTCATTCTTTAAATATTGTCATGTACATGATCTCTTAAGTTACTAAAAATAAAGAAAACTCTCCTCTTATCATTGGTTAGCTTAGAGGCATTGTAACGTTTGAATCATGAAATTTTTTTAAAAAGCAAACACATCAAGAAGACATTTCTTCTCTGATGTCCATTATTATAAGGTTCCTGCCTTATAGGAAGGAACTATCTCTCTCTCTCTGTACCTCTGACCTCCGCACTCGGAGAGGCTTTGAAAGCCGTGGTTGCAGTGGATGAAAGAGGTTTCATTGCAGAGAAGCAAGATAATAATGATGATGATGATAATGATGATGAAGTTTTTGCTTCACTCATTGGAGGACCAAAAGTCTGAGCAGAAACTCAAAGGAAAGGAAATGTAATTGCACAGAGGCTTAGCACCATTCATGAGAGAAATGCTTATTACTCAGATATACCAGTTTTCACCCACTAGATTGACAAAGATCAGCAAGTCTGATAACATACTTAGAGAACATTTTGGAAAACAGAACCAATACTCTCAAAATTAGTGCTGAGATTTGGCAAGATCCAGCAAAATGGCCAAAGTATATAGTTGTTGACCCATAAGCTTCATTCCAGTAGATTTACTGTATAAATATACTCACACACATGCAAAGTGATATAAAAGTTTACTGTAGAGTTGTTTTTAAACTTTCTTATTGGAAACAATCTTAAATGTGTCAGCTACAAATTGGCACTTCCCAAGAGCATTGGCAGCAATTGAACAAGAACAATAAGGGCATTTGCCATCTGCCGCTGCGGAGACCGAACCCTGTGCTGCAGCTGCTGACCTTCAACACCTTCTGAGGGGAATTCAGGGTGGAGAGTGAGACACTCTGCTCCAGGGAAACTTGTGGAATAGGTCTTTAGAAAAGTGAAAGTGAAGTCGCTCAGTCGTGTCCAACTCTTTGCAACCCATGGACTGTAGTCCACCAGGCTCTCTCCATGGGATTCTCCAGGCAAGAATACTAGAGTGGGTTGCCATTTTCTTCTCCAGGGGATCTTCCCGACTCAGGGATCGAACCCAGGTCTCCTGCATTGCAGGCAGACGCTTTAACCTCTGAGCCACCAATTACCTCTTTAGATAGATATTTTCAAGAATCCATTTTAAGATCCCAATCCTTATCTTATCTGCATCTCTCTTATCTAAAAAAATCACTAAATCCCTTCAAGGTGACATCAGCTCCTCATGACTAATGAAAAACCTTTTGTAAAATAAGAGATTGATTGCATTGAACTCCTCCTTCACCAAAATTTTATATATTGACCACACTCCACTGCCTCTGTGGAACAGTCTCTCAGAGCTATCGAGGTACTGTCTCCTAGGCTGCAGTCCTCATTTTGCCTGAAATAAAACTTAACTCGCAACTCTCACCTTGCACATTCTTTTAGTCGACAAATGTTTATTAATAGGTCACAGGTTGGATACTGTATCCTTACACTGGACTAAGCAGCAACCCCAGAGACGGCAGCCCACCAGGCTTCCCCATCCCGGGGATTCTCCAGGCAAGAACACTGGAGTGGGTTGCTATTTCCTTCTCCAATACATGAAAGTGAAAAGTGAAAGTGAAGTCGCTCAGTCNTAATTATAATTGATAGAGAAACTACTGATCAATGAATGCTTACAGTCTTTAATATTTCCACAGACAGATGTGGGCCAGTGACTTGATGATTGTGAATCAAGTGTGCATAAAATTAAATTAATTTCCAACAAAACAAGGCCAGAGAACATTGTAAGAAGATTTCAGCTCATGCCTATGGCTCAGATATGCATAAAAAGGAACTTCCTCCATTTTATTCTACATTTTCTCATGCTTATAATAGAAAATACTCGATTTGTTAGGTGAAGTTGTCTCCATCTTATACAATTTGCAGTGGTAATTACTCCTTGTTATTCCATCTCTTCCTTCTCTGGTTGATGTAAATTTGGGGGTCATGGTTTATAGGTTTGCTCTAGAGATGTGTCATTTTATCCTTGCTGGACCTGGTTACTACTGTATCTCACTTCATTTGACCACTTGCCACATCTACCTCAGTGTCTCTTGACCCCTCAGTGATTGGGGAGAGGGAGGGTGGTCTCATCTGGTGTTCGGGGCAGTGTTTGCAACTGATGCTTATAGCAACTAAGTTTTATTGAATACATGTCACGTGCAAGATCATGTGTTCTAACAACTTGAGGGGCACTCGCTTGTGCAGTTCTCACAGCAGCCAGCTCTGTGAGACAGATACATCTAGGGAAACTGTGGCTCTGAAAGTGTAGGTACTTTGCCCATAATCTATCACGTGTCAAAGTCAGAATGTCCATGGACCTTGTTATTGCCCTTAGTTGTCAGGTCTCCTCTTACTGTGGCCTTCTCATTTGACCCTGGGTCTCCTTGGGACCCTTTCTTTAAAGTTCCAGGAACCTTTGATTGCTTCTCCACAGGAGAAGGTGGGTGCTATGAGACTGTGCTCATACTTAGGTACAGGTCTGCACCTGTTCCCCAAGTATTGCTGCACTGCCTTGCCTTGCCCAGGTTGTGCTGGAGTCTGTNAGGAACCTTTGACTGCTTCTCCACAGGAGAAGGTGGGTGCTATGAGACTGTGCTCATACTTAGGTACAGGTCTGCACCTGTTTCCCAAGTATTGCTGCACTGCCTTGCCTTGCCCAGGTTGTGCTGGAGTCTGTGATGACAGGCTGGCTAGTTTTCCCAGGATTCTATCAGGGAAAGTAGGGAATTTGTCTTGCTGTCTTCAGTTTTCCAGAACCTGCCTTCCCAAGAACTTCCCAGAGACTCACTTTCTCCCCAGTCTGTTTTTCTAGCTTCTGGACAAGCTTTCTCCTTTGTGAGCTTTCTCCTTTCTCTTCCTTGTCTGATCTTCAAACTTTAGAACTTGATGAGTGATAACCAGGTGTGGGATATGTGATAAAATCATTAAAAAGTCAGGTTATTAGTATGAGAAAAAGTCTTTCTAGAAAAAGAGTTCAAACAAGACTTCCTGCAGTTTGTTGCTTTTCTGGCTTTGTCTTTGTGATGAAGAGTTGAAGAGGAAAAAAAAAACCTGAATTACACAAGAAAGGACATGGCTGATATTTGAAAACATTATCTTCAGCCCTGAAGGTCCATGCTATCCTGTCTGCCCCTATCGGGAAGCACTGTTTCCTGTTTTGGTCAGTGGTCCAGCCTTTCCCATCCTGCCACTGCACACTCAGTAGCTATTAATATCTACATTCTGCCACACATGATAGCATTTGGAAGGCTCTTGGGTTTTAAAGGGCCCTTATTTGAACTCCACACTGGTGAAAATAAAATCTTAAGCATCAAAAGCTGACATCTTAGCCACAACTCACTTATGTGTTATGAGCAAAGGTGAGAAAAAGATCTCAGAGAGGGAGCCCATAGAGGGCCAGTGAGACCATCAGAATGTTGCCCAGAAGACCCCCTTCTTCCTAGTATGAATGCTCTCATTGCACAGAGGGAGCACCGTGCTACCTGGGCAGAAATATTTGCTGTGGTTCAGTTGCTCAGTCTTGTCTGACTCTTTACCATCCCATGGACTAGGGCACTAGCTCACTTTGGCGCTCAGCCTTCTTAATGGCCCAACTCTCCATCCATACATGACTACTTGAAAAACCATAGCTTTGACTCTAAGTACCTTTGTTGGCAAAGTAACATCTCTGCTTTTTAATACACTGTCTTGATTTTGTCATAGCTTTTCTTCCAGGGAGCATGCATCTTTTAATTTCATGGTTGCAGTCACTATCTGCAGTGATTTTGGAGCCCAAGAATATAGTCTGTTACTGTTTCCATTGTTTCTCCATCTATTTGCCATGAAGTGATGGGACTGGATGTCATGATCTTCGTTTTTTGAATGTTGAGTTTTAAGCCAATTTTTTCACTCTCCTCTTTCACCTTCATCAAGAGGCTCTTTAGTTCCACTTCACTTTCTGCCATAAGCATGGTGTCATCTGCATATCTGAGATTATTGATATTTCTCCTGGCAGCCTTGATTCCAACTTGTGCTTCATCCACCTTGGAATTTCAAATGATGTACTCTGCATGTAAATTGAATAANCACTTTCTGCCATAAGCATGGTGTCATCTGCATATCTGAGATTATTGATATTTCTCCTGGCAGCCTTGATTCCAACTTGTGCTTCATCCACCTTGGAATTTCAAATGATGTACTCTGCATGTAAATTGAATAAGCAGGGTGACAATATACAGCCTTGGCATACTCCTTTCCCAATTTTGAACCAGTCCCTTGTTTCATGTCCTGTTCTAACTGTTGCTTCTTGACCTGCACTCAGGTTTCGCAGGAGGCAGGTAACANCCCTGCAGAGAGCCCTCCGGGGCTTCATTTGTAAATGACTGGCAGATGTTCCTACTACAGATCCCTTATCTGGTCTGTGGGAAAGGGGAACCCCTGACCTGCCATCAGGGGAATGTGGTCCCTTCTCAGATGCACCCCAGGCTCAGCTGCCATGGTCATGTTAGCTGTTCTTCAATCTGTAGAGGTTTTCTTTAGGTTTGAAACAAGTATACCAGGCTCCCAGATTCCAGGAACCACTTTGAAATCTCTCTAAGTAACATCTTTGAATCACTGCCCCCTGCTCCCCACTCTGGACTTAGACAGAAAGGGGTATGTTTAAACCTAGTGTTACATAGCCACATAAATCTAAGCTGTCTCATAGGCTACTGTGAAAGCCCTCCCTTTGCTAAACTGACAAAATTACCCATCAGTCACGCCATCCTTGCGTAGCTCACTAAGACGGCAGGTGTGAGAAGACATAGTGTTTTAGCAGATGGAATCTGTTAGACAAAGGGGCACCGTGATATTCCAGAGTTTGTTCCTGTGGGACTAGTGCTATCTTGAAATACCAAGTAAGCATAGGAAACAACAGCTTCCTATCCTTTCAGCAGTTAAAGCAATTTTACTTTTCTTTGGTGGTTATGGAGCAATCTTAATAAATAATTGGGTTTTAAAGAACCAGGGATATGAACTAGACGACAGGAGTACATAGTTTTCTTCTTCAGGATAGCTGAGTAAACACACAAGGTCACCTGTCCTCCCTTGCAAAATATCAATGACATCACAGAATAAATAGGCAAATAAATCCTAAAAGGCACTGGAAAACAGGATACACAGGGTGAAGAGAGCGAAGCTGCCAGAAAAATATAGAGTGAGGAATGTGTAGAAGACATAAGAAATAAACCAAGTGGGACAGACTGACAACAAAAGCCACAAAGGCAAAAGAGAGGATGACGGAGAGTCTTCCGGAAAACTGAGTGGGTGTCTGAAAGATTCCAGGGAGAACTGGCTGAAGGGCCACCTGTGGCTGCCATGCAACAGGGGAACAGGCCTGCTCACACCTGCATCCGCTGAGGAACAGATACCAGTAGGAGACGACCGATCCCCAAGGCTGTCAGAGAAGAGTCTGTGACTGGAAGCAAATGCCCTTGTTATGGCAACCACGAGGAAGACCTGGGGCACCCTGCACCCGGAGGCAAGCACCCATCACGCCCACAGCAAAGCCCTCCCAACAGCCTGTCAGATCTTTTTCTACACAAATTGTGGGTTAAAGAGGAAATCAAAACAGAANGTAGGAGACGACCGATCCCCAAGGCTGTCAGAGAAGAGTCTGTGACCGGAAGCAAATGCCCTTGTTATGGCAACCACGAGGAAGACCTGGGGTGCCCTGCACCCGGAGGCAAGCACCCATCATGCCCACAGCAAAGCCCTCCCAACAGCCTGTCAGATCTTTTTCTACACAAATTGTGGGTTAAAGAGGAAATCAAAACAGAAAATACAGACAACGTGGGAAACAATGACAGTAACAGCACTGCATAGCAACGTCTATGGGATGCTGTGTGTGTCATTCTAAAATTAGTGCATGCAATTTCTCCTGATTCTGTGATCCTGTTTGTATTTCTATGACAGACAAATGATGTAGATCTCAAATTCAGTTTTTATGATGAGGCACCTGCATAGGTAAATAGGGCTTCAAGTTCCACATGCCATTTTGGGGTCCCTTTACAAAATCCTGGCACTAGAGATGTCCTTTCTTGTTATTGTGCTCAGATAAGTACTTTCAGAGTCTGAGGGCAATCTGACTGTGACATCTGTCACCTCATTGATCACCAGGGCTGCTCCCAGCTAGGCGGGTGTCCCCCTTCCCCCTCACCACTGCACGCGCATCCCTCCTTGAGGGGAATGCTCAGTTGAAGAGGAAAGCTTTACCTGATACAGGAGGACCACTCTTCAATCTAAGGTATATAAATCTCTAAACAAGTTCTCAAGAAAAGTACTTTTAAAAACCTTTCATGTATTTATCTTGGATGGAGAACTTGCCCTACATCCGCTCATTCTGCCATCTTGAAGAGAATCTCTGAATTAATTACAATTTAAAAATATGCCTAAGTTTGATTTGATTATTTACTTCTCCATGTCTCATTTCTTACCACAAGCACTCCAAATATACTATTTACTGTTTCCCAAATCATGCTTTTATTTTGTTGTTGCTGTTATTTATTTCTCCATTCTTTACATACAAAAAATAGATGTTCATCTTTCACAAAACTGTTCAAGCACTGCCTTTCCTGTGAAGCCTCACTGGGATCCTCCAGAGGAAGTGAGTAACTCCTCCATGCTCTCATGCCCTTATTTATCACGATGGTATGACAGCACTTCTTCTTTTGTTCTGTAATTACTTAGGTGTCGGTGTTCTCTCTAGGCTATCAGCTCCCTTGAGAGACTGCTGCAATCTAAATAATTTTGTGGAACTGCCAGCACCCAGCATGGTACAAAAAGTAGGTAGCCACGAACTAAAATAAATGAATGACTCCCCAGGTAGAAGAGCAAGTAGTTATGTAAAGGAAAAGCACATCCTCTCCAATCAACAGCAGTAGACGTTCCTAGCAAGTAATGAAAATTGGTTGGAAAAAACTCAGATGCCTAGGGTCAAATGCACAATGTACTGAGAAGTCATTTCAATATATTAGTCAAAGCAGAAACTTGGTTTGTAATATGATTTCTTGTAGCAACGCTTCAAATTAATTGGAAGGAAGAAAAGGCTAAAGGTTAAAGGGGTCAGTGAGGAGTAAATGGCGAACTTCAGAGTTCCTAGGAAAAGTATGTTGGAAAGCCCTCAGGATGGTTAATAAACTCTAATAATCCTTCCAACCTTCTCCCACAGGCTCCACAGGATGCAATTACTATCCTGCCAGTTCTACCTGGAGTCTCTGAAATATCCACAGCTTGCCTATGGGCTGTCAGGTTTTAAAATAGCCCAGGAACAGTTACTAAGTGTTCACCTCCTCCTTGATTTTCAGGCATACTTGCCTTTCCCATGAACTGCCCTAGACTGTTCTTAACACATTATTCTGAATGATATTTATTGGGAACTCCCAATAGAAAGAGGTGTTGTCTTCATCAATACAAATAACAATGCGTGACTTTTCTAAAAAGATAATTATCAACCTGCTGCTCAAAATGTAACAATTGTTCCACAGAATTTCTAGATGTTGACATCTGAAAAACAACTCTGGCTAACAAAGTTATCAGAACATTTGTAGGTGCTCAACAAATGTATTGAATGAATGACATTAGTATATTTTAATGATATAAGTTGGTTTCAGATTGAAGACATTTTGAATTACAGTCCTTATTTATACTTAATATGTCATATACAATAAATCCCCAATATCTAAGAAATAGTTGCTTTCAGCTGTAAACCAGTTCAATCAGTGATTTTAAATGGAATCTTTTAAATACTCAAAAATCACTTATCTTACCCCATATTCAAGTGAATTAGCAAGATCAAAGTTATATTTAGAGTCTGTAAGTGAATAAAAATAGATTATAAAAGCCTACATATTAGATGGTAACGTGAGCAAAATAATTCAACATTCTTTTTTATCTTTAAAATTATAAATAGTATCCATTAACAAATAAAATACTCCTACACTAAAATCCTGAATTTCCAGATTCTTTGATAATCATAATTTCTGGTTTACTGGCTGTTATAATTAATGAAAAATAACTATACCTCCACCATAACCAGATCACCAATTTTCAAAGAAAGATAATAAAATGTACTCATGGTTGACTTAAAATAATTTGACTTGTGGATTCAGATGTTACTTTAAGGCATTGTGGTATGTCAAGCTTTTCAATATAAACTTTAGCTATTAAAGAATTATGCCAAGGAAGAGATTTGTTCTCTTCCTATTTCAAAATGAATGGTATTTTATTAACTATTCATCAGCCCAAATCAGTCTTCACCCCAAATACAAACTGACTAGCCAATTAACAATGTGAGAGCCAGAAACATATTTATTTGGGAACTTAAAATGAAGTGATTGGAGATTTTTTTAAAACATGAAAGTTTAAAATGGTGGGGCATGTTCAGTAGGCACAAAGTTTTCTTAGAAGATGTAATAGATCTCTAACAACCCACAGGATAAAGTGATTTAACATGCATTCAGTGGGCTTGCCAGGGTCACCATATTGCTAAAGTTAACTCTACTTGAGCCTGGTGTTTCTAATCTTATTTTCTTGGTATTTTCTGTCTGGTTCTGTCTTTCTACTTCCCTGATTGGCTTTTATCTTCTTGACTCTTCTCCTACCAGGTGGTAAACAAATCCCTGCTGAGTGGTAAACAAACCTCGAGGCTAGAGGGACCTCTGGGAGTTGCAGCTGCCACAGTTATAAAAAGAAGTCTAAACTCTTAAAGAGATGAAGAACCTTTAAAGGAAGTGAAGAGCAAAGCCTTGAAGTTTTTCTGCAGTTTCACCATTTGTACTAAAGATGGCTGAAAAGAAGTCAATAAGAGAGAAAGATAGCTACAGGCAACAGAACATGGAGAAGAGCTATTCAAAGCAATGATCTTAAACATCTCTTTGAAAACGATAACAAAGCCCTAAGTCAAATATTATTTCACTGGCAACCACCACAGTTTATGCTATTGTAATAAATATTTTTGTTAAATTTCTATGCTGTTTTGAAGTTTACAAAGCTCTTTCCCATATATTATTTCATTTGCTGGTCACAACCTGCCCCAAACTCCCTTTATGAGCTTCTCTCTAATCCTTTCTCCACCTAGCTCAGGGTCCTCTGACCAGATCCAACACATTATTATCTTTAAGCCCTCATTTTTAAGTGTTCACTGTGATTCTCATGTTTATGCATTTCAAATTTCCTCTTGCCATTGACCCATCCAAAACTTATTTGGCCTCTAAGCTCAAGCTCATAATACTACTTCTGAAAAGCCTTCTCCCAGGTGAGCCACCTGGAGGAATCTCACCTTCTTGTGTATACTATGACAAATCAATGGCCATTCACATTATTTGAATTCTTCCCACCAGGTCTTACCTCCATAATTGAACTATGAATCTCAAGAGATCAGGACTGAGAACCCAAACAGTTAGTTTGCACAGGGTACAATCAAGAGCCCCTTCGACAGTGTTAGCCTTGGTGACAGAATATTAGGAAACAGAGGTGATTCACAGACAGTTAGTGTCTCCAGGGAGCGGGGAGGAGAATGGAGAGCAGGGAGCAGAATTCATTCCTCTGCCACATGTGTTGTTCTACTTAATTGTAAGTTTCTTAAAAGTAGAGACCTGGTTTTATTAATAGAATGTATCTCACTGAATTAAACCAGAAATAAGAGAATAAGGAGGAAGGTGGTCAACCAATAATTTAGAAACCAGAGTAGATAGTAAAGCATGCCAACAGTAAGTACTAGGAAGACAGGACTAAGTAAACAAGGGAAAGAAATTCTGGAAACAAAAAAGTAGTCATGTGACAAGACAAATAAAGGCTTAGTTCAAATCTCCAAACAAATGGCTTCAGACCTAAGTGGGAAGAATTCAGAGATCTAAGAGTCAATTGAATGACAAAGTTTTGGGCAGGAGAGATCTGAAGGACTTTCATCCAGGACTGCTTGTCATAGTATTAAAGATCATGGAATAGAATGGGTCAGGAAGTAGAATCTGTATTTTCTATAATTGAAATTCCAGCAAAGTGGACTGCTTACAGCAAGGACTCAATAGACATGTACTCAGTTGAATTATTGAGGTACAGACATTATTTTGTGTGTGTGTATACATTTGTATTACCATGTCAAGGTTTACTATTTATTCTAAGGTTGACAGGTCAACCTGATTCAGGCAGGAAAAGCTTTTGTCAGTGTGAGAAGAATCCAATGTGGGAAGCAGAACTGCATACCACATCTTTCCCTCAGTATGGCATAATTCTTGGGAACCTATCATTTGCAGTTCCTCCTTCTTTAACTTGTATGTTAGGAATTCACCACTCAGACTTAGTTGTCTCTAATGACTTCTGGAATCATGGAACACACTCTGATGGTTATTAAAATGTTGAGGCAAATAAACTGAGTAGCAGATCCATGTCAGGAGACCCATGGAGAAGTTTTACCTAAGGAAGCAATGTACTAAAAGCAATGATCACACTTGTTGGTAGCAAAAAATTTAATTGCAGAAGTTGTTTTAAAAAATAGATTGTATTGTTACAATCTACAATGTCCAGTTCCTAAAGTTACTCTCATGCTAGCATGCTTTTGTAAAATTCTTATTTAAGTGAGAAATCTGTTATTGTGCTTTGATGGCTTTTTCCAGTGTTATGTATTACTGCATACAAATTGCTACCCAACAATTAGTAGCTTAGAATAACAGTCTATATTTGTTATCTCTAAGTTTCTGTGGGTCCAGATTCTGAGCATGGCTTAGCTGAGTGGTCTGACTGAGGATCTCTTATGAGGTGGCCGTCATGACATTGGCCAGGGCAGCTATCGTCAGAGTTTTGACTCGGGTTGGTGCATCCACTTCTAAGATGTCTCACTCTCAAGGGTGGCAAATAAGTACTGGTTGCAGATGCCTCATATTGCCATATGGGCCTTTCCAACATGGGAGCACTGGAGAGTCCTTAGAACATGGCAAGCAATTCAAGAGAACAGGGCAGAGTGGCAATGTCTCATGTGATGTATTTCAGAAGACATACACCTTCACTTCCGCTGCACACTATTGCCCATAAAGGCAACACTAATACAATGTAGATAAGGACTATACAAAAACATCATTACCAGGCAGGGAAGATCACTGGGGGCCCATCTTGGAGGCCAGCTACCTCACGTGTGATATAAACTGATAAGCAAAAGAAAAAAAAAAANTACATTTGTATTACCATGTCAAGGTTTACTATTTATTCTAAGGTTGACAGGTCAACCTGATTCAGGCAGGAAAAGCTTTTGTCAGTGTGAGAAGAATCCAATGTGGGAAGCAGAACTGCATACCACATCTTTCCCTCAGTATGGCATAATTCTCGGGAACCTATCATTTGCAGTTCCTCCTTCTTTAACTTATATGTTAGGAATTCACCACTCAGACTTAGTTGTCTCTAATGACTTCTGGAATCATGGAACACACTCTGATGGTTATTAAAATGTTGAGGCAAATAAACTGAGTAGCAGATCCATGTCAGGAGACCCATGGAGAAGTTTTACCTAAGGAAGCAATGTACTAAAAGCAATGATCACACTTGTTGGTAGCAAAAAATTTAATTGCAGAAGTTGTTTTAAAAAATAGATTGTATTGTTACAATCTACAATGTCCAGTTCCCAAAGTTACTCTCATGCTAGCATGCTTTTGTAAAATTCTTATTTAAGTGAGAAATCTGTTATTGTGCTTTGATGGCTTTTTCCAGTGTTATGTATTACTGCATACAAATTGCTACCCAACAATTAGTAGCTTAGAATAACAGTCTATATTTGTTATCTCTAAGTTTCTGTGGGTCCAGATTCTGAGCATGGCTTAGCTGAGTGGTCTGACTGAGGATCTCTTATGAGGTGGCCGTCATGACATTGGCCAGGGCAGCTATCGTCAGAGTTTTGACTCGGGTTGGTGCATCCACTTCTAAGATGTCTCACTCTCAAGGGTGGCAAATAAGTACTGGTTGCAGATGCCTCATATTGCCATATGGGCCTTTCCAACATGGGAGCACTGGAGAGTCCTTAGAACATGGCAAGCAATTCAAGAGAACAGGGCAGAGTGGCAATGTCTCATGTGATGTATTTCAGAAGACATACACCTTCACTTCCGCTGCACACTATTGCCCATAAAGGCAACACTAATACAATGTAGATAAGGACTATACAAAAACATCATTACCAGGCAGGGAAGATCACTGGGGGCCCATCTTGGAGGCCAGCTACCTCACGTGTGATATAAACTGATAAGCAAAAGAAAAAAAAAAACAAAACACTTTTTGGCAAGGTATATTTTTCAGAAATATTCAGTTAAAATAGTATCTAAAAATAGTGCTTTTAGCTATATCTGTACTATTATTCTCAAAGACTAGTGAGTAAAGAATTTGAAATAAGTAATTTTTAAGTCATCAAATTCTTTAAAAAGTTATTTGAGAAGAGCCAGTGGAGTGGACAATCAAGTTTTCACCAGAAAATGTGGTGAGAAAATGCCAGCCTCCTTTGCTGAGTTGGGAGCGCCAAGAATTTCAGAAACCCATTGTGAACCATGACTAAAAACAACACAAGTTTATCACAAAGGGGCCCTAGTCAGAGCTAAGCAGTATTCATGTGTTTTCATAGTAAGAAGTGGGAATCTTCCTCCTTTCCTTCTATAAAGATGGAAATAGGAGATTTTGTAGTATAAACTGACATTCATTAACAGTAAAAGATAATTAATTACTTCAAATCGACTAAACTTCTAACAAAATGCTTCTCCATTATATGGAACATTACAGCTGAGATGGATTGAGCCCAGAGAGTAAACCAGAATCCCAAGGGTTAAAAATATTTAGCATTCAATTGCTGGTTCACTTCTTGCCCTCTGATAACCAGGAACAAAATTGCTTTTCTGTTGCATAAAGTATCTTTCAAATTCAATTGCTTATCTCCTCATTCATTCAAGAAAGAGAGACCTCAGATTTACAGGAACCAGAGCCTATAATACAAATATAGTATATTAAACATACAGCAGACATCTTTGGAAAAATAACCAAAACACAGTCTATTGATTTTAACCTTCTATATCAAGGTATTCTCCAGTGGTCTCAACTGGATGCTGGCTATGAGAAATTCCAATTATTTGAATTTCTATATATAGGATAAGCATTTAGTTATCAACACACACCATAAAACATATTTTCATCTGTTATTAAAGCACTATTACTATGTGGAATTGAATGTATTTCTACTGTGAACTCAACTGCCAGTGAAGCGGGCAAGGCAGCTTTTTCTGTAGACTCCCTTTGCAGACCTGTTTTATGAGCACAGTCCCGTAGCAACCTTTGGATTAGCTTTTGGATAGATAAAATAAAACATCATGAAGAGATTTTTGATAGTCCTTCTTCTTTCCTCACTCCCTTTCTCCTCTTCATATGCAACTTTTCATTGCCTTGGTTTTAATGAGCTGATCTATTGTTAAAAATTGCTTTCCTATGGTAATCACTGTGCCCCATGACTGCAAGCCTGTAGAAACCCTTCTGGTGTAGGGCGATCTCTTACGGAGTCCTGAGCTTACTTAATCTCAGCCAAATACCAAACAGTGGGGCTGAGATGTACATGACTTCTTATTGCACTGATTTCAATTTTGATTAAAACAAGTTTGCAGACTAGGAAATGGAGCCAAATTAAATGTATTTTTAGAATGGCATGGAAGTTAGTGATATCAGTGTTTGCTAGAATCTCCTAAAGAGCATCACTGCTCTTCATGGTTCAGAGACTAGCAGAATTGGAGCAGGATGGAGAGGAGAGACAAGCAAGAGGACCGGAGGGAAAGGAGAGCTGGTTTCATCAGGAAGGTTTTTTTTAAAAAAATCTAATTCATATCCTATTTCTGCAAGAACCGAGCAGTTGATTTCTGAGAAAGCTTCAGGGGTTTCCCATGTACTTCTATGGATGATTTGCCCGTAGTTGAGTGGCTGCAGAAGGGAAAAGAAAGCCAGGCTCAGGGCTTCAATAGGTTTAACTTTCATTTCATTGTAAAACTTTATAAGTCTTAGGGTTTATGTCATATTATAAAAGAAATAAATAAAAATGCAGAAACTGAAGTCTGAAAAGAAGAAAATAAAAGTCATTCACAATCCCAGAATAACAACTCCTAACAGCCTAGTGCTTCTTTGTCCAGTGTTTTCTATGTGAATAGAAATCATGCTATCTATACAATTCTATATCCTGTGTTGTTCACCAATATTATTACTCCATTTCCTTATTGTATAACAATTATTTGATGTCTTTATCTATGAAATAATTCATCATACAAATGTACCACAATTTCTTGACCATTTTGCCTTCATTTAATGTTTTATCTTTAAAATAATATAAAATTCTTCAATAAACAACTTTGCATATACATTTTCTTACTTCTGTTGTCTTAGAAAGGATTTCTAAGTTAAGAATATATAACCACAATTTATTTTGATAAAGACAGTCTCCAAAATGATCATTTGCTCAATAAATAATTTAAAGGAAAAGAATATTAAATCTAGTCAAGCTCAGAAAAGCTTGTGCCCAAATTTATGGCAAAATGCCTTGGTGGCATTTATGCCTTAGTGTACTTGCTTTTATTTTTTTAACCCTTTCTTTCATTCAAGTATAATTTGTGTGCAATGAAAAGTTCAGACTTTAAGTTTGATGAGTTTTGACAAATGAATAATCCATGTAACTGTGGCCACATATATACCCACAAAACCATATCCCTATCAATATATAGCATATTTCCATCACCCCAGAAAGTTCTCAAGTGCCCCTTCTCTGTCAACCTCTATACCCAGAAGAAATTACTGTGGTTTGTTTTACTATAGATTAGTTTTACCTGTTGTAGATCTTTATACACAGTGTTTCCTTATGTGTCTTATTTCTTTCCTTCAGCATAATGTTTTTGAGATTCATTCATATTGCTGCATATATCAGTATTTAGTTCCTCTCTCTTTTTTTTTTTACAAATAGATGATTTTAAGTGGCTTAAAATTTTAATTTATTTTTTACAATTTACATTAGACTGTAATTGCTTTAAAAAGTTGTGTTAAGTTTCTGCTATAAAATGAAGTGAATCAGCTATATATGTAGATATATCCCCTCCTTCTTGGACCTCTCTACTCCTCCCCACAACCTATCCGACTCATCTAGGTCATCAAAGAGTATCAAGCTGAGCAGCAGTTTCCAATTAGCTATTTATTTTACACTCGGTAGTGTATGTATGTTTTCACTGTTGACTAGTAAGGTACGACTATACTAAATTGGTCTGTTCATTCTCTTGCTGGTGGAAATTTGGGTTGCTTCCTGTGAAGGACAGCAATAGCTGCTCTGAAATTCTCTTTAGACATATGACTTCATTTTTCTTGGGTACATACCTGGGATTACACTTTCTGGGTCATAAGGTAGGTTACACTTAACTTTATAAGAAATTGCCAAACTATATCCTAGGCAGTTGTACCACTTTACACTCCCTCCAGCAATGTTTACAAACTTCAGTTTCTCTATCGTCTAACCAACATTTACTATTCACAGGCTTTTTAATTTCAGCCATTCTAGTACCTGTAAAGTGGTGTCTAATTCTGACCGTATTTTAATTTCCCAGTTTTTTTAATATGCTAATTTACCATGTTTTCTTGTGAAGAGTCTGAACTGTTCAAAACTTTGCCAATTTTTTTTTATTACTGAATGGAAGAAATGTTTTAATATAGCTGGATTTGAGGTCTTTAATATGCATATTTATTTTATTAAATATTTAACATATAATATATATTAAATGGGGCTCCCTGGTAACTCAGCTAGTAAAGAATCTGCCTGCAATGCAGTTTGATTCCTCGGTCAGGAAGATCCCCTGGAGAAGGGATGGCTACCCACTCTGGTAGTTTTGGGCTTCCCTGGTGGCTGAAACAATAAAGAATCCACCTGCAATGCAGGAGACCTGGGTTCAGTTACTGGGTTGGGAAGATCCCCTGGAGGAGTACCTGGCAACCCACTCCAGTATTCCTGCCTGGAGAATCCCCATGGACAGAGGAGCCTGGTGGGCCACAGTCCATGGGACGGTAGAGAGTTGGACATGACTGAGTGACTAAGCACAGCACACATATTAAATGTATTATATTTTATTATAGTCTGTGGCTTATCTAATCATTTTCACACCAGTTTCCTTTTCATGAGCAAAAGTTTTTCATTTTACAAAGTATATTTTATCATCATAAAAAAATTTCTTGCTTGTTTATCCTGTTTATAAAACCTTTGTTTACCCCAAATTATTGTTAAGCTTTGTAGTTTCAAACTTTACATTAAAATCTAAGATTAATATTGGATTAATTTTTGTGTAGGGTATGAAATAAGGCCAAAGTATATGATTATCCCTATTAATATCTAGATGTTTCAGAAATAGGTGTTTTTCTTTGACAATTTTTATATTAGTTGCTTTGGCACTTTTTTTGAAAAATCTATTCACTTATAAGTGCAGGCCTATTCCTGGAGTCTCTTTTCCATTGATCAACTCATGAACAATTCCAAGCAACAGCTATCTGAGTCCATAGTCCCCACCTCCTACATACCTCTCCAACTGCACCACCCAAGGCATTCCTTTCCACTGGGATCCCATCCCAGCTCACCACACATTCAACAACTGCACCACAGGAGCAAGCCAAGGGCAATCAGGANCCACCTCCTACATACCTCTCCAACTGCACCAGCCAAGGCATTCCTTTCCACTGGGATCCCATCCCAGCTCATCACACATTCAACAACTGCACCACAGGAGCAAGCCAAGGGCAATCAGGACTCGACCCACTACGTGTGATGGAGTCCTCATTACTATCTGCCAGTAGATGCTCCAGCTCCAAAATCCCATTTTAAAGCTTACTTCCTAGGACTACTCCTGGAACTAACTGGATAGACATTCAAACAGAGACTTGCATCCACTAGGCTTATTGGGAAGTACTCTTAGGAATGATGGATGAAAGGGGCAGGGAAGAAAGAGAAGCAGGAATAGACAGAAAGAGGAGCTGAACTACAATGCAGAGGCCTCAGCCATTCCAGCTCTGTGGTTAGCTAGGAATCTGGGAATCCCCTTCAGAGGTGTATCAAATTGAGGTAAGGGAGGGCCAAGTTTTGGACCCCTGAAGCAATCAGTTACTTGCTGTGGGCTGCCTCCGAGAAGGGTACATAACCCGGGGTGAAGAAGCTCCCCTCCACAGACGACAACCCTGTCCAAATAAAAACACTGGCCTTGTTACCTGCAGAATCAAGGGAAAAATACTGAAAATTTGCTACCAGTTTATCAACACAAGTGTAGATGTCTGCCATGGTACTCCTGGCCCACAAGCAGACAGCGTAAGTAAAAGGGGTAAAGACAGGTTAATTCACTGAGTTTGTTTGCCCAAACATAGGTCTTGAGAAAGAGCCTTGAATTCACACATTTTAGGGGGATATGATTCAAGGAAGTACAAGTTGGGGACAGAAAAGGGAGAAAACCCAGTAAATGATAGGTCAATGAACAAGTTTTCCTTGTGGGAAACTGGGGCTCAGTTCCATTGGAATGGCTTCCCTGGTGGCTCAGTACTAAAGAATCTGCCTGCCAATTCAGCAGACCATCTGCCAGTAGATGTTCCATCTCTGAGTCGGGAAGATCCCCTGGAGCAGGGCATGTCAACCCACTCCAGTGTTCTTGCCGGGAAAATCCCATGGACAGACGGGCCTGGTGAGCTACAGTCTATGGGGGTTGCCAAGAGTCAGACACAGTTTAGCAACTGGGCAGGCACAGGACTCAGTTCTGCTGGAATCTAGTAGAATATTTCTCAAAATGTCTCACAGAGGGATGAGAAATTTAGAGTACTAATGTGCCAGCTCCAGTTCTCATGGCTTGAGGGTTGCCCCTGAGGCACTTCCTGGCTACCTTGCTAAACAAACTTCAAAAAATAGAGATATACAAGTGTCTGAGATAGAAAGCATTCAGTACTTTCATGTTGGGTTCATTGGTCTAGGGGATATCAGTAAGATATCTGCTCCAGCCACCAACACTACATTCAGATTTGCTCTAGAGATGAAAGGCAAGGGCAGAATAAGGAGCTTTACAGAATGAAGAGACCCATACCAGTCAAGGAGCTCTTGCAGCCCATTATCATAGCGTGAACCTGGAGAGTTGGGGGAGAAGAATAACCAAGAGAAGAGTCACCACAAGTGCCNGGAGTTTTAATTTTAGCATCAGTCCTTCTAATGAATATTCAGAACTGATTTCCTTTAGGATTGATTGGTTTGCTCTCTTTGCATGAGGAAATAAAAATGAAAACCACAGTGAGATATCACCTCACATCTGTGAGAAGAGTTAGTGTGAAAAAGACAGGAGACAAATGCTGACAAGGAAGTAGAGAAAAGAGAATCTTTGTATACTGTTAGAAGGAATATAAATTGCTGTAGCCACTATGGAAAATAGTAAGGATCTTTCTCAAAAATTTAAAAATAGCACTACTATATGACCTACAATTCCACTGCTGAGTATAATTGAAAGAAACGAAATCCCTCTGTCAAAGAGATATCTGTACCGCCATGTTCATTATAGCATTGTTTATAACAGTCAAGAGAAGGAAANTTTCTCAAAAATTTAAAAATAGCACTACTATATGACCTACAATTCCACTGCTGAGTATAATTGAAAGAAACGAAATCCCTCTGTCAAAGAGATATCTGTACCGCCATGTTCATTATAGCATTGTTTATAACAGTCAAGAGAAGGAAACAAGTTAAGTGTCATTTACAGGTGAGTGTTAAAGAAAATGCTAAATGAATGTATAAAGAAAAAAATTTATATATATATATAAATTTACAAGTGAGTGTATATATACATATATATATGTTTGTATATATGTACTAAGTGGAAAAGACCCTGATGCTGGGAAAGATTGAGTCAGGAGGAGATGGGAAAACAGAGGATGAGATGGTTGGATGGCATCACCCAATGGATATGAGTTTGGGCAAACTCAGAGAGTGAAGAATGGGGAAGCCTGGTGTGCTACAGTCCATGGGGGCACAAAGAATTGGACAAAACTGAATGAGTGAACAACAGAATGTGTACACTCACCACACTGGTGTACTATTCAGTCATAAAAGAGAAGACAATCTTGTCATTTGTGACAATATGGATGGATCTGGAGGTCATAATGCTAAGTGAAGTGGAAGTCACTCAGTTGTGTCTGACTCTTAGTGACCCCATGGACTATACATTTCATGGAATTCTCCAGGCCAGAATACTGGAGTGGGTAGCCTTTCCTTTCTCCAGGGAATCTTTCCAACCCAGAATTGAACCCAGGTCTCCTGCATTACAGGTGGATTCTTTACCAGCTGAGCCACAAGGGAAGCCCAATGCTAAGTGAAATAAGTCAAAAGAAGACAAATACTGTATGATCTCACATGTGGAATCTAAAACAAACATAGAAAAAGATCAGATTTGTGGTTTCCAGAGGCATGGGTGAGGGATGGGGGAACTGGGTGAAGGTGATTGAAAGATACACACTTCTAGTTATAAGCAAGTTAAATATGGATGTAATGTACAACATGATGACTAATTAACAAGGCGGCATGGTCTGTTTGAAGTTTGCTTAGAGAATAAATTCTAAACATTCTCATCACAAGGAAAAAAATTACAACCATATGAGGTTATGGATGCTAACTAAACTTACTATGATGAGAATCTCACAATATTTACACAAGTTGAAGCTATACATCAATTATATCTAAATAATACTGGAAAAAAGAAGTTTGGGGGATACCTTTCACAAAACAAAGATCCTACAAACCTGACTATAATGAATTTTCCTTAACTCTTTCTTAATTTATAAGTACATGTTAGAATTTTCTACAAATTCTCAAATTCCTTCCTGACATTGGATGTTTAACTTGACAGAAAGTTAGCTGAATCAAAAATTTCAAGCACACACTTTCAGGGAAGTCTGTAGTTTACACAGAGTATTATTTGGTTTTCATGAGCTATTCTGCCAAAGGGCAATGAAATACCATTCCAAGAATATCTCAAATATCAAAGAAAGGAAAGGCCCTGTTGACTTTTTTCTTCTCAAAATGATTAAGAAAAGAACTATTAGGATTTTTCCATGTACACAGCAGACTCAGGTGAAGGGAGAAACACTCACTGGGGACTCTACAGGGCCTGATATCTCACAGGCAGGATTCCAGACTGTGACATCTTTCAGGCCTCGGAACATGTAATCTTTTCATGTGCTTTTCTTATAGTACCTAGTAAGCATATTGAAAGTTTCAAAGGAAGTTCTGTTGAATCAATCAATCANCAGGCAGGATTCCAGACTGTGACATCTTTCAGGCCTCTGAACATGTAATCTTTTCATGTGCTTTTCTTACAGTACCTAGTAAGCATATTGAAAGTTTCAAAGGAAGTTCTGTTGAATCAATCAATCAACAATTGATAACAAAACTCAATGACTGTTGTTCTTTTTGTATCCACATAAGTCACAGTCAATGTAGACTGGAGGTCAAGTAGAAGAAAGATTTTTAAGTGGATATGGTTCCTTCTTCTTAAGTATAGTGGTTAGATATTTATAAGATCAAGGAAAACAAAAGAGTGACTGTTTACTGGTAGGGCACTGTCATCTACACATATAAAGCCCATAACTGTCCCCCAAGAACAGCCAAGGTGAATCCCAAAATGGAGACCCAGGCGAATCCTCAAGATAAAATATCACATAGATCCTCCCAATGCCAGAACATTTAACACAGGGTTTCACTGATGGATCCTGCTTCTTAAAATGCCACTTCTAAAATTAAGCTTCTTAAAACACCACTCTCAGTAAGCATGCCTCTTTCTGCTGAAGAGTCAAAAATATTCCAAGTAACTTTTCAAGTAAAACCCATTCTCTTCTCCCAATTAATCCAGTATTGTATCTTAATTGGCATCACTTCACTTATCTAGTCTTACTTGTAGTCAGACAGTTCTACCTCTTAACAAGTTCTACATTTTATCAGCTGTGTGACTTTGATCAATTTATTTCCCTGCTCTGAGACTATTATTATACTACAACCATGTCAATTTCTTTGCCATCCCTTACTCATACTAGACTCATTTCTTTCTGTTTTTTTTTAAACATTTTAAAGCATAATATGCATAACATAAAATTCACCTATTTTAAGTTTATTATTCATTTTTCAGTAAGCTTCCCTAGTTGCGCAACCATCACCATAATGTGGTCTTAGAAAATTTCCATCACCCCAAGAAGATCCTTCATGCTCATTTACAGTTAACCCCATTCCCATCTGCATCCCCATTCTCTGTCTCCACAGACTTGACTTCTCTGGACATTTAATATAAATGTGTGGTCTTTTGTGCTTGGATTCTTTCACTTAACGTAATATACCAGACTCATTTCTGCCTTCATCTTTTGCAGGTTCTCTCTCATACCTTCTTCTTTCCTTTACATTGACTCAAATCCTTATTATTGTTGACCATGTTGTTTTGAGGTACATAACAGTTTTATAATGTCATCATAGATTCATTTCAATTCAGAATTTCTATCATCTTTACTCTGAATCTCCCTGGGACCTCTAGGCTTGAGTTCCCTTAGTTGTTTCACTCAGTTATTTTTCTTGCTGAAAAAAATAAAAACTCTTTACAGAAAGTGTTAGACACATTTGGGAACAAAATAAATGTTCCTTGAAAAAAGTAACGAATTGGCTATGTCTACATACACTTTCCTTTCAAGATCAGTTTCCAAGAACTATGCTCACATAGGGCTTATTTTAAGAGATCGTTTGATTTAGCTTTAGGAGGGAAAGATTTGGAAGCCTGAACTGCTGATTTCTATGTCTCTTATGCCAAAATAGCTGCTGGGACACTAGGTATAACCCATGGTTTTCAGAGACCCCATTCTCTTATCATCACTACACTTAAAGTATTTGGAAGTTAATTTCCAAAGGAACCACCTATACTATAAAAGGATAAGCTATCAATTTTGAAATCAATAACAAAAGAACAACAACTGTTGTTAAATCTTGGGATTTTAATCAGCACCTCAAAAAGTCATGAACCATTATCTCTATCTAAACCAGCACATTTTCCTGAAGTGTTCTGGTTTCTCCAGTCCTAAGGATAAAAGTGGTAGAAAAAAATATTTCTAAATAAGTAACAGCTATATTATTTGCCTCTAAGCCTAAAAACTCTGGCATTATAACAATTTATTTTGATTATGTACAATGTTATATTGTTTTCTAATTATTATATATGTCTAAACTTCATTCCCCCAAGCCTGCAGAAAATGCAAGGCTCCTGTGGGGATAAATTTCTTTTATGTGCTATAGCATCTAACATGATGCTGAGTACAGACTTAGCTCAGAGTCTAAGAAAGGGAGATACATTTAGAAAATCTGGTCCAGGGCTAACTGTTTTCCTGTCAGTTTTTGCCTCTGAGAGTGTATCCTGTTAATCCATGTCACTGAGAACAACACCAGCTTTTGTTACATTTCTGCATCATTCAAAAAGGCTGCATCAGTGGTTATTTGTCTCATCACATAATAGGAAGAAAAGCAGATTTTATTTTAAAATTAATTTTGCTCCATTTAGTCAGAAATGTCAGAATTTGTCAGAAAATGTGCCTAAATTCACATAAATGGTGGGATGAATCTGTGCCTGAGAGAGAGAAAGAAGGCAAGTGTGTGTGCGCACACTTGTGGGTGGGTAAGCATCTTCATAAACCCCTCAGCTGCTCCGGAGAAGCTTACGGTACGTGCCATGGAAACAGTGGTTACCATGGAAAGAGTGCGCCATGGTGACGAGCTCAAGAAATGCCTATGTAAAACCATCTTACCATGTAACCTTACACTTTCCAGCATTTTAAAAAATATGACAGGATCAGAGCACAGTACTCTAGGGAATCTCGGCCCTCTCAATGATCTTTTGAAACAACCTAGAAAGCGAGGTGATAAACTGCAGAGCGTTGTGTACCTTGCTAAAGGGCTTGACAAGCAGTTATGTAGAGAAATTGCCAAGATCGTTTATCTACGGACTGCACTGCACACTATTAAATATTTTCTGTTAAAACCCACAAAGTATTACAAATGAAGAGAAAACATGGATAAAATTAACTTAAAGCGAATGGTTTCCCGACTTACTGAGATCAGAATGGATGTGTTTCATCTAACTTATCTGTTAATAGGCTTTCCTGATGCCCCCGTGTTACCATAATCTCCAAAGCACTGGACAAACCAGTACATTTGTTTATCTTTATCACTCTTTGCTTACTAAAGAATTTGCTTTTATTAAAGAGATCAATCACCTGCACACAGTTTAATAGCCTGTGCAGTACATACAAGGTGGGGAAAAAAGTGAAAAAGGGTAAAGGGTGAGAGCCCTGTTTTAACAAAGCCCTGAAAGCATAAAAGAAGCAATAAAATAAGCTTTCAATAATACATATGTATACATATATACTCCTAGAGGTAGAAAACTTGATATCAAAATTAGTAACCTAAGACATTTCTAAATGGGAAAGTGAAGGCTTCAAAGCAATCAGTGCTTCTCCTCTGCACTCAATTTTGTCTGGTTATTTCAATAAGCAGTCAAATGATGCTTAGTAGAAGGACGTGGAGTATATTACTTGTTTCATACTCAGCTCCTCTCACTGACTTTCACAATGGGGAAGGCAGACATTTGTGTCTCCAAGCATAGCTGTGAAACCAGGAGTCCACCTGGTTCAGTAAGAATGTGACATCCAAGGGCCACCACCTTAGGTATGAGGCTCTGTTGAAATGCCGGAGTATAGCTCTCTGTCCACACTGTAGCGTTAAGAGGCACACTGCTCTCCTACCTACACTGAAAAACAACCCTCGTCACAATCTCTCAGTGCAAGGGACATAATATCATATTTTATCTAGTCTCCTGGGATTAAAAATATTAATTGAAATTTTCATTGGAAGCTTTTCTTAAAAGACACTTTCTTCCAAACCTCTTCTTTCTACTCCATTGCAAGTCAGCTATTTTTCTTGCCAAAATGCAGGAAAGCAATTAGGCTCAAGGGTTTTATAAGCCGCACCGGTTTAGGGCAAATCTATTGAACTTTGCTGAGAAATTCTTGTTCATTCACTGTGAAAATTTTGATGGTTTTATCCTCTTTCTTGATAACCACTTAGTTGGAGAAACCCATGTTACGTGTGTAGTGCAGGATTTAAAGAGAGGCCAGCCTAATTAAAGTGTTGTGATGTTAAACAGGAAGGTACCAAATATATTCCATTAATAATTGCCATTTCTAGCTCAAATATGTCTTGGAGAGAGCTGAGACTAAAATAAAAGGAAATTTAGCAGAAGCACCAGTGGCTGAGAGAAAATATTCAACTGACCTGCAAAGTGCCTCCCAGGTTTGAAGAATAAAGCAGAAGAAAGTGAGAAGCTGAGTCTTCTCCCATCAGCTATTCCTGTTGCTGGTGATTGCAGTCATATTTCACAGAGAGCATATGGCCATGTTTATAGCCATCAGGCAGCATTTCACAGAGTGATGACACCATGTGTCCACCAACTAGCCTTCCTGATTACAGTTAATTAAAGAGGAGGTGGGAGGCATTTTAAAAATACTATTAAGGCACAAGGATGCCCAAAGTTCCTGGGCCTATTTGCAAGAGCAAGTGACAAGAAAGACTGATAATAAAATTATAAGAAGCCAAGAGAAGTGGACATTTTGCTCAGGTATTTCCCTAAGAAGCCAAATATAACAACAAAACAAAGAAAAAGAAAGTGTATGACTCCAAGGCAGGAGAGCAGCACAGTATCCCATGCAAGGTTAACACTGATGAAATCAGTTAAAGTGAGAAAATGTCTGAAGGGTTCCTAAAGCAACTTCTCCAAGGGAAAGATTTCAAGCCAAAATACCATAACAATGTCTCTATCAGTCACGTGATAGCAAATCCAAGATGCAGGGGTGTCAGTGTCATTTGCCATTGACTATATGCTTACACTCACTTTCGTGGTCCAGCAATGCTGTTTTTTATTTTCTTCAATCTCAAAGTAACATACAAGACAACCTATGTCACTCGGTGCATACCATGTATGATTTAAGGATCTCAGCTTTTCAAAATTTCCAATTTAGAATTTTTAAAATTTCTTCCATAAGCCCCTGGAAACAGATTTGGCTGAAGAGTATTCTAGAGTGAGTGAACTGGGCTCACATCCAAATAAAGCTTTAGCTTAGTAATTGTCCTCCTCCTATAGTTTGCAAACTTAC
>SJYW01054353.1:82675-94702 GCA_006410735.1 Raphicerus campestris | reverse complement strand
ATTGAAATTTTCATTGGAAGCTTTTCTTAAAAGACACTTTCTTCCAAACCTCTTCTTTCTACTCCATTGCAAGTCAGCTATTTTTCTTGCCAAAATGCAGGAAAGCAATTAGGCTCAAGGGTTTTATAAGCCGCACCGGTTTAGGGCAAATCTATTGAACTTTGCTGAGAAATTCTTGTTCATTCACTGTGAAAATTTTGATGGTTTTATCCTCTTTCTTGATAACCACTTAGTTGGAGAAACCCATGTTACGTGTGTAGTGCAGGATTTAAAGAGAGGCCAGCCTAATTAAAGTGTTGTGATGTTAAACAGGAAGGTACCAAATATATTCCATTAATAATTGCCATTTCTAGCTCAAATATGTCTTGGAGAGAGCTGAGACTAAAATAAAAGGAAATTTAGCAGAAGCACCAGTGGCTGAGAGAAAATATTCAACTGACCTGCAAAGTGCCTCCCAGGTTTGAAGAATAAAGCAGAAGAAAGTGAGAAGCTGAGTCTTCTCCCATCAGCTATTCCTGTTGCTGGTGATTGCAGTCATATTTCACAGAGAGCATATGGCCATGTTTATAGCCATCAGGCAGCATTTCACAGAGTGATGACACCATGTGTCCACCAACTAGCCTTCCTGATTACAGTTAATTAAAGAGGAGGTGGGAGGCATTTTAAAAATACTATTAAGGCACAAGGATGCCCAAAGTTCCTGGGCCTATTTGCAAGAGCAAGTGACAAGAAAGACTGATAATAAAATTATAAGAAGCCAAGAGAAGTGGACATTTTGCTCAGGTATTTCCCTAAGAAGCCAAATATAACAACAAAACAAAGAAAAAGAAAGTGTATGACTCCAAGGCAGGAGAGCAGCACAGTATCCCATGCAAGGTTAACACTGATGAAATCAGTTAAAGTGAGAAAATGTCTGAAGGGTTCCTAAAGCAACTTCTCCAAGGGAAAGATTTCAAGCCAAAATACCATAACAATGTCTCTATCAGTCACGTGATAGCAAATCCAAGATGCAGGGGTGTCAGTGTCATTTGCCATTGACTATATGCTTACACTCACTTTCGTGGTCCAGCAATGCTGTTTTTTATTTTCTTCAATCTCAAAGTAACATACAAGACAACCTATGTCACTCGGTGCATACCATGTATGATTTAAGGATCTCAGCTTTTCAAAATTTCCAATTTAGAATTTTTAAAATTTCTTCCATAAGCCCCTGGAAACAGATTTGGCTGAAGAGTATTCTAGAGTGAGTGAACTGGGCTCACATCCAAATAAAGCTTTAGCTTAGTAATTGTCCTCCTCCTATAGTTTGCAAACTTACCCTTGGAAGGGATGACTCTGTGTATGTTGGGGTGGGGGGGGCTGGCAGGGGGGTTGGGTGTACACCATTCCATCTACTACAGACACTTCTTCCTTCAGGCTCTTTTGAAAGTCTGACAACACGTACATTGGTAATTGAGTCTTTTTTTTTCTTCTTCTTATTTCTCTGCTTTTTTGGAACTGGACTATAATGACATTAGATAGGTCGCATGATGGCAATTTAATGGCCTGAACTCAATCCACAGGTACATCATTGTGGTCGCCTTGGGATCTATTCCCATTGCTGTGACATGACAGAAAATGCCAGCAGAGTTAGAATAGATGGCCACCTGCAGGGTGGAGATGGCATGTCAGTGAGTACAGAAGACATACTTTGAAACCCCAANGTGAAAAAGGGTAAAGGGTGAGAGCCCTGTTTTAACAAAGCCCTGAAAGCATAAAAGAAGCAATAAAATAAGCTTTCAATAATACATATGTATACATATATACTCCTAGAGGTAGAAAACTTGATATCAAAATTAGTAACCTAAGACATTTCTAAATGGGAAAGTGAAGGCTTCAAAGCAATCAGTGCTTCTCCTCTGCACTCAATTTTGTCTGGTTATTTCAATAAGCAGTCAAATGATGCTTAGTAGAAGGACGTGGAGTATATTACTTGTTTCATACTCAGCTCCTCTCACTGACTTTCACAATGGGGAAGGCAGACATTTGTGTCTCCAAGCATAGCTGTGAAACCAGGAGTCCACCTGGTTCAGTAAGAATGTGACATCCAAGGGCCACCACCTTAGGTATGAGGCTCTGTTGAAATGCCGGAGTATAGCTCTCTGTCCACACTGTAGCGTTAAGAGGCACACTGCTCTCCTACCTACACTGAAAAACAACCCTCGTCACAATCTCTCAGTGCAAGGGACATAATATCATATTTTATCTAGTCTCCTGGGATTAAAAATATTGATTGAAATTTTCATTGGAAGCTTTTCTTAAAAGACACTTTCTTCCAAACCTCTTCTTTCTACTCCATTGCAAGTCAGCTATTTTTCTTGCCAAAATGCAGGAAAGCAATTAGGCTCAAGGGTTTTATAAGCCGCACCGGTTTAGGGCAAATCTATTGAACTTTGCTGAGAAATTCTTGTTCATTCACTGTGAAAATTTTGATGGTTTTATCCTCTTTCTTGATAACCACTTAGTTGGAGAAACCCATGTTACGTGTGTAGTGCAGGATTTAAAGAGAGGCCAGCCTAATTAAAGTGTTGTGATGTTAAACAGGAAGGTACCAAATATATTCCATTAATAATTGCCATTTCTAGCTCAAATATGTCTTGGAGAGAGCTGAGACTAAAATAAAAGGAAATTTAGCAGAAGCACCAGTGGCTGAGAGAAAATATTCAACTGACCTGCAAAGTGCCTCCCAGGTTTGAAGAATAAAGCAGAAGAAAGTGAGAAGCTGAGTCTTCTCCCATCAGCTATTCCTGTTGCTGGTGATTGCAGTCATATTTCACAGAGAGCATATGGCCATGTTTATAGCCATCAGGCAGCATTTCACAGAGTGATGACACCATGTGTCCACCAACTAGCCTTCCTGATTACAGTTAATTAAAGAGGAGGTGGGAGGCATTTTAAAAATACTATTAAGGCACAAGGATGCCCAAAGTTCCTGGGCCTATTTGCAAGAGCAAGTGACAAGAAAGACTGATAATAAAATTATAAGAAGCCAAGAGAAGTGGACATTTTGCTCAGGTATTTCCCTAAGAAGCCAAATATAACAACAAAACAAAGAAAAAGAAAGTGTATGACTCCAAGGCAGGAGAGCAGCACAGTATCCCATGCAAGGTTAACACTGATGAAATCAGTTAAAGTGAGAAAATGTCTGAAGGGTTCCTAAAGCAACTTCTCCAAGGGAAAGATTTCAAGCCAAAATACCATAACAATGTCTCTATCAGTCACGTGATAGCAAATCCAAGATGCAGGGGTGTCAGTGTCATTTGCCATTGACTATATGCTTACACTCACTTTCGTGGTCCAGCAATGCTGTTTTTTATTTTCTTCAATCTCAAAGTAACATACAAGACAACCTATGTCACTCGGTGCATACCATGTATGATTTAAGGATCTCAGCTTTTCAAAATTTCCAATTTAGAATTTTTAAAATTTCTTCCATAAGCCCCTGGAAACAGATTTGGCTGAAGAGTATTCTAGAGTGAGTGAACTGGGCTCACATCCAAATAAAGCTTTAGCTTAGTAATTGTCCTCCTCCTATAGTTTGCAAACTTACCCTTGGAAGGGATGACTCTGTGTATGTTGGGGTGGGGGGGGCTGGCAGGGGGGTTGGGTGTACACCATTCCATCTACTACAGACACTTCTTCCTTCAGGCTCTTTTGAAAGTCTGACAACACGTACATTGGTAATTGAGTCTTTTTTTTTCTTCTTCTTATTTCTCTGCTTTTTTGGAACTGGACTATAATGACATTAGATAGGTCGCATGATGGCAATTTAATGGCCTGAACTCAATCCACAGGTACATCATTGTGGTCGCCTTGGGATCTATTCCCATTGCTGTGACATGACAGAAAATGCCAGCAGAGTTAGAATAGATGGCCACCTGCAGGGTGGAGATGGCATGTCAGTGAGTACAGAAGACATACTTTGAAACCCCAAGGTGACCCAGCAGCCCTGAAATCACCCTCACAGCTCCCTCACATCCCACCCCTACGGTTGACACAGGACACTTCACTCAACAGTGTTCATCCATCACACTCTGCTCAGCACTGAGGGCACTGGGACAAACAGAACATACACCAGCCCGGCCTTCAAGCAGGTTATTTCTGAAGCAAAGACACATAAGGAGTTTAAGTACGCCAGTGCACGGAAACACCACGATTGCTGTTGTTGTTGCTGTTTAGTAGCTAAGATGTGTCCTACTCTTTTGTGACCCCGTGGACTGTAGCCCATCAGACTCCTCTGTCCATGGGATTTCCCAGGCAGGAATATTGGAATAGGTTGCCATGTCCTTCTCCGGGGGATCTTCCCAACCCAGGAATTGAACCCACATCTCCTGCAATACAGCTGCATTCTTTACCACTGAGTCACCTGGGAAGCCCCAAACACCACAGATGCCATTATAATAGAGCCATGTACCTAGTATGATGGTAGCACATAATAGCAGTGGCCCTGAGGAGCCTAAAAATCTGATATGATTGGAAGGAGACTTGCACAGAGGAATTTAAGGTCTAGAAAGCAAAGAGCCCCTAAATTGTTGATCAGTCACTAAGTTGTGTCTGACTTTGTGACCTCATGGGTTGCACTACACCAGGCTTCTCTGTCCTCTACTATTTCCCAGAGTTGGCTCAAGCTCATGTCTATTGAGTTGGTGATGCTATCTAACCATTTCATCTTCTGCTGCCGTAGTAAATCCCAAATATTTGCAATGCTTTCACAAGCCCCTGTGAATAATTGGTTGGATTGTGGCCTCCCTCAAAGAATGAATATAACAGTTAAATTTAAGAATTTCTCAAAGCATGTTGGGAAGAAAATATATATAAATTCAAAACTTTATAATAATTTTGGACAAATGATCAAATATAATATCCAGAGTCCTGATGAATAATATCCAAAGTCCCTCATTGCTTAGGGAAACTTAGAGCACAGTACCTTTTTTTTTTCTTTTTTTTTCAAGAAACTACACAAGAGTGATAGTCATTTTCATGGGTAAAAAAATCAGAGGGGATTCCATGTGTGTAACATTTTATATCTGTGTAAATATATTTATATTGAATATAAAAATACAATATAAATATGAATTCATATTAAAATATTTTATAGAATTTAGGGTACAATCAAAATATTAGTACATCTTGTTGTGGTTGTGTCTCTTTCATCTTGTTTTTGCTGTGGAGTGAAGTCACTCAGTTGTGTCCGACACTGTGCAACCCCATGGACTGTAGCCTACCAGGTTGCTCTGTCCATGGGATTTTCCAGGCAAGAATACTGGAGCGGATTGCCATTTCCTCCTCCAGAAGACCTTCCTGACTCAGGGATTGAACCCAGGTCTCCCACATTGTAGGCAGACGCTTTAACATCTGAGCTACCAGGGAAGTTTTTGCTGTGGCTAACTCTAATTGAAACACAAGCTGGAATCAAGATATTTCAAGGAGAATTATCAATAACCTCAGATATGCAGATGACACCACCCTTATGGCAGAAAGCGAAAAACTAAAAAGCCTCTTGATGAAAGTGAAAGAGGGGAGTGAAAAAGCTGGCTTAAAACTCAGTGTTCAGAAAACTAAGATCATGGCATCTGATCCTATCACTTGATGGCAAATAGATGGCGTAAGAGTGGAAACAGTGGCTGACTTAATTTTAGGGGGCTCCAAAATTACTGCAGATGGTGACTACAGCCATGAAATTAAAAGATGCCTACTCCTTGGAAGAAAAGCTATGACCAACATAGACAGCGTATTAAAAAGCAAAGACATTACTTTGTCAACAAAGGTCCATCTAGTCTAGCTATGGTTTTTCCAGTAGTCATGTATGGGTGGGACAGTTGGACAATAAAGAAAGCTGAGATCTGAAGAACTGATGCTTTTGAACTGTGGTGTTGGGGAAGACTCTTGAGAGTCCCTTGGACTACAAGAAGACCCAACCTGCCAATCCTAAAGGAAATCAACCCTGAATATTCATTGGAAGGACTGATGTTGAAGCTGAAACTCCAATACTTTGGCCACCTGATGTGAAGAACTGACCCATTTGAAAAGACCCTGATGCTGGGAAAGATTGAAGGCGAGGAGAAGGGAACAACAAAGGATGAGATGGTTGGATGGCATCACCAACTCAATGGACATGAATTTGAGTAAATTCTAAGAGTTGGTGATGGACAGGGAGGCCTGGCATGTTGCAGTCCATGGGGTCACAAAGAGTTGGACTCGACTGAGCAACTGAACTGAACTGAACTCTAAAATAGAGACAAGAAGTTATGGCCGGTGGGCACAATGTGGTCAACACAAGCCAGTCTGCTGACATATTGCACCCTGATGGTAGGCTGAGTAGCTGGTCAGGGACAGACCAGCTGCAGAACCCAAAATATTTACCATCTGGCCCTCCACAGAGAAGTTTGATGACCCCTGCTCAAAAACACATAATCACACGATATCAATCTACATTTTCCAGTTATTTTTGTATTTTTCCCCCCTCTGGCAGAAAACTGATTTTTAGGAAAAGAAGTTCTATAACCAGATGAGTAGAAAACATTATATATTGTATTTCCCTCTGGAAGATTAAAAATGCACCTTGGTATATTAAAAGCTTTAAGAAGTCTTGTGTAAAAGAAACCTATTTAGATTTATTTCCTAAACATAATTGGCTAAATTTTTTCCTCCATGAATATGAACATGAATACAGCAAACACATTGGATCAGTTACCCACGAGTAACTCTGAGTCCACTTCTCTTGTGCCTTCTGTAGTACAGAAGCTGGCACACTAAATCCCTTCTTGTGTTTGCCCTGCCTTGTGTCTAATCTGGCCTGTATATCACAGTTGTGGCCAGGAAGAGGTGGAGACCCTTGAGGCAGCCACTTCCAGAACCTATAAGCAAAGCCCCACGCCCATCTTTGGGATTCCCTGATAGCTCAGTTGGTAAAGAATCCACCTGCAATGCAGGAGACCCTGGTTCGATTCATGGGTCAGGAAGATCCATGGGAAAAGGATAGGCTACCCACTCCAGTATTCTTGGGCTTCCCTCAGCTGGTAAAGAATCTGCCTGCAATGCGGGAGACCTGAATTCCATCCCTGGGTTGGGAAGATCCTCTGGAGAAGGGAAAGGCTACCCACTCCAGTATTCTGGCCTGGAGAATTCCATGAACTGTATAGCCCACAGGGTTGCAAAGAGTCAGACATGACTGAGTGATTTTCACTTTCACTTTCACCCCATCCTTTCCTGGTTGCCTTTGCCTTTCTTTCTTCTTGGTGAGCCCTGAGTAGGGTCGGATGCCACCTTGTACTCTGTCATTAACTCTACATGCTGAGGAAGGTGGAGCAAAAAGATGGCTAATGCCTGCATGTCCAACTGCACACTGAGGCACCAAACTGAGCCACAACTGCCTACTCCTGGACTTCTCACTGAATTAAATACTTTCTATTTATGGCTGTGTAATCAAGAGGAAAGTGCTTCTCAAGCTTTAATATGTAAATGAATCCCCTGGAATTTGTTGCAATGCAAATTTTGATTTGGCAGATCTGGGCTGGATCTGCTGCCCACCTCCCAGGTGATGCAAATGCTGGTTCACGAATCACATATAGAGTAGCAAAGTAATAGAGTTTTGTGTTCTTTGCAGCAAAATACTGTCATAAGTGTTGGCTCCTCCTCTCGAATTCATCTTCTAGGGGGCACACTTCAGGAAATTCTGAAGATTCTCACTGTCATGCTCCCTATCAACATGAAACATTTAGAAGGTAGGTTCCACCTAGGGTACCATTCAGAGGATCTAGACTTGCTTCCTTCATCATTTCTCATACAATAGACACATTTTTTATTAAGACCCATGAGGCAGTGTAAAGCTGTAGTGAACCACTGAGCACAAAGAGGTGAAAGTTTTCACAGATATTCTCAGCATAACAACAAACGTAATGAAGAGATCACTATTTTAACACTGTAAAATGATAGATCCCTTAAAGATTCATCCACTCCTTTACTTACAGGTCAGGAATCTAAGAGCAAGAGAGGTCAACTAATTCCCTAAGTCACCTAGGGAGATGGGAGCCATAGCTGAGCAGGATAGTACCTGTGAGTTCAGGGCATCCATCTCCTGCTTTGAACAGAAAAACATTTCAACAGGAAAGGTGGCTGCTCAGAAAACGTGTGCCCCCTTATATCACAGATATATTCCATAGCAATGGGAAAATCTCTCATCCATGTTTCCAAACTCTTCCTGCTGCCCATGTATGAAGTGACAGCAAGGGCAACCATTTCTCCTCTCATCACGATTAACCCGGAGCCTTAGCAAATCCCCAAATCTATTTAGAGATACAGAATCTGTGAAGAAGGTTTTTCCTGATTCTGTCTCTCAAATATAGTTCCACTCGACCTAATTGCAGTTTGGGGAGATTCAAATCTCACTTTTCTTCATCTTTCCAAGTGAAACTCTAGGTTTGACAATGCAGTGTGTGAATTTGCTGAAGCATTTCATGCAGTCTTTATTAATTAAAGAAAAAGGTTTCATCTCAAGGTTTGAAGAGTTTTAAGAGAAAATTAAAAGTAGAGAAAAGGCAGGAAGGGCTAAAATAGCTGAAACGTTCTATTTTTTTCTTTTTAATAACTGGTGTTAAAGAAAGAGCGTGGGCTTTAGATTTTAAGAGCTATCGTTGGAGGGAAGGAGCTAACGTCTGAGTGTTTTGACATACAGAGGAAGGGGTCGGGCCGGCAATAACTTTGTCCTGATATCTGTTTGATCCCACACCCATGCCTATGTCGACAGTGGGCTCTTAACATCAAGTACTATTCCTTCTTTCCAAGACTCACTCTGCTCATTTGGTTTGTTAGGATGCTTTAATTAGTCATCAGCCAATTTTAAGTTTCTATGATAATCCTGTTTCAAAGCTCATGTAACTAAGGTCCAATTTAAAAGGTGATTTCCTCAAAACTGTAAAACCAGGCCACTGCATTCCCTAAAATAGCCAGTGAAACTTCTAAATCTTTGTCCCAGTCAACAATTCGAACACAAGTCCTGTGAATTTATACCCAAGGACTCTTTATTTGTAACACCTGACCAAGAACTTGCCTACTCAAATAGAAGCTGCAAAGCCAGAAGGTTCACAGACCTGGATTCCAGACTCAGCTCAGACCTTCTCTGGGAATCTGGGTAACACTGCTATGCTCTGGGATATTTGATATTGTTAACTGTCACTTAGAATATAGGGTAGACTGAGTAATGGTTTCCTCAAATATATTTATGTCCTAATTCCTGGAACTTGTGATGATTTTACATGGTGTTATGGGTTGAATTGTGACCTCCAAAAAGACACATTGAAATCCTAGCCCCCCACCCCACCCTGTGTCTATGAACACAACCTTATTTGAAAAATAGGGTCATCAAATTAAGATGAGGTCATGAAAGTGAGTCCTAATCCAATATGACTAGTGTCTCCATAAGAAGAAGTGCCATGGGAAGGCAAAGAAATGCAGTAGAATGCCTGTGCCCACAGAGACAGAGACTAGAGTGAGGCAGCCATTGGCCAAAGAACACTGAGGGCAGTAGCCACCTCCAGAAGCTAGGAGGAGGCAAGGACGCGTCCCCTCAAGAGCCTCAGAAGGAACATGGCTTTGTTGACACTTGATTTGGCTCTCGAGCTTCCAGAAGAGTGAAACAATAAGTTTCTGTTGTTTTAAACCACCAAGCTTCCAGCTGCTAGACAATAGAACTGAAAAAAGATACCAAATAAGTTCTTCCTTAGATTATGCCAATATCCCTTGAATCTTCACTCACTGAAAATAGCATTGAGTTTGCTGAATTGTAGCCAGTCTCCTCTGAGGTAACTTTATTCCCTTGGATCGCTCCTAGTGACTCATTAGCAGCCAGACACCTCCTTACAAATAGCCATGTTTTCTGTGCATTAGGGCATTTCCCCTTTCAGGATTAGAGACAGATGTTCAAGGATGATCCTAGCCAACAAACAACGCAACATCTGGCATTTAGCATCTTGCTGTGACTGACTGCCTGATACATCACCCCAAAGTGAAGTTTAGCAAAGCCCTAGAATGCTAAATGGTTCCTGCAGTGCCTGTTCTCCTAGTGAGATGGGAAACACTGCATGTAGAGATTATATGTTGGAGCAGAGGGAAGAAAGAAAACAGAAGTTATCATAAATCATGATCAATTTCACAACTCCAAAAACCAAACCTAAACAAGCATCAAAAAGATTACATGGAGGTAATTTGAGAGCTATAGAAAATGTAAAAGACTCACATAAAAATAAGCTACTATTTGGGATTGTCTTTTCTCAGAATAGCAACAGTGGTCTGTCTATTTGACTATGGCCAAAACCACAGGCTTGGGGATTTAAGAGGCAAAGAGTCTGTGTCTTAATGTGGTTACTCACCATGAATGTGATGCTGGAAAGTTCATATATTTCACATAAAGTTCATATATTTCACACAAAGTTCACATATTTCATGTGTAACTTAGTGCCCACATATGCAAAAATGGGCTCATTGTTACTTTATTAAGGCGGTCATAAGAATTTTTTGAAATAACTTAAACAAGTGTCAGCATAGCACCTGGCACTGAGTCATGTTCTTAAAAGATGACCATTTATTGAGTGGTTACCACTGGGTGGGCACTGTGCTGAGTGCTCTGGTTCCATTACTGAAGGCAATGGAGTGAAGTGATTCCAAATACAAACAGCTGGACTCATATCCCACCTCCATCACTTACTCTTCACATAAATTTGAAAAAGTTACTTATATTCTGTGGGCTTCATCTTCCCCATCTCTAAAATTGGATAGTATGAACAGCTCCCCATTTTTGCGGTCAGAAATAAATAAGCAGATATATCCAATGAACTCCAAAACAGGGCCTGGCACCTGGTAAGCATTCATAAGTTTTCATCAGCATTATCAGTGCCCCTTTAATTTTTACAACTCTTTACTGTAGATGCTTTATTAGATCCATTTTGTGAACAAAGTTCAGTTCAGTTCAGTTCAGTCACTCAGTTGTTTCCGACTCTTTGCGACCCCATGAACCACAGCACTCTAGGCCTCTGTGTCCATCACCAACTCCTGGAGTCCACTGAAACCTGTGTCCATTGAGTCTGTGATGCCATCCAACCATCTCATCCTCTGTCGTCCCCTTCTCCTCCTGCCCTCAATCTTTCCCAGCATTGGGGTATTTTCAAATGAGTAAGCTCTTCACATCAGGTGGCCAAAGTACTGGAGTTTCAGCTTCAACATCAGTCTTTCCAATGAACACCCAGGGCTGATCTCCTTTAGGATAGACTAGTTGGATCTCCTTGCAGTCCAAGGGACTCTCAAGAGTCTTCCTCAGCACCACAGTTCAAAAGCATCAATTCTTTGGTGCTCCGCTTTCTTTATAGTCCAATTCTCACATGCATACATGACCACTGGAAAAACCATACCCTTGACTAGACGGACTTTTGTTGACAAAGTTATGTCTCTGCTTTTGAATATGCTATCTAGGTTGGTCATAACTTTCCTTCCAAGGAGTAAACATCTTTTAATTTCATGGCTGCAGTCACCATCTGCAGTGATTTTGGAACCCAGAAAAATAAAGTCAGCCACTGTTTCCACTGTTTTCCCATCTATTTGCCATGAAGGGATGGGACCAGATGCCATGATCTTAGTTTTCTGAATGTTGAGTTTTAAGCCAGCCTTTTCACTCTCCTCTTTCACTTTCATCAGGAGGCTCTTTAGTTCTTCACTTTCTGCCATAAGGGGGGTGTCATCTGAATATCCGAGGTTATTGCTATTTCTCCCGGCAAACTTGATTCCAGCTTGTGCTTCCTCCAGCCCAGCATTTCTCATGATGTACTCTGCATATAAGTTAAATAAGCAGAGTGACAATATACAGCCTTGCCGTACTCCTTTTCCTATTTGGAACCAGTCCATTGTTCCATGTCCAGTTCTAACTGTTGCTTCCTGACCTGCATACAGGTTTCTCAAGAGGCAGGTCAGGTATTCTGGTATTCCCATCTCTTTCAGAAT
>SJYW01054353.1:65708-80194 GCA_006410735.1 Raphicerus campestris | reverse complement strand
CTTCTTGGACCTATGAGCACACCTCACACCGTTGTGGCTGCTGTTGTTTTTCAGTCGCTATGTTGTTTTTCAGTCATGTCCAACTTTTTGTGACCCCATGGACTGCAGCACGCCAGGCTTCCCTGTCCTTCACCACCTCCTGGAGTTTGCTCAACCTTACATTCATTGAATTGATGATGCCATCCAACCATCTCATCCTTTGTCTCCCCCTTCTCCTCCTGCCTTTAGTCTTTCCCAGCATCAGGGTCTTTATACCCTTTATTCCTCTTTTATCCAACCTGCCTTCATCCATCTTTTCTCCAGTATCCATCTGGCTCATGCCATTCACCAACGTGGCTTACCTTGTGGAGGTGAGAGTGAGTTCATGAGTCTTAGGTGCTTCTGCCTTCGTGGGCCCTAATCTTCTTTAAAATAAAAGTAAATGTATTTTACAACCACCTTGGCATTGAAATGAGTGTAATAATATATTAAACATTTTCTTTGACCTAAAAGTTTGTATTTTTTCTCTTATGCTTTTAAAATAAATGAAAATATTTCCATAGGCCCATAAAAGAATCATGAGCTGTAGGTTCTATGCCTAGTGTAACTAATGTTTATATTGATGGTGGGTCTAGTCACCATTTGGCAAAAAGCTGATGCTTACCTATTGCTTCCTAGTAAGTCAGGCATAACTGAGCAAGAAATACCCTCTTTGGTTTATTGAGATCTATCTGTGAGGCACTTTTCTGGGAGCTTAAGATTTCTGCCCTTTTGCTTTGATGCTCTAGTCATCACTCAGTTGTCATCTGGTAATTGTCTAATTATATTATCTGGTGATAAGTGAGGTTTTTAAGTGATAAGCTTTTCCAAACAGCTGTGATGGGATTTGGATTTGGTTTCAATATTTTAATTTACAGTTGCATTTGTAAAATTATAATTAGCCTTAATTCATTTAATGACCTCCATCACAGGCTGTAGAATATGTAGAATGTTTTTAATTACACATGAATTGAATCAACATCACAGTTTTAGAAGGGTCCAGTGAAGTTGACATTCACGTAATTCCTACCATTGGTCCTTAGCAAAAGATTTAGTAATTTTTCCACTAACAGTAAAACGGTTTTTAATGAATACAAAATGTTTTTTTCTGAAAGGTTGAATTCACTTAGTAATTTAGAGATATATCTTTCTCTTTTAGATTTTTGGAATCTCCTTCCTGACCTTTTCTGTTCTGTGCCCAGGATAAATATATGTCTTTGGATAAAGTTAATGATGTTATAACTGATCCTGAACAAAAGGTTAACTTCTAATCAGGACCACAATTGAATTTAATCTGTCAAAAGTGGTTTTATGTGTGTTTGTGTATTTCCTCTCAGTTTAGGTGTGTCTCTTAATTAATCTTGCCTTAGAACGAATTTGTTTTATTTTCACTTTTAGGGAGACTGTAATGGTAACATTCTGAAGAATGGTAAGTAGGAACTGGTAAAACTCAATTATTTTTGCCTACTTTGCTAACAACAGTTCTAGAAAATCTGGATTGCACTATGAAAAGTCTGTGTGCCTAGTGTAACGTTATCCAGTTGGCCAATCCGCTTGGTTTGGGGAAATGTCCTAGAAGCTTGGCAAGAAGAAGTTCTCAAGAGAGCATGAATCCTGCCAATTTCCAACTGGCCAAGACTCATTACAAGGACTACCTTCCCTCCAAGCAACCTGGCGTTTCCACTCCAATTGCAATCTGCAACACAAAGATGCGCTTGGGAGGAAGACTAAACAAACCTCTTCAGATTTCTGCTCCAGGTGAATCTTTCATTCTGGTCTATCTGCTGAATCTTTCATTTCCTATCTGGTCTGCTCCAATCTTCTTTTGATCACTGACCGTTTCAAATATGAGGAAACAGTGGGCACATGACAAGTTGGTTTCAGAACCGAGAAAGAGCCAGGACAGGTGAAAGATGAATGAACAGATCTATTTATATGTATGTATGTGTACACACACACACACACACACAAGGCATTAACCTGCCTGAATTGTTGAAATTGTTGTTAATGAAACTGTAGATTTTCCGTGTTAGGAAATCTTTGCTGGGCTTTGCTCCAGGGGCTCTCAACCTGCATGCCTGTTGGAGGAATGGTGACAACTGTGCTCTTTACCTGGTTACTTCCATTTGTGAAAACATGTGGGTGAATGGTAGGTCTCTTCACTGTGAATCTTCTTTTCTAGTCATAGCCAAGAGTAAAATCTCCCAACAGAACTCAATGACATTCAGGGCCTACATCAAATAAGCTTAATTTGCTTTTTATAAGAAAAAAAAAAACCCTCAGAAAACTGAAAAAAGATAGTTACCTAATTAGAATTTCTAGACAATTATTTTGTTTCTAAAATAACAGTCATTTTAATATGTTATTTTGCTGTTGTTCAGTCATGTCTGAATCTTGGCAACCCTATGGACTGCAGCATGCCAAGCTTCCCTGGCCTTCACTATCTCCTGGAGTTTGCTCAAACTGATGTCCATTGAGTTGGTGATCCCATCCTACCATCTTATCTTCTGTCACTCCCTTGTCATGCTGTCCTCAATCTTTCCAGCATTAGAGTCTTTTCCAGTGAGCTGGCCCTTCACATCAAGTGGTCAAAGTATTGGAGCTTCAGCTTCAGCATCCATCCTTCCAATGAATATTCAAGGTTGATTTCCTTTAGGATTGACTGATTTGATCTCCTTGCTTCAATCATGTCTGACTCTTCATGACCCTATGGACTGTAGCCCACCAGGCTCCTCTGTCCATGGAATTCTCTAGGCAAGGACACTGGAGAGGGTTGCCATGCCCTCCTCAAGGGGATCTTCCCAACACAGGGATCAAACCTAATGTCTCTTATGTCTCCTGCATTGACAGATAGTTTTTTTTATCATTAGCGCCAACTGGGAAGCCCCGATATATTATTTTAACACAGCCATTTCTGATAGTCTAGATAAGCAAGACAGAGATATCCAATATATAAAGTGAAGTTTATTGGCTGGGTGTGGCTGGGAGAGTCTGGAAGTCTTGGAACCCATACATATCCCTTTGGCAGATCTGGCCTCATTTTACCAATAAACATTGTCAACACTGTTATCTCTGAGAAAAGAGCCTTGAAGCAGGTTAGGTGAGATCATTCCTTCAATGGGTTAATGTATCCTTGTCCCAAGAGCTCTGGTTTACCTTTCACCGTGCTCCTCAGTCCCCATGGATTTTAAAGTGCATCTTGGCTCTTGTGCATGCCTGTTGGCTCTTATCTGTCTGACCATCAGAGCAGGTTGGTGTGATCCCTGCCCTGCCTCATGCAGATGACACAGAAGGGAGCTGAGGCCCTCAGGAGCGAGCCCAGCCCCACTCCCCATACTCTTCTCCTCTTGGTGTTTGTTCCTATATCGTGAAGCCATGTCTGGGAAACCTCCTCCCCACTTGCCTCTTCAGTTTCTGTTACGGTCACACCACTGTAAATCTCTTGGCTATGAGAGGAACTCCAGCCTAGAAGGGCTTAAGCTGGTGACAATCTCTTGAAATCAGCAGAGATTGGTGTATGGCTCCACTAGGTCTCATTGCTCTATTGCCGAATGTTCAACTCTTTGTATGGAATGCCTTGGGCATCGTAAATGATGACTGTATGAGTGAAAGAAGAATCTTGAGGGATGTATCCCTGTCGACTTTCACTAGATCTTCCTAGATTGTCCCCCAAGTGTCCAATCAGTGTTTTATCACTTTTTAAATGTACATCAATACATATTTTTGCACCATTCCTAGATGTGACACATTGTGTTACAAAGGTAACCTATAGTCTGATAATTCAGTGTCATGGGCAACAGTAGTCAAGCTGGAGGGGTGGCATCTCAGCACACGATTCTGAAGGGGTAGAAAGAGCATTGATAGAGACATCTGCGGGACATGGAGAGAGGTTGCGAAGTGCACCTGACCTTGACTGTGTGGTTAGGGAAGTCTGCCTAGAAAAGCTATCACTCTAAATGGAAAAATTAGTTGGCATTAGTGCAGCAAAGCAAGGAAAGAAAGAGGTAGTAGAAGGAAGAGAAAGAGAAATGTTTTGAACGTATAGAGATCTAGAGCTTGAGAAACTGAGGGTAAATTCACAAGTTCTCCATTGTATTCAAATATCCATTTCCTTTCATTAAATTATCTTTGGAGATGAAAACTTCCCTCTAACCCATAGGATGTGCAAGATATTTTCATTCACCTTTTGCACACTCCTGTAAGACCTTTACAGTACTTACGAATTTTTTTAAATGTATGTCTTCCCAAATCCAAAACTCTAAGATCAAGCATTTCACTTCACTTTCACTTTACCCTAGCCCATAACTCTCTGGGTGTCCATTCTGACAGTGAGCAAAGGCCTCTCTGGTTGCTCCATGGAAACGATGGTCAGTTTCTGAATCTGTGAAATGGAGCAACTAACAACACAGGTTCAGGGACAGAGTTACTATGAAATAAAAATGCTTCNCCCAAATCCAAAACTCTAAGATCAAGCATTTCACTTCACTTTCACTTTACCCTAGCCCATAACTCTCTGGGTGTCCATTCTAACAGTGAGCAAAGGCCTCTCTGGATGCTCCATGGAAACGATGGTCAGTTTCTGAATCTGTGAAATGGAGCAATTAACAACACAGGTTCAGGGACAGAGTTACTGTGAAATAAAAATGCTTCACCTCTGTGCTCCTCTCACTCTCTCTGGGCTTCTTCCAAAATCTAGGACAATTGTCCTAGACAATTGTCAGATTAAGCAAATGAGAAATACAAGACACACAGTAATAAATTTGAATTTCAGATAATAAAAAATAATAGTATGTGTGTGTCCCAACTTTTGCATGGCACATATTTATAATAAAAGTGCTTCATCATCTATCTGAAATTCCAACTTGACCAAGACTCCTATATTTTATCTGGCAATCCCACCCAGGATGTGGACTAGAAAGAGTATACTAGTAATGTATTCTTCTTCTCAAAGAGAGTCCAAATTGTATAAGCCATGAAAAACCAGGATTCTCTCCCATATGGTTCAGTTCGTTATCATGATTAGCTTAAAGCACTTAGCACTGCCATTAGTAAAACTATTTTGGTTATTGTTGTTATTTTGGTAGAAATAAGCCTTGCTCAAGAAAGGTCCTGGCCTTTACTGACATATTTAGCTTGTGATGAACTAAGATCATCACTTCTTACTCTTTTTACTCTTGTTTACTTTTTCCTATGTTGAAAATTCCATTTGCACCAAGCAATGTCTATTCACAGCATTTGGATTAATGGATAGCCTGATCTTAACCATATTGCTAGCCACTACTTCTCTTAACCGTACTTGAAAAGAAGGCAGATAACCTGAGGTCAGAAACAGGATTCTCTTACTTGTGCAGAATCTTATGAAAAGACAATTGAATCCCCTCACCAAAAGGGGCTAGAAGGAAATTTTCTTTTGAGACCAGTTGTCTGCTTTCCTTTAGAGCTCAGTGCTTATTTTCATGGTTTTGGAGTAATCAGTGAGATCCTTCTCTTTCCCCAGCCGTCACTGGTGAGATTGGCGTCAGCTCATCTCACCCATGGTCTTCCCTGGAGGCTTTAGTGGTAAAGATTGCTACTGCTGCTGCTAAGTCGCTTCAGTCATCTCCGACTCTATGTAACCCCATAGACGGCAACCTACCAGGCTCCCCCGTCCCTGGGCTTGTCCAGGCAAGAACACTGGAGTGTGTTCATGGTAAAGAATCTGCCTTCAATTAATCTGCCTACAATCTGCCTGAGCCTTCCTGGGTCAGGAAGATCCTCTGGAGAAGGGAATGGCTACCCACTCCAGTATTCTTGCCTGCAGAATTCTGTGGATGGAGGAGCCTGGTGGGCTACAGTCCATGGGGTCACAGAGTTGGACACAACTGAGTGACTAACACTTTCACCTCACCCTAGGCCATGACTCTCTGGTTGTCCATTCTGACAGTGAGCAAAAGCCTCTCTGTATACACCATGGAAATTGATTTTCACACAGATACAGTAGAAGTCTGTTTTGGCCACACTTGTACTTGCCTAGATCCGCTCCCCCCCACCCAAGTTTTGGGTATTCTCCCACCCCTGACCACTCTAATGAGTACTTGCCAGGGCACTGCCAGCATCTCAAGGCTCCTAGGGCTTTGTGAGGACATGAGGAGGAACTGGTCCTGCTCCACAGAATCTAGAATATAAAGGGCCCTCACTGTGCTTAAAAAAAGTATATATTTTCTTATCAGTTTCTTAAGGTTGCTTTCGCAAGCAACTAGGGAACAAGCTTGTAATATTTCTTATGTATGATGTTTGAAACCACTAATGCAAAATCAATTATCCTACCATTTTCATCACCGTGTGAAAAGTAAGGAGTTATACTAATTGTTCAGAGAATATAGCTGACCCCCGTGAAAGTTGCTCTGCTTTATCACAGATAGTTCTCACCCTGTGCTTAACCTTGAATGAATTGCCTTTTCCAGTCAGTGTCCCAGTACCATCTAATTTAATTTTATATCCATATGAGATATGTATATTCTGTGATAATCATTTCATGATGTATACGTCATTATAATGTACATCTTAAATTTATGTAGTGCTGTGTATCAATTATATTGGAATACAACTGGAAGAAAAAATAAAACTTTGGTCTCACTCTTTTTGAAAAGTGGAAGAGCACTAAATGATTACTAATTTATTACAGCGCCAAAGAATTGATGCTTTTGAACTGTGATGTTGGAGAAGACTCTTGAGAGTCCCTTGGACTGCAAGGAGATCCAACCAGTCCATTCTGAAGGAGATCAGCCCTGAGTGTTCTTTGGAAGGAATGATGCTAAAGCTGAAACTCCAGTACTTTGGCCACCTCATGTGAAGAATTGACTCATTGGAAAAGTCTTTGATGCTGGGAGGGATTGGGGGCAGGAGGAGAAGGGGATGACAGAGGATGAGATGGCTGGATGGCATCACTGACTTGATGGACATGAATTTGAGTGAACTCCGGGAGTTGGTGGTGGACAGGGAGGCCTGGCGTGCTGCGATTCATGGGGTTGCAAAAAGTCAGACACAACTGAGCGACTGAACTGAACTGAACTGAAGCACTAATCTTCAGTGCTTTTACTAATGATGTTCATCATGGTAGCTAACATATTTTCAAGACTATGTGCCAGGCTCTGTGATATAGACTTTATTGCATAATCTCATTATATCCTAACCTCCTGGTGAAGCATCAATATTATTTTTCCATTATACAGATTCAACATTGAATGCTTAAGGAATGTCCCACACTCATAGAGCCAGTTCATTTTGGAAAGGATAGCTTGAGATAGATTTGGTAGGCTTTGGCTTTCAGCAATTATCCAAGTTTGGACCAAGTTCAAGTNGTTTGATTCTCTTTTAATTAGCTGATTTCAAGGAGAAATTTAAAATCAAAAGGCAGTACAGCAGTAAAGTCCATTCTATACCCCAAACAGATGAATCACTACTTATATTTTTATTAAAGAAACATAATCTCTTTGTTCCCACAGCAACACATACTGACAAAATGAAGTTAATTAGTGTAAAATGTCTAATGCTTCTTTGCATCTTCCTTCTGTCCATACCTGCCCAGTGATTGTTCCGTAAAATTCAATCTTGCTTAAACAGTGGGGAAGGTATTTGGCAAGGTGGATAGCCCTTCCCTACAAAAAGCTTATAGGCTGGAGAAGGAACATACACGGAAGACACTCATAAAAGGAATGTGGGATTGCAACACATGAGTTGTTTTTAAAATGTGGTAACACAGGAAAGGCTGAATCCTTCCAATGGCTGGGCAAGCTCTCGTTCACTCAGCTCCACTCAGCGGCCTCTTTACTGCTTTCCCAGGTCCCACTGCACAGCCTTTGTCTCATCGTTTGCTTTGTCTTGGTGGCTCTTCCTCTGGATATCTGCAAAGTTCCCTCCCTTGCTCATGCCTTTCCCTACCCACGCCCTTCCCGCTGAGGGCTCCTCTGGCCACCCTCTTGAGAACTGCACTCCCCCCAACTCCCACAAGTCCCCTTTGATTTATTTTTCTCCTTGCACTTCTCATGGTCAAACATATGTCTATTTAAATATTTCTCCAGTTTAGTCTCAGTTCCTTCTTTGATGTACGCTCCAGGAGGGCAGGGATATTTGTGGATATTGTTCACTGCCTCACCTCCAGCATCCTGGGCAGTGTCTCCTAGTTAATAGGAACTTAATAACTATTTCACAATTGAATGTACAGAGAAGAATCTTAACTGTGTGCTCGGTCGCTCAGTTGTGTCTGACTCTTTGCAATTCATGGTCTGTAGCCCACCAGGCTCTTCTGTCCATGGGATTACCTAGGCAAGAATACTGGAGTGGGTTGCATTTCTTTCTCCAAGAGTCTTAAATGATTTCAAACAGTTAGAAACCACTGAAGATGTTTGAATTGAGTCTGAAGAAATAAGGCTCTGCCAAAAATTTGCACTGTGTCTTGGGTAGAAATGGTATTTCGGGGCAACTAGGCAAAAACAAAATGTCAGGGAAAATGTCATGACTTCTTCCCCTACCCTATGATAATCATATCTATGTTTCTATTTCTGCCTTAAAAATTTCATCAAGCCAGCTTGGCATTATATATAAAGTAAAGACATTGGAGTAAAAAATATACCAAAGTTAAAGTTTTCATTCTAATAGTAAATGTCAATTTCATCTCTAAAATGAATGTTTTAATGGAAAAAAATTATAGGTTATAAGAACATTAATTAGTAATATATAACAGCTTTATAAATATTACTTGTATGACATCAAATTTTAGTTTCTTTTTTTAATAGTTAGGAAAGACAGAGTACAGCTAGTCTCCTAAACTTATTTGCCTATCCTTCCATAGATTTATTCACAAAAATTCTTGCTAATGTTATGGGTAGAAACTATCAACCAATATTTGACTAATATACTCAATAATAAAATGTGCCTGCTACACAATTCCCTCTTCTATGTATCATTAGTTTTTCTATGATCCAGTCTTTTAAATTTTTCCCCCATCTCTGACTATTCCAACAATGCCCAATCTCTAGTCCCTTAAAAAAATTATTTTATCAGTACTTTATTGAGTTAAAATTCACTCACCTTTTATTCCAGAGAAGGCAATGGCACCCCACTCCAGTACTCTTGCCTGGAAAATCCAATGGATGGAGAAGCCTGGTACGCTGCAGTCCATGGGGTCGCTAAGAGTTGGACACGACTGAGCGACTTCACTTTCATTTTCACTTTCACGCCTTGGAGAAGGAAATGGCAACCCACTCCAGTGTTCTTGCCTGGAGAATCCCAGGGACGGGGAAGTCTAGTGGGCTGCCGTCTATGGGGTCGCACAGAGTTGGACACGACTGAAGCGGCTTAGCAGCAGCAGCAGCAACACCTTTTATTCTGTACTTTCTTCATAAAGAAGGCTTTCATATTAAATTTAAGTACAAAAGAGACTGAGGTCATCACCACATCCCACTCCACACTGCCCATGTATTTTCTATATTAGGCAACACAGATTAATCCAGTGGTTCTCAAACACTTTGGTTATAGGGACCTCTTTATATACTTAAAGACTATTAAGGATTCCCAAAGAGCTTATTGTTTGCATGGGTTACATCTATCAAAATTCACTACCTTAGAAATTGAAATAAATACTTTTAAACAGAAAAATACACAAAGATACATTCTGTTAAATATCAGATCAATGGCACCATCACAAAACATATAGCATATGGAAAACTCTGCCATTTGATCATGAGAGAATGAGAGTGAAAAAGGCATATAACAGCTGAGCTTTATTATGAAAATTGTTTTCAACTATCAGCATCCTTGAAAAGGTCTGAGGAAAACCTACAAGTTCCTGAACCACACTTGGAGAACCACTCACCTCACCTTTATTTAATAACTAATAAACTGAACATTCTCAATGACTTAACACAAGGAAGATTTATGTTTGGCTCACATAAAGTTCATTGTGGACTCAACAGGCCCTATGGATCTTATAGCTTCACCATCTAGAACATGTGGCCTCATTTCGACAAGGGAAGAGGCAGATGGAAGAGGGACCTAGCTGGCTCCAAACTGCTCTGAACCAGAAGCACACATCACTTCCATCCACAGTTCAATTGCCAGAAGCAGTCACATGGCCCCAACCCACTGAGAGGAGGACTGGCAAACTGGAAGTCCATCATACTGACCTCCATTAAAGCTTCTTCAGGAAACACCCTTCTCTAAGCATAGTATTTGGAATCAGAGCTTTTAAGTTTTATTCAATCACATGAGCAGAACCTAGATTTGAGGCATTTAGCCAAGCAGTGGCCAGGAGAGAAATGGCAGACAAATTTAATATAGAGTTTAAATCCTCTAAGAAAATAAATAATTTAATGTATCCACTTATCAAATCATTACAGTCTAAACTTGTCTGATTAAATGTATTTGCCAGAGGATTCATTTTTGTCACATTTATTCATTTAAAATTCCTATGAAAAAGAATACATTTGAATCATTTCTAATGAGATGGATGAAACTGGAGCCTATTATACAGAGTGAAGTAAGCCAGAAAGAAAAACACCAATACAGTATACTAATGCATATATATGGAATTTAGAAAGATGGTAACTATAACCCTGTATGCGAGACAGCAAGAGACACAGATGTATAGAACAGTCTTTTGGACTCTGTGGGAGAGGGAGATGGTGGGATGATTTGGAGAATGGCATTGAAACATGTATAATATCATATATGAAACAAATCGCCAGTCCAGGTTCGATGCATAATACAGGATGCTTGGGGCTGGTGCACTGGGATGACCCAAAGGGATGGTATGGGGAGGGACGAGGGAGAGGGGTTTAGGATTGGGAACACATGTACAGTCGTGGCAGATTCATGTTGATGTATAGCAAAACCAATACAATATTGTAAAGTAATTAGCCTCCAATTAAAATAAATAAATTTAAATTTTAAAAAATTTGTATGGGTTATGTCAATATTTTTGCCAATTTTTAACCTGGGAGAACTGAGACACAGATTTAAATAACTTGTCCAGGGTCATATAGATAACACAGCTAGACTTGAACTGTTGGACTTGAAATAGCACTTTTAATTTCCTCAGCATCACAGTACTGGCTCCTTCAGATATCTTTTCCTTGAGAAGAGCTTTCATCATCATAAATGATGATGCTTCATCTGTTTGACTCTATCCCCTAAACTGGGTGAAGCACATGTGATCTAACTGCTACAATCCAACAGCATCAGTGTCACTTGGCAGTAGAAGCTACCTTTGCTCAGTCTCATTCACTGTGTTTTAACTGCTTCCCTTGAGAAATCAAAGCATGGAATGTAAATTGCATGGAGTACTGGATTCAAGACCCATCTCTGCACTGGGTTAGTCATGTCATCTCTCTGGGCACTGTATTCCCCATTTTTATAGGAAGTGTGGAAATTTAGGAATCAGACAGCCTTATGCTAGGACCCTAGCAATGCCACTAACTATTCCCACAACCTTAAGTAAGGTATTTGAGTTTGCCAACTACGGCTTCTTTATCTGTAGAATAGGATCTGTAATGAGATTATTTAAGCACTAAAGTAAGATTATATATGGGAAGCACCCTTGAAGGCACATGCACCAGGTCATGTCCCCTGACTGCCCCCTTCCACTTCTTTTCTACATGTATGCTGCAAACTGCATACCAAGCTCTGTTCCCATACAAGAAACTATAGTCTTTTACTCAAACTAACACATCTGCAACCCCTCACCAGAACATCCAGCTTGATAAATTTAAGAAACACCTTGATAAATTTAAAAATCCATATGTAACTACTATATATAACCACTATATATAATATGAATACATATATAATATGAATATATATTCATATGAATTCATAGAATTTGTATATAATATGAATTCTATATTTTATACAAGGTTTTATTCTTTTACATGTTTCAAACCATTTGAATCATACATCAAGGCAGGTTTTTGCTAAGATGAAGATGAACAAAATTTAGACTGGAGAATTTAATTTTGTTTGCTTAGATCAAGTTCACATTCTTTATTTGTGAAACAAAGACAGAGTCCATACATACATTGTTTTAAAAAAAGCAAAATGTTGAGAATTGGTGCAAAATTTTTGTAAAGCTTTTGTTAATATGTGTCAAGAGCCTTAAGTTACTATAGAAAGATCTATCTTGAGTAAAGAAAATAATCATAAATATGGAAAAGGCTTTATACACAAAAATGTCCTACATGGGATTATTTAAAGTAGTCAAAATGGTGTCATCTAAATTATCCAAAATTGAAAACTAGATATGTAAATTAGCATAAATCTCAATTATGGTATATTATGACATATGTGAAGATTTATAATGATATGGTATATAATTTAGGAAAACACTTAGCTGCCAATAAGGGGAAAACCTGACCAACAATAGATTTAACAAAGAGATCTTGTTTTTCTTACATATCAAGAATTCAGGGGGCCAGCGGCTACTGTTTTCCATGCAGCTGCTCTGTGATAACGTCGGAACTAGGGCTCTTTCAGGTGGCTCACTCTGTCGCTGACAACCCTTGGCTTCTTATGCTTATGCTGACTGTCTCACTGTAGCAAGATGCCTGTGGTGACTTCAAGTGTCACATCTGTTTTCTGGGGAAAACAGGGGGCAATGGTGATACCAGAACTGTCTCCCCTTGCACTTGTCTCTTCCATCAGGAAGTGAAACGTATTTCCCAGAAGATCCCATATGGGCCACATGGTTCAGAGCTGCTTCTCATGGCAGATTTCTGGGAGGTGGAGCAAGTGCTTGCTCGGCTTTCCCACCTCTGAGCTGGAAGCAGTAATGGCAGAAGGCTGTAGCCAGTCAGGAGTATGCAAGGGAGTGACTGAAACAGGTGGGAGGGAGGATCAGAATGCGAAAGAGGCTGAAGCCAGCCACACTGAAACTTGGCAGTGAGTGGCCGAGGGTGACTTCACAATCCTGTCCCAGTGTCCTGGACCATGCTAGCTTTCTCCCAAGGTTGGGAGCTGGCGAGTAGGCTGCCTAAGGGAATCTTTAAATGCAAACGGAGCAGTCAAGCTCCGGCTGTTTGAGTGCCAAGAAGTTCTCATTGAAAAAAAAAATTCAGCAAAATACCTCACTGTACTGACTCTCTCAATGTACTGAATCTCTCCAATCTGTGAGGTATCCTGGAAGTGATATATGGTACAGTATGGTGTTGAGATCTAAGCACTGGAGTCCAATTTCTTAGAGTCAAATCCCATCTGAGCTACTTACTATCTGTATGAACTTGGACAAGTTATACAACTTCTCTGAACTTCAGTTTCATCTTTTAAAAGTAAAAATAATAATTACAATACTTATTCTATATTAATAATGTATATTATCTTGTTACATTTTATTTATAATATATTCAGTCAATCAGTTCAGTCGCTCAGTCATATCTGACTCTTTGTGACCCCATGAATCACAGCACGCCAGGCCCCCCTGTCCATCACCAACTCTCGGAGTTCATTCAAACTCACGTCCATCGAGTCAGTGATGCCATCCATCCATCTCATCCTCTGTCATCCCCTTCTCCTCCTGCCCCTAATCCCTCCCAGCATCAGAGTTTTTTCCAATGAGTCAACTCTTCTCATGAAGTGGCCAAAGTACTGGAGTTTCAGCTTTAGCAGCATTCCTTCGAAAGATGCACGGGGATGATCCAGAGAGATGATATGGGGTGGGAGGTGGGAGGGGGGTTCAGGATTGGGAAATCATGTACACCCGTGGCTAATTCATGTCAATGTATGGCAAAACCAATACAGTATTGTAAAGCAAAATAAAGTAGAAAAAATAAATAAATAAATAAAAATAAACAAAGAACACCCAAGACTGCTCTCCTTTAGAATGGACTGGTTGGATCTCCTTGCAGCCCAAGGGACTCTCAAGAATCTTCTACAACCACAGTTCAAAAGCATCAATTCTTCAGTGCTCAGCTTTCTTTACAGTCCAGCTTTCACATCCATACATGACCACTGGAAAAACCATAGCCTTGACTAGACAGGCCTTTGTTGGCAAAGTAATGTCTCTGCTTTTTAATATGCTATCTAGGTTGGTCATAACTTTCCTTCCAAGGAGTAAGTGTCTTTTAATTTCATGGCTGCAATCACCATCTGCAGTGATTTTGGAACCCCCCAAAATAAAGTCAGCCACTGTTTCCCCATCTATTTCCCATGAAGTGATGGGACCAGATGCCATGATCTTCGTTTTCTGAATGTTGAGCTTTAAGCCAACTTTTTCACTCTCTTCTTTCACTTTCATCAAGAGGCTTTTTAGTTCCTCTTCACTTTCTGCCATAAGCCTGGTGTCATCTGCATATCTGAGGTTATTGATATTTCTCCCAGCAATCTTGATTCCAGCTTGTGCTTCTTCCAGCTCAGCATTTCTCATGATGTACGTACTCTGCATATAAGTTAAATAAGCAGGGTGACAATATACAGCCTTGACGTACTCCTTTTCCTATTTG
>SJYW01054353.1:53656-64153 GCA_006410735.1 Raphicerus campestris | reverse complement strand
AATTTCATGGCTGCAATCACCATCTGCAGTGATTTTGGAACCCCCCAAACTACAGTCAGCCACTGTTTCCCCATCTATTTCCCATGAAGTGATGGGACCAGATGCCATGATCTTCGTTTTCTGAATGTTGAGCTTTAAGCCAACTTTTTCACTCTCTTCTTTCACTTTCATCAAGAGGCTTTTTAGTTCCTCTTCACTTTCTGCCATAAGCCTGGTGTCATCTGCATATCTGAGGTTATTGATATTTCTCCCAGCAATCTTGATTCCAGCTTGTGCTTCTTCCAGCTCAGCATTTCTCATGATGTACGTACTCTGCATATAAGTTAAATAAGCAGGGTGACAATATACAGCCTTGACGTACTCCTTTTCCTATTTGCAACCAGTCTGTTGTTCCATGTCCAGTTCTAACTGTTGCTTCCTGACCTGCATATAGATTTCTCAAGAGTCAGGTCAGGTGATCTGGTATTCCCATCTCTTTCAGAATTTTCCACAGTTTATTGTGATCCACACAGTCAAAGGATGCGTTAATAATATAAATAGTAATTGTCAGTATTATTACTGTTAGTGTTATATTAATAACTGCCTTACTTTTTTGTTCTGAGGATAAATATGATCATGAGTATAGAGCACATAGCTACATAATATAGGTCAGCTGATCTTATTTGAGATGGATATGAAACTTATCAGATGTCAGAGAAAAAGAGAACAGTCTAAGCAGAAGAATAATATTAGCAAATGATAACAGTAGCTAACACTGCTGCTACTGCTAAGTCACTTCAGTCGTGTCTGACTCTGTGCGACCCCATAGATAGCAGCCCACCAGGCTCCCCCATCCCTGGGATTCTCCAGGCAAGAACACTGGAGTGGGTTGCCATTTCCTTCTCCAATGCATGAAAGTGAAAAGTGAAAGTGAAGTCACTGAGTTGTGCCCAACTCTCAGCGACCCCATGGACTGCAGCCTACCAGGCTCCTTCACCTATGGGATTTTCCAGGCAAGAGTACTGGAGTGGGGTGCTATTGCCTTCTCTGAGCTAACACTAGTGAGCCTATATCATGTGTCAGGAAGTGTTCTACTTTTGTTACTTCACTGAATTCCCACAACCATTGTGGGGGCAGCACATTACTGACGGTAAGTTAGATTATGCTCTGGTAAAAATAACTCCCAAATCTCAGTTTCTCCCTCATGCAGCATCATGCGGTAGGTATGAGACCCTTGCAGCAGAACTCCAGGTGTTTTGAATGTTTGCCATCTCCTTATCGGGCTTCCCCAGTGGCTCAGTGGTAAAGAATCTGCCTGCAATGCAGGAGACACAGGAGATGAGGGTTCAGTCCCTGGGTCAGGAAGATCCCATGGAGGAAGACAAGCAACCAACTCCAGTATTCTTGCCTGGAAAAGCCCATGGACAGAAGAAGCCTAGTGGGCTACAGTCCATAGGGTCGCAAAGAGTCCCACGGGACTGAGTGAGCATACGTGAATGCATCTCCTTATCAGCACGTGCAACCATGAGCACCAGGGGCTAATATATTACCCATGCTTCTAGCTTCTGTAAACTTGATGCTTTAACATCTTCCCTATAGCCATATGCTGAACATGCCTTGCTTGAACAATCCTATGACATACCTGTCACCTTTCTTTGGCTTTCTGCCTCTTTGGTTGCCTCCCACCCCTACCCTACTCCAAAGGAAGAGTCTTTCTCATGAGGGTACACTTCCAAACAATCAACCCATACCCCACACCCCCAACCACCTCTTCTATTGGGCTTGTGTGCCCTGTTCCACTATCCATTCGCCCTAATCATGCTGTGGCCAGGTACCAGACAGCTAGGGGCTCCCTCTAAGCCTTAAAGTCTACTGAAATCATTCCATCTAGCCAACCTGAAGCCTGCCTTCCCAGCCTTGCGCACTCCTTCCTGCAGAAACCACCATAAAAAGGTCTTGCCCACAGTTCCTTCCTCTCCCTGGTGCTTTCTGTGTGACTCCCTCTCCCCACTCTCCACCAGCCACCATGTGCCTTTTTTTCTGGGAAACTGCCTTTTCAATGACAACTGTTCCCTTCTCTTGGGGCATCAACTCTTCTGTTAATACAGTATATTTTAAAACACAGAGGAAGAAAGAACATGGAGAATCACACAATTGCTTTTGAATGTTTCCAACCAGAAAAGTTCATGCCCATCTGTACCAGGATGAGGAGGAGCAGTCCTCCCTGGGGTGCAGAAGGGGAGAGAATAGGAAACATTTGTGAACAAAGTAAATGTCTGCCACTGATGGGTCTGGAACCAGCTTAAGAGTGAGACTGGGATGGGAGGAGAGCATGGAAATAGGTGACATCTGACCCAGAGCCCTTAGAGGCCCACAGAGGAGCCAGTGGGCAAACTATATTTGTCATTTAACCATTTTACTACTTTTACCAAAAGTTTACTTTGGTAGCAAGGAAACCTACCAAATCCACAAATTCTCTGTAACCTACATTTTCATCATGCTATATAAAAAGGCAAATTTAGTGCCTTTCCGTTTTCAGATTCCTAGGAACCTAATAGTACTGTGTAAGATTTCAAAAATAACTGCAGGGCCTTCACTGCTTCCATTCTCTGCTTTTGTGCTCTGCAGTGATTTTCCTACCCTGGGTGCTCCTGGGAAACACACTGCTTATCGGCACTGTCTTTGCTCATCGACTATTATTACCTTAAGTATTCTTTTTGCTATTACCCTTTGTCACCAAGCCTGGCTCATAAGACAAGACAAGGCTTCCTCCTTTTCTATAATTTCCTATTTGCTCTTTTCCCCTCTTACGAAGCCAGTCTATCTTTTTCACTTTGTCATCTCTTTTTTCTTCTTTCTTACATACTTCTGAAATGTTATTTTTCTCTCCTTAACTTTTTTTTTCCTTTACTAATAGCACATCTTTTACGGACCTGCCTTTAACAACTCTGCCCTTACCTCTCTTACTTTCTTCCCTGCCACAATAAATTTTCAGAAACAGTTTTTCCATGGTCCACTTTCCATTTTTATGTCTTGAAATAACAGCTCTGTCTCTCCTTATGTTTCTATCAGAAATTATTACAGCATTAAGTCATTAAAATCTGTATCACTTAGCTGTGTCATTTTACTGCCACCCTGTCAGAGGTCTTTGGATATAACAATATAATGGAAAATTACTCATGTGGATACAGTAAAAAGAGAGGGGAAAGTGATAAGAAGAGAAAACAGAACATAAAAGTCAATTACAAAGAGTCTGCAGAGAGTGAATAGAACAATGGAACCATCAACTGATGAATTTCTTCAAGGGAAATGGCCAATTCAAATCATCCTAGTAAAGAAAGAAGGAAGGAACTATTCCATGCCTTTTTCCTCCTAATCCCATGCCTTTTTCTTCCTAAATGGCCTCAGTTCATCCCAGGTTTATTCACTTATTTAATAAATACCCAGCTGTGCATATACTGTGTCAGCCAGTCAGTGTTAGTTGTTGGTTCGTGTCGATCTGACTCCCTGCAACCCCAGGGATTGAAGCCTGCCAGGATCCTCTGTCCACAGAATTTTTCAAGCAAGAATACTGGAGTGGTTTGCCATTCCCTTCCCCAGGGGATCTTCTTGACTCAGGGACTGAACCCGGGTCTCCTGCATTGCAGGCAGATTTTTACCATCTGAGCCACCAGGGACGCCCTATATACTGTGTGCTGAGTATAAATGAGACACACCCTCAGTGTGCACAGACCCAAGAAATCCTGGGTTTTGGTCTCAGTCCTAGCACTTTCAGCTAATATGTACAACAAGGTGCAGAATTTTATTCAACTGAAATTTCCCAAAGTGATTTCTCACTAGGAGAGCTGTCAGACCACAAGGAGCACTATATTTCTCAGTGGGCTCCAGGTGTTTCCTTTTGTAGGGAATCAGGTCTAGGCTGGTGAGGTCAAGGTGAGGTCAGTTTCCTACTGCTCTCCCTCCTCCTGCAGCCTGGCCAGGCCAGTGGTTTATACAAGACCTCACTCATGACCCTCCCTTCAGCAGTAGAAAGCGGATCGTTTAACCCATGTATGTGGAGTTTCTGGAAGACATTTTGAGAGCGTGCTAGGAGGAAAATAAAGAAGCACGTGGAGTAGCAGCTGCAGACCATGTGAAATACACTAAGAAAGGAAGCAGTGGAAAGAAAAGCTGACTTTAGCCATTTAAGAGTATACTTTGTTCTTTGTCACTTCCTTGAAAGACTAGAAAAAGATTCAAAATATATGTCATTATTTTGAATTTCCAGGTTGTGTTTGCCTGCATGGGACAATACAGAAAGTTTAGATCAGCGGGGTTCCAGGGTTTATTTGGGTTACATTTGGATTATCTATGGCCTTAAGCAACTCTCTCACTTACCTCCCTTAGAAAAAACTTCCCATCTGGAGAAACCAATGGTGAGATGACATGTGAAAACTCTAAAAAGTGATCATTTAATCCATAGATGGTGAAAGGGAAATAGAGGCTGAAGTCACAGCTCATACAGGTGATTCTCTGGGCAGGGCTGATAGATTCAGCTTGCTGGCCAGCCTCCACTTGCAGTGTTCCAAGTTGACGCCATAAGGTTATTAAATATTTTAATATTGCCCCAACCTCTAATGGTTCTCTCACATAACTGACTCTAACAGAGTGAACTGTTCAATCAGTCAAGGACTGTGGCTAGAAGACCATATGAGCAGAATTTTTATATAATCATCACAGTGAAGCCAATTTCTGACTGGGAGTGCTACACACAACACAATGGGAGTATTGTTTAGTGTGGCTATTGTCCCAGGAAGTCCTGTCAATTTCAGGTGTAGGGTGAGAAAGCCCGCAGGATAGGCATCTGTGCCTATGTGTGCAATGATGAGATGAAGCTGGGGATATGCTCTCCAGAGTGTGGTCGCACTAATCCTTTACTCTGACACCTCAGTGGTGGAGAAAGGCACCACAGTACTCAAGAGGAACTCCCTGTATGACTCCTGGGATCAGCTGATAGTCCAACTGACAACTGAACCACAAGTCAGCAGCAAGCTAAGTGGCAAGGGAATATCAGCCTCTCTGGGGAGAGCAGTTAGGACTTGTCATGTCTCCTCCCAGGCCACTGATGTTACTGTTGTTCAGTCACTAAGTCATGTCCAACTCTTTGCAACTCCATGAACAGCAGCATGCATGCCAGGTTTTCCTGTCCTTCACTGTCTCCTGGAATTTGCTCAGATTCATGTCCACTGAGTCAGTTATGTCATCCAACCATCTAATCCTCTGTTGTCCCCTTCTCCTTTTGCCCTGCATCTTTCCCAGCGTCAGGGTCTTTTCAAATGAGTCAGCTCTTCACATCAGATTGCCATAGAGTATCGGAGTTTCAGCTTCAGTATTGTCCTTCCAATGAATATTCAGGGTTTATTTCCTTTAGGATTGACTGGTTTGATCTTCTTGCTGTCCAAGGGATTCCCAAGAGTCTTCTCCAGCACCACAGTTTGAAAGCATCAATTCTTTGGTGCTCAGCCTTCTTTATGGTCCAACTCTCACATCTGTACATGACTACTGAAAAAACCATAGCTCTGACTATACAGACCTTTGTTGGCAAAGTGATGTCTCTGTTTTTTAATATGCTGCCTCAGTTTGTCATAGCTTTCCTTCCAGGGAGCAAACATCTTTTAATTTTGTGGCTGCAGTCACTGTCCACAGTGATTTTGGAGTACAAGAAAATAAAATCTGTCGCTGTTTCCACTTTTTCCACATCTAAAGTGATGGGATTGGATGCCATGATATTTATTTTCTGAATGTTCTTGAATTTTTCTTTAGGGTCCAACTCTCTCAATCATATATGACTACTGGAAAAATCATAGCTTTGCCTGTATGGACCTTTGTGATGTTGGTTCCCAGGCTACTGAGAGTAGACAGTAGGGTGCTATCAGGGTGCTATCCCCAATTTGGCCTTTGTCTCAAGCTTAGCTTTGTGAAGAATCTGCTCGGGTGGTTCATCAGCCAGGCTGTCCAGACTCAATAGACACTATAAAGAAAAGTGGATTTTACTCTGAACTGAAGAAAATATTTTGCTTTCAAATTGACATTAGATTTTACATTGTCCTGAGAGGCATGAAGGCGGGTGTTTCTAGATCCCTACTGACATTTTAAGAGGCCAGGAGAGAGTTTCACTAAAGTATACTTCACTCCTCCAAGCCCAGAATGATCTTGGTTGCTTGAATCAGCCTTTCTTTTAGCCCACCATTTTCTTTCCTAAACAAGGAAACAAGAAAATTTTAAAGACCAAGAAAAAAATTTCTCTCAGAACAGTCAAGTCAGGCTTGACCATTGTCACCTGTCTACAAGAGCACAACCTGCAGGGACAAAAAACCCTGGGGAATGGTCTCTTAGGGCAATACTTCCAATTGTCAGCAATCAAAATGCCTTAGTAAAACAACCAAAAAGTCTCTGACTAGATTCAATTATTCATTTATTCAATTCATTCATTTATTTAACAAATATTTACTGAGCATCTACCCACGGAGGAGGAAATGGAAACCCACTCCAGTATTTTTGCCTGAAAAACTCCATGGACAGAGGAGTCTGGTGGGCTACAGTCCATGGAGTCACAAAGATTCAGAATGACTGAGCACTGACTTCATTCCACTAAGCATCTACATGTCATTCATTAAGTGCCTGGGATACATCAATGAGCATAATAAACAGCAAGCATAGACATTCATTTCATCACATAGTGAAAGTGCTCAGTACTATGGAGAAAAGAAAAAATAGAATGAGGCAAGATAATGTGATTAGAAGGGTAGGCTGTGATATTAAATAGGATTAAATGAGAAGGCTGAATCATGACTAGGAAAAATATAGGATTGCATTATAACCAACATCTCTCTTTCAAATGTGAGACATGAGTTGGAATTACAAAGAGATTCACATGTACAATAGAGATATACAGATTATGGGCACCATGGATAATATGGTCTGAGACTCATGGTTCTTGAATTTTAACCCATTATAGTAGACAGTGACTGTTCCCCTACCATCCATTCATTCTTCTCTTGATAATTTCCTCCAGTTTTTTTGTTGATGTCCATATCTCTACCATGCCGCCCATATGCTTTGAAAGAGATTGACTCCACCAGAACCTAGTCATGAAACATGTATCTACCTTGGGCTAAATGCCAACAACATTATCCTATGTCCTGCCCAGTGACTGACCCATAGATGTGCCCTTGACTCAACCAGGAGAATAGAGCTGAAGAAGCTATTTGATAGGGAATCCCGGAAAGATGTCCCAACTTTCTAGCTCTTGAATAGCATCTAATGTAGCTGCTTCAGACATCTTCCTAAGCAAAGCTGCTGGCCTTCAGACTCTGTTAGTATATAGAGGTCAGGACCAAGAAAACATTGGAGGAACAGACCTGGAGCCCAGATTAAACTGTGCCTCTAGGCCCTGTGGTGATATAAACCAGAGTCTATGTTCTTACATAGATCAATGGAAGTTAAATTTTTTGTTACTTGCAACCCAAAGTATCTTAAACCAAACAAAAGGAAGCCATGGACAAGATCCACCTTGTAACCTCACGTGAAATGTCTTATTCCAGTAATCTCACCTTAATTTAATCTCTCTTTGTAAAAGCCACAAATTTACAGACCAAATCAACAATTTTTTTTGTGAGTCACTGAGAAACAAGTTCTTAAATCAGTAAAAGAGATACTTCTAGAAAACTAAAAATAGTATAACATTGAATTAGAAATGAAAGGTGCAGATGTTAAGGCAGGCTCAGGAGGATCAATTCTAAGGTAATTTAGGGGAAGGAAATGACAGACGCTGTCAACCTCCAGCATAGTAAATTGTTTCTTGATTCCCTCTTAATGAAAATATTGCACATTCGCTTTTCTTTTCTGCAACACATTCAATGGATTTTCTTGCTTTTACTTTATGCATAGATTTAGTATTTTTGTTTTTAATAAAAGTGGAGGTGTTTCTGAGAATTTCTATTGCAACAGCAGGGCTTGAACTTTAGGTCAGCTGAAAGGAAGAGTGTGTGCTGTTTCCATGGAAACCAGAGCAGTATAATGTCAGGTACTAAGAGACATCAAGAATGAAGGGATAAAATCCCTGCATCATTTTAATAAACACGTCCTACTTACCTTTATTTAACCACAGTCTGCATACATATGCTTCATCTCTTAATAGCCACTCTTCATAAATTTCTTTTGACCACATCTAACCTTTCTAAGTTGGTCCTGATTATTCTGCTAAGTAAATAAAGATGAAAAGAAAGCCCTCCATTAGAGTATTATGAATGCTTTTTATTCTGAAAACTCATTAGGTATATATTTTTAATTAGAAAACAATATGTGGAGAAAAGGGTTAAACCCACAAAGACAAACAGGTAAATTAAATAGTTTACAGTTTGTTCTTAGCTCCTCATCTTATATTACAGGCCTCATTCTGGGATACTTTCAGTAGAAAACAATTAAATAGTTTTTGCCCAAACCCTCTCTCCTACTGATGGCTTGGCCCTCAAGTCGGTGTTTCAAAAGTATCATGTCTGAGTAAGCAAGAAAACTACCTCCAAGCCTCCCAGTCCCCTAAGGCAAGGAGGGACAGAGCCAAATGCTTATCAGCCCCGCAGGAGGGAGATTAAGGAGCAGCTCTCACAGAGGCAGCCTTTGGGAGAGTCTGCCAACATTTCTTTGTACCTTCCTGATCTTAGCTTTCCCCACATGCCCCCAACCAAGTAGTGGGTTCGCAGCTGTTTCTTCAAGGTCTTGCCTCCACATATTTATTAATCATCAGGAGAGAATGAGGGAATGGAAGAAGGAAACAAGGGAGGTGGAAGAGCAGGAAGAAAGGAAGAAAAGAAAGGAGGGAGGAAGAGAAATTGAATAGGCCCATAAATCAACTTGAGGAAAGAGAGACTCAGGGTTTTTCCACTCCACCAAGGACCCTGTAAGGGACACTGGTTGGGAAGAATGATTTGTGCATAGTACTACACAAAATCTCTTTATCTGCCTCCCAAAGTCAGTGAAGGGAAATTTTGCCCAACTCCAAACAAACTGAAGTAATATTCTGTTAGGGCCAGTGACTAGAACTTAGGGAACATGGTTTCTCTGTACTCTAGCCTAAGAAACTAGAAACACTAAAGAGAAAAGGAGCTGTTTCTCCCTTCAGTAGCTGATACTGGAATAGAAAGTAGTAAACTCCTGGTAGTCAGTGCCTTCACAAAGCCATTCAGGATTAGCAGCCAAGGCCAGAGGGCTGGGGCCCTTGTGACAGCCAGCAAGGGGCCAGAGGGAGTTGGAAGTGTGTCAGCAGGAGCAGAGGTAGGAGGAAGCTCCCTGACAACAGTGGTCACTGGATCCTATGAGAACTTCCCAGGGATGGTTGTACCAGAAAAGGGATTCATGGAGCTGGGCCCAGCAAGTCTATGATTAAGGAATATGAGCCAGAGACTTTGGATCCCCTTTTCCTAAGTGTATCCCTTCTGCTAGATTCAACTGTAACCCGAGGGGTGGGGGGCAAGCAGGGGGGGTGGCGCGTGGAACAGTTGGCCCATCATTAAATCATCAACAAATCCAAGCAACCAAATAACTGAGAAGCACAACGCTGCCCCCAGGAGGTCATAGTTAACATGCTAACAGGGAAATTTCCTGTCTGATCTAGTCATCACCCCACCCCTCACACACACACACACACACACACACACACACTACTTGTTTGATTTCTCTCAGTCCTAAGAAAATCAGAAAATGGAGCCCCAGTTCATATCAGTTCAGTCGCTCAGTTGTGTCCAACTCTTTGCGACCCCATGAATCGCAGCACGCCAGGCCTCCCTGTCCATCACCATCTCCCAGAGTTCACTCAGACATCACGTTTATCGAGTCCGTGATGCCATCCAGCCATCTCATCCTCAGTCGTCCCCTTCTCCTCCTGCTCCCAATCCCTCCCAGCATCAGAGTCTTTTCCAGTGAATCAACTCTTCTCATGAGATGGCCAAAGTACTGAAGTTACAGCTTTAGCAGAATTCCTTCCAANATCACGTTCATCGAGTCCGTGATGCCATCCAGCCATCTCATCCTCAGTCGTCCCCTGCTCCTCCTGCTCCCAATCCCTCCCAGCATCAGAGTCTTTTCCAATGAGTCAACTCTTCGCATGAGATGGCCTAAGTACTGAAGTTACAGCTTTAGCAGAATTCCTTCCAAAGAAATCCCAGGGCTGACCTCCTTCAGAATGGACTGGTTGGATCTCCTTGCAGTCCAAGGGACTCTCAAGAGTCTTTTCCAACATCACAGTTCAAAAGCATCAGTTCTTCAGCACTCAGCCTTCTTCACAGTCCAACTCTCACATTCATACATGACCACAGGAAAAACCATAGCCTTGACTAGACGGACCTTAGTCGGCAAAGTAATGTCTCTGTTTTTTAATATACTGTCTAGATTGGTCATAACTTTTCTTCCAAGGACTAAGTGTCTTTTAATTTCATGGCTGCAGTCACCATCTGCAGTGATTTTGGAGCCCCCCAAAATAAA
>SJYW01054353.1:20997-44791 GCA_006410735.1 Raphicerus campestris | reverse complement strand
GGGCAAATGGCATGCAAAATTACTATTAATTTTGTTGTGTGTTGTGAGAGAGAGACAGAGGCAGAAAGACAGTGTGTGTTTGGGGACTGAAAGAAAAAGGTTTCAGTATGCTTAAAAATTGCAATATCAATAAGGCACTCTTTAGAAGAAGATGGCATGTGCAAGGCTATAAGAGTAGAAAAAATAGGCATATAATACTAGAGATCAGAAAATCAGGATGCTGCAGACTTTTCTTTTTCACGAACAGTACAAATTCTGTGTTGTTTGTGGTTGTGACTGGCCTCTCTCACCTCAGTAATCAGTCTTTCTTCAAAAGGAACAACTTAACCTTACTTTCATTGCTCTGTAAGATGTCTCTGTCAGAGAAAAATCCCAAAATTAAAACTCAAATGAAGACTGGGTCAAACAAGAAGAAGGTCTTTAAGAAAAAATGTCCCACAGTGGCTCCCACCCCTGACTGTACACTAGAGCTCCTGTTTCTACAATCACATCTCATTTCACCAGCACTTATTTTCAGTTAAGTGTATGTCCTTATTCTTATTATATATCCTTATTAGTGAAAAATAAAATGACAAGTCTTATGTTTCTTTTTTAATCTTTATTTTATATTGGAGCATAGAGTAACAGTGCTATGTCAGTTTCAAGTGTACAGCAAAGTGATCAGTTGTACATACACATATATCTATTTTTTTTCAAATTCTTTTCCCATTTAGGTTACTACAGAGTATTGCACAGAGTTCCCTATGCTATACACATAGGTTCTTGTTGGTTATCTACTTTAAATAAACAAGTCAATCTCAAACTCCCAATCTATCCCTCACAGAGTCTTATAGAGTCTTGAATCAGCTTAGGCATTCCTTTACAAGCCTGTTTTTAAGCAGGTGAAGTAACTCATAAAAGGCCATATTTTCATTTTTTTTTAATGAGTATAATGTTTAAATATCTTTATTCAGTACATTATTGAAACCCAAATGTAACATTATTTTTAGGACAGTTTTTTCATAAGAATGAGTCATAACTAAAAAAAAGCCTATAAATGAGACATAGGTACAAGAGGGTAGAAACAATGAAGGAGGTTTCCTTGGGCTTCCTCCAGAAATTGGGCCACTGCATAAATAAGCAGTTTGCTGATACTGATCAAGGTCTCCAGCTGACCTTGATCATTGAATGGAGTTAAGCATCAGCCCACATCAGGGAGAAGGTACAAGTTTTCCATGAAGGTTTACCATTTGTTATTGAATATTTGCAGTATCCTTAATCACATGCCAATTTTATTTGTGATATTTTGAATCAGCATCATAATTCTTACCAATCCTGCCTTTGAAATGTTCAACATTATTCTATTATTGGTTCTATTATTGCTCAGTTCTTTATTCATATTTTTCTTATGAATTTTAAATTAGTGATTTTCTAAGAGAATGATTAGCACAATGGTTTTGAGATCAATACCATCAGATTCTACCACATACTTAGTTATGTGACCTTGGGAGTAATATTTCCCTGTCTAAGCTTGAGTGCAGAGAAGGCAATGGCACCCCACTCCAGTACTCTTGCCTGGAAAATCCCATGGGTGAAGGAGCCTGGTAGGCTGCAGTACATGGGGTCGCTGAGAGTTGGACACGACTCAGTGACTTTACTTTCACTTTTCACTTTCATGCATTGGAGAAGGAAATGGCAACCCACTCCAGTGTTGTTGCCTGGAGAATCCCAGGGACGGGGGAGCCTGGTGGGCTGCCGTTTATGGGGTCACACAGAGTCAGACACGACTGAAGCAACTTAGCAGCAACAACAAGCTTGTGTGATTATAATGAAGTAATCACATAAACAATTGTAAACCTACAATAGTGTCAAAGATGTCAAGAAGAGGTACCAGTAGAGTTCCAAGAAAAGTGGAAATTAATCGAGTGGTGGTCAAGGAGGTCAGGGAAATTTTCTCCTTCTCGGAATCCGATATCTTTGAGCAGAGCTCTGAAGAATGCAAACAGAAAAACTTGCCAGGCAAAAATGAGAGTCCATGTGTCAGCCCTGTGGTGAGAGGTTGCCTGGTATGCACGAATAACTGAGGGAAGATGAGAGTGGCTGCGGTGGAAGGGGCATGAGGAGGACATGACACGATGCAGAATAGCAGGAGCTGGATTGTGCTCTGCCGGCTCTTTAAATGTCGGCGTGCCCAAGTGTCAGTCTAAGGTCCTTTTTATTCTTCTATATAGATTTCTGATGGTGATTAAAACACACTTTATTTTGATCACCTAACGTTTCTTCAAATTTCCTCTGCCATCACCTGTTTTTCCTCTGCCACTGGATGACTATTTCGGCTATTCTCTTGTTACTCTTAGCTAAGAGAAAGTCCCAAAGTCACTGACATAGAAAAACTCAGCAATATCTGTTATTAAAATACCTAATATGGTCTACTGTTTGATGCTCCTAACTCAGCTTAGAGCTGCTGTTCTTCACATCTCTGAGCTGAAATTTAGTGTAATTGGAAAGCAAAAGAGTCCATGGCCAGTCTTTTTTCTCCCTCCCCTCGCCTGATGCTCTTACTCCTCCTCTCAGATCTTGCTACCTGGTTCTGGAGCTGGAGAAATAGAGAAGCATGCAGAAAGCAGGAGAATTCTCAATTGCCAGGCACCAGATTAGGGGCATCAGTGAGAGGCCCCCTATTTAGAGTTTAGTTTGGATAGATGTGTTGACTCCCAACAGACACTTGGAATTCGACACATCCCAAAACCCTAACACATGCTCCTTTTAACTGCTTTGTGCCACCAACCACTGATTAGGTAATATGATAAATCTAGAGTTATTCTTGCATTTTCACTCTCCTTCACCTCATATTTAATTTGTCACCATCTTCTGCTTAATATATTTATTGACAACCTCCACAGCGCATTCCTCCTTCTGCAGCCTCACTCCCATTGTCCTGTTCAGGTTCCTGGAATCTCTTCTCCAGGTTACCCTCATTGAATCATAGGCCATCCACGATTTCTCACATGTCACTAAGACAACATCTCTTTTTATCTCATTCTAACGCCGTCCCAATGCTCCTGTTCAAAGACCTGCCATATATAACAGCTTCTGCCCAAAAGAACACCCAGCTTCATTTATCTGCCATCTAAGACTCCTCATTTCACATTCCTACCTACTTCTCCACCTCCCTCCTCTATCTCACTGTAGCCTGATTCTCAAGAAACCTAGGAATAACCACATTTCCTCTCACTTAAAGTCTCTGTGTCTTTGTATATGTTACTCTGCCTCCTTGGATACTCTGTCCTTGGAAAAATCTTATCATCACCTCTAAAAAAACTACTCTCACTTCCTCACCAAGTCATATTAGATGTTGCCTCTTCTTTGTTCCTACAGAACTATCTTCATACTTCTCCAGTAGAAATCAATTAGGGGCAGGGAGGTTCAAGAGGGAGGTGACATATGGATACCTATGGCTGATTCATGTTGATGTATGGCAGAAACCATCACAATATTATAAAGTAATTATCATCTAGTTAAAAATAAAATTAAAAAAAATAAGCAACAAGGACCTATTATAGAGTGTAGGGAATATATACTGATTATATTAAACATCTTGTAATAACCTATCATGAAAAAGAATCTGGAAAAGAGTATAAATATATCTGAATCACTTTGCTGTACACCTGAAACTAACACAGCATTGTAAATCAACCACAATATTTTTTAAGAAATTAATTAGGTGTTAAAACTTTCTGTTTAGATATATCTTTCTCCTCCCTTAAACAGTAGCTTCTTGATTTGGGGAAGAATAGAAAAATTCAAGAAAACTTGATAAATAAGTAAATGTATGTATGAACTAAACAGTGGGGAATTAAAGACATAGAAAGAATATAGAAGAGGAGCAGGTTGGTTGTTCTTTAAACCTGAATTTTCTCCTAAGATAAACAGAATAAGATTTCATTTTATTATGAGCTATTGTTTGTAGGAGGACTTTCTGTTCCCAATTCCTAATCAAAATTTTATATTTAAATACGTGTACATATGATCCTTGGGGTGGCGGGTAGAGTGGTCTACATATTTTTTTTTCTGCCAATTTTTGGGAAGAGGAAGCAAGAATTGTGCATACTGCTTTGCGAACAAATGTGCTAACTGTGGCCCTGAGGGGTAAAATCTTGGAGGACAGAAACTGTAGTTTTTTTTTCATTCTGTATTACACACAAAGCTCTTGGCTCATTATTGGAGATGCCCAATAATTTTTCTTTGGAAGTACAAGCAAATCATATGTCCCCAAGAATGAATTCATAAATCCATGTTTGAACTTAAAACTTTGGGACATATATAGAATAAAATCTAAGAATTAAGAAAAAAAGTTTTGCTTGTTTGTTTTTTAAGTGTCTTAAACAGTGAAGCTACATTCATTGGATGCATAAATCAGAATAGGATAGCTGCGAATGGACATAATTTTTCAAGTTCTCTGTCTCCCAAATATTCCTTTCAAGAGTACATGTAGAAGAGGGTAGAGTACGAGAGGAAAGGGAGTGATGGGAGGGTGGGCAGTCTCATTTTCACACTGGAATATACAAAGCAGGGAGTGAAAAGGATGTTCCCTTGGGTACCAATACTGTTGGACAGCAGAGGCTGTCCCAAGACATTATACCATCCCCATCATTTGGATTTACTAATCATGTTTTATAGAATCCTATTTCCCACTAAATGATTTCCTCTAACCCCTCCATACATGTTAAATCCTCTAGTAATGTGGCACTCAAGAGGTTAACATAATGGGCAAAGTAGTCTTGGTTCTCCCCACGAGGGTATCCTGGCATTGCTCAGCTAATATTCAACATTCTGCTAATGTGAATGACAATTGCAGAATTTCCCAGTGCCCAAGAAGGAAAAGAATATCATCAAACATTCCAACATCTCCCAGTTCTCTCTCTCAGCTCACTGTTTATATCCTTGTATAAATGGCCTCATTTTTAACAGAAGTATAACAAACACAGCAAAACCATCATTTTACAGAAGCACTAAAGCACGTTTTTAAGATGATTTCATTTCAAAGCCACTCTAATTTAAGCTTTTTGGAGTCTTCTTCTTTCCAGAAACAGCCGCTGTTTCTGAACACCACCGGGAGAGCTAAGGAATGTGGAGAGCATCTGCCAGGGACAAGGTGCTGCCTCCCAAGTCTTTAGTGATTCACAGGTTGTAAATGCACTTGATTGTGCGGCTGTGCATTTATACGAGGAATTCATAAATGGGTGTTTTCAACTTTCAGATGGTTTGCAGTTAATATCACCCCATTTCTAATATAGTCACAAATGCCAACATCACATTCTCTACCATATCAATTCTGTTAGGTGCAATTCAGATTTCTTTTCTTAGTGCTTCCTTTTATCTAGAATAGGAGTAAACACCGTTTTCCTGACTTCTACTTTTCCCCAAATCGATTTTAAAGAAATCTTTCAGTTACAAGTGCATATTTTCAGACTATTTAAAATTACCCTGCAACACTTCTCATCTAATGGATATATTTACTTTGCAGAACATTCAGCTTTATATCAATTTTGTATGTGATGCGGTCCAGCTGACAGCTCTGAGCAAAATGCTACACAGGAGTTGCATATAGTAGCCCCTGTGACCAAATAACTACTGCACACAGTCTAAAGCATCATAAGGATTATATCTCTAACTGCCAGTTTCTGTTTTTTAAATATCTCAGGGCAGAAGGACAAACTGACCTAATCAGGAGGTCATTTGAATAGATTTTTCAGTGCAAGGCACAGCTTATGCCTGGTTGACATTCCAACCCAGAGATTTTTTTCATCTATTATTAATGGACTTGACATCCATTTTCCCACTGCTTTTGCTAAACATGTAGTTCAGGATTTATTGTTAAATACCACTGAGCTCATAGGAAACTAAACTCTTATGACTGTGAAAATATTGTGCCAGAGGTCAGAGTTTCTCCAAAGACTCTGGATCATACTTAGAAGTAGAAAATGTTTCATGGTCTTGTTTCATTAGATATCACAATTTCTCCAATGTGAGATGCCTTTTTGAATGGGTAACAGATTGCATGAGTTAGTAACATGGTACATTCATAGTTAGGTAATAGGATTTTAAAAGAGTAGCAGAACATGGAAGGAAAAAGGAGGAAGAGGATATCCCTCTAATTTCATAAATGGGAGACTTTTTCATTTGCTTGGCTTCTACGTGGCATCCTGTAGTCAGAAATGATAAGACTAAGTGTGAAAACCCAAGGCATCCTTCCATCATTTCCCTGATTCAAATAACCTAGAATTCTGCCAGTACAGACATGAAACATACGTCCCTAGTTAATCTGCCACTATCACATAACATTAGACAATTGAAAGGTTCCCTACTTCTTTCAATTCTGGTGCACAGACTGAGAGAAGCTGCCATTAATTTCTCTAAAGAGGATATACAGTACAATGAGCAAGACTTCATGGTTAAACTATCTGGGTGTGAAATCCTGCTCTATGTGACCTTGTGGTTAATCATTCAGTCATTCCATCTCTTTGCAACCCCATAGACTGTGACCCATCAGACTCCTCTGTCTTTGACATCTTTTAGGCAAGCATACTGGAGTGAGTTGTCAATTCCTTCTCCAGGGGATTTTCCCAAGCCAGGAATCAAAACTGAGTCTCCTATGTCTCCTGAATTACCTGCTGAGTCACTGGGGACCCCAACTGGTGAAACCCTGATCTATGAGACCTTAGGCACATTATTTAACCTAATCTCAGATTTCCACATGTAAAACAGGGATAATGATAATACTTTCTCTACAGGGTTGTTGAAAATATGAAAAAGAACAATGCATGAAACAGTCTACTGCCTCACAAAACAGAAAATCTCAACAAATATTAGCCATTATTTTTATCAGGTTAAGTGAAAGAGTTAATGTTTTTAAAAAGTGGGAAACACATTTCTGTTAACAAGCCACACGAAGTAAATGTGATTTACCAAATCAGTCCCCTAGTATAAACAACAAATGACTGTGTGATGTGCATATAAAAACACATTCCCAGTGAGCTGAGAAAAATGGCTGTCCTCACAGGCTTTGTAAGAGTAAAATGTCAGTTCCTACAGTTTTGCTCATTTGTTGTGCTGTATAATTGGAGCCAACATCCTGGGTCAAGTCTAAATACTGGTTCAATGATGGCAAGGAAGAACAATGGGCCAATCCATGAAGCAGAGTTCAGATGACTGTTTTGTTATGAAAGGAAATCAACTGTTTCTAAATTAAACCACCATATGTGAGTTACAGGTGTCACCATATGAATGTGCTGACTGACTGGGCTCTGCTGTGAAATTATACATGCAAAAGGGGCTTCCCCAGTGGCTCAGTGGTAAAGAATCTGCCTGCCAAGACAGGAGACATGGGATCAGTCCCTGATTCGGGAAGATCCCACATGCTAAGGAGCAACTAAACCTGTGCGCTGCGACTACTGAAGCCCACGCACCCTTAGAGCCCGGTGCTCCGCAACGGGAGAGCCACCACAGCGAGAAGCCACAGCTAGAGTGGCTCCCACTCACTGCACCCGGAGGAAAGCCCACACAGCGACGAAGACCTAGAACACATAAATAAAGTTCAAAAACATTTTTTAAAAATAAAGCATACTTTTGGAATAATGTACATATTTTCACTGACTGGTGAATTTCAATGCTTTTGTGAAAGCATGACATCTTACTTAGAGCATATAAATGATTAGTTTCAAAATGAGACGTGTAAACACAATGTGGGTTCATTAGCTGTTCATTATTCCTGCCTGCTGCAAACATTAGCCCTGTGACAAGGCTCTGGCTGCAGCATCCATAACGTGTATACCGCATGCATCCTTCCTTCTTCCCCTGTCCTTCCTGGGCTGAGAGTCCAGGATGGGCACATTAGCAATTCCTAATGGAGGCTCTAATTCCTACTTAGAAGCAAACAGTGAGAAATTAAATCAATTCAAACTAAAAACATACAGTGGCAATGCCATTTCACAAGGGACGCTGTTTAAACAGTTAACTCTGAGTGAACTCTTCCTGTTCTTTGATTGGGAAGCATTTCAGACCTTAATTACTGTGTTCTGTGAGTCTGTGACAGATCGTCCCTTTTTTACCGGCTTCTTGCCAGGATAAAAGCAGGCTCTCCCCGCCTCCCCCCACCCCACCCCCTTTTAAGAAGACTACACTTAATTAGAGCTAGAGTAATTAACTCTTTGCGGGTCTGATCTCATTTCACCATTTGATTCTGGCTGGAATCATCTGCTTCTATTGTCTTTATGGAAATTCTTAAACTGTAAACAACTTAGAGCCAAATTCATCAAAGGTAAAACTTGAAGTTGTTTTTTTTTAGTGCGGTAAACAAAACTGTAAAAGGCTTTGAAAAGCAGACGGGAATATTTCCACAGCAATAATAGAAACAGAGAGGAAGGCACAGTGGAACACAAGCATTCCTTGTCATCCTCGTGACCACAGGCAATCCATCTACCTTCCCTAAGTACGGTTGCTGTGATCCTCCTTGGCATACATCAGGCGCTCAATAATTGTGAACCAATTTACCTGTTCTCCCCATCTCCGATACTGAAATAGAATACTCTGCATTTTAATTCTTTGACTCTACTGTGGTATACAGCAGAATGGCTGTCAGTCTGACGAGCTTTCAAACCAGTAGCACCCCACTGCCATCCTGCTCCTCAGAGAGTGTCCTTTTGGGTGACACTGTCTGTTCATAGATCTAAGAAGAAGAGATGACAGACTTGACTTAAAACAGGGAAGGCTGGAATATGAAAGGTTATACTGAATGATAGAGAATGCTGGGAGTTGCAGAGGAAAAGAATTTCACTCTTCATTAGTGATACCCAAATAAAAATTGATCACATTAAGCTCACCATGACAAAGAATAATTCAATCACTAGAGTCTTTTAAGATAAAATATCAAGTTTCTTCCAAAAAGTAATTTAGAACAAGGTGAGAAAAACATTCATCTAACTAAAGATGGCTCTATTGCTATCTCTATTTTTTTTTAGAAAAATGACTTTATGGATTTTGTAAAAAAATGATGCAAGTTCATTATAAGAAAAGTCAAGCAATAAGAAACAGAACAATGAAAAAGTTGAAAAAAATGACCAGAAATCTACCACCTCCAAAAGGCATGGTTAACAACTAGAGACCACTGTTTTGGGCATCTCTTTCTTCATACATAGTGATAAATCTGATTATAGTTGAAATAACTGAATAAGAATTTTTAAAAATCTCACTCAAGCTAATTAAAAGCATTATGAAAAATGCTGGAAGGTTGGAGTTACTGTATATTATTCAGTTAAATGTTTTAATTTTAAGTGGAATTTACTTATTGATTCTCTGCTATAACAAAGCATGACATTGATAGACTTTCTCCCTCTTCTGATTATTTTATTTGTACACTGTTAATGTTTATAACATTTACATTCTGTTAATTGAGGCAGATTTCAAATTTTATTTATATATTTAGATGGAATAAATGCTCGACTCATATTTTTGTTGTATTTTCANGGAAGAAAGTTTTGAACCAGGCATTAGAGGAGTTACTTCCACGAATTGCTGTGACGTGGGGAGAATTTTATGTGCACATACAGGCATGGAGATGGCATGGTTAAGTTGACATGGCAAAAATAAAATAAATGCAGGTGATCTTGATTAGAATTGAGTAGCTCTACCAGAATATAGAGATAAATGAAGGAACTATGGGCTGATGATTAGGGTATAAAGAAATATCTTGATTGCTAAAAATAACTTGGTACTGTGGATAAGCATATTTTTCTTGCAAAGATTCATCAAAGACCTATAAATGATATTTGCCCTTCTTTCAAATACAACTCAGAAATTACTCCCCACATCCAGAAATAAATACATTGAAAAGCTATGTTAATGTGGTCTGGAAATTAGACACATGGAAATCTAAATTTGGAAATATTTATACTAGGATTTATACCAATCCAGATAAAATGAGAACTTCTGGTACTATTTTGATATTTCACAGATAAGGTCTTTCTCTTTCTGTTTCTTACACAGTCAAGATATGAAGGGCTAAATTTTCCTCTAGAAAAATCCATTTCAGCTATTACAAGCAGCATAAAATTTGAAATCTCACAAGGAATCCTCTTTGGCTGGCTACAGAAATTTGTGTGAAATAGAAACAGCTCGAGATAAGCATCACACTTTTCAGGTGCCATTCAAACATGCCTTAGATACATAGTCTTTTGACATTTATTTAAAACTGAATTTCTGGGACTCAGAGTGGTTGGATGGGTAAATGAAAGGGAAAAACAGAGGTTTTTCTTCCAGTTAATCTTTTGCACTTCCCTATTTAAATTGAGTTAAGGGGGATTCTGGCAAAATCCCAAAATAAAAATCTTCTAGGAAGATCAGGTTGCAAATTAGTCATGCTCAAAAAATGGGCATCAGGCAATTTCTCAAAATTATGCAGCTGTTAATAAAGGGTTATTTTAAAATATACATATGTAATTCTTTTAGTAAAACTCAAGGCAGAGCATTTTGCTATATATTTTAAGTTATGCAGATATACACACGACTAAAATATGTAACAAACATATACATACTTAGATGCACACAAACTCCAGATGTGCCATTTTTCTTTGTGGGTTGTGTCTTCCATAAGGAAAAAAGGCATATTAATCATTTCTTTTACTGCTAAGGGGATGGGTGCTGCTCTCATATTTCAGAAAGGGGCTGGAAAGTGAGGGAAGCCAAACTTTTTCCTATTTAAGGCCAAAGCACAGGAATCTCAGTGGCTGAGTTTTATGACGGGCCCGGTGCTGAAGGGCAGGGAACAACTGATGGTGCTACTCTGACCTGCTTTTCTTTTCTCCTTTTTGCACAAAGAGTCTCATGTCTGATATTTAGACATGATGAGCTTTGTGCAAAAGGGGACCTGGTTACTTTTCGCTCTGCTTTATCCCACTGTTATTTTGGCACAGCAGGAAGGTGAGTAGCTATTGCTTTCAAGAAACTTCATGGGGTTTTGTCTTTACTTCTCCTCACAAATAGGTAGAAAGGGGAACTCTGTCTCATAAATGCTAATTTTGTCTGTCAGCTCCCAGCTGTGAAATGTAGAACTGACCAGGATGGTGCCTTTTATATTTGCTTAAAGAGAATATTGTCATTTCTGTATTTAAAAGTTCTCCGGTGGTTGAAGAAAAAGATGTTCTTGTACTAACTTGTTTTCATGTTTACGGCACTGGAAACTTTAAATGGCTTTAAAAAGTTCCCCTCTTGGATTGTTAACATCTTGGAATGCTTCCCTAAGCAATCTGGAAGTTATTGGTCTCTTGTAATACTTTTATGCCCTCCTTTGTATGCTGGGTTCTTTGTCAGGATAGAGTATTAAGTGTTGTTTACCCAGTAAAATAAGATAATTTAAAAATAGCATGCTTTAAGTATAGTCTACAGGGAAATATTATATATTATTAGAATCACCGAATATATTTCTGTAAGATAGCGACAGTATCTTTAGTGTTCTTTAACCAGGTTCAAAGTGCAAAGAAGTTTCATCATTTCTATTTTTTTTGCTTTCAAGCACTTACATAGTTGATTAACATGTATTTGCTAATACTTTATTGTTAAGGGTCTAGTGTTTTTGCATGTTCTTCATTTTAACTGCTTTTATGTTAACAAGAAGATTTGTGAAAATATTTTCAATAGAATGTTTGACTTTTCTGCAAACAAGGTAAAGACGCTAGTGCTGTTTGACTTCAAAAAGTTGATTTGCTCTANACTAAAATATGTAACAAACATATACATACTTAGATGCACACAAACTCCAGATGTGCCATTTTTCTCTGTGGGTTGTGTCTTCCATAAGGAAAAAAGGCATATTAATCATTTCTTTTACTGCTAAGGGGATGGGTGCTGCTCTCATATTTCAGAAAGGGGCTGGAAAGTGAGGGAAGCCAAACTTTTTCCTATTTAAGGCCAAAGCACAGGAATCTCAGTGGCTGAGTTTTATGACGGGCCCGGTGCTGAAGGGCAGGGAACAACTGATGGTGCTACTCTGACCTGCTTTTCTTTTCTCCTTTTTGCACAAAGAGTCTCATGTCTGATATTTAGACATGATGAGCTTTGTGCAAAAGGGGACCTGGTTACTTTTCGCTCTGCTTTATCCCACTGTTATTTTGGCACAGCAGGAAGGTGAGTAGCTATTGCTTTCAAGAAACTTCATGGGGTTTTGTCTTTACTTCTCCTCACAAATAGGTAGAAAGGGGAACTCTGTCTCATAAATGCTAATTTTGTCTGTCAGCTCCCAGCTGTGAAATGTAGAACTGACCAGGATGGTGCCTTTTATATTTGCTTAAAGAGAATATTGTCATTTCTGTATTTAAAAGTTCTCCGGTGGTTGAAGAAAAAGATGTTCTTGTACTAACTTGTTTTCATGTTAACGGCACTGGAAACTTTAAATGGCTTTAAAAAGTTCCCCTCTTGGATTGTTAACATCTTGGAATGCTTCCCTAAGCAATCTGGAAGTTATTGGTCTCTTGTAATACTTTTATGCCCTCCTTTGTATGCTGGGTTCTTTGTCAGGATAGAGTATTAAGTGTTGTTTACCCAGTAAAATAAGATAATTTAAAAATAGCATGCTTTAAGTATAGTCTACAGGGAAATATTATATATTATTAGAATCACCGAATATATTTCTGTAAGATAGCGACAGTATCTTTAGTGTTCTTTAACCAGGTTCAAAGTGCAAAGAAGTTTCATCATTTCTATTTTTTTTGCTTTCAAGCACTTACATAGTTGATTAACATGTATTTGCTAATACTTTATTGTTAAGGGTCTAGTGTTTTTGCATGTTCTTCATTTTAACTGCTTTTATGTTAACAAGGAGAAGATTTGTGAAAATATTTTCAATAGAATGTTTGACTTTTCTGCAAACAAGGTAAAGACGCTAGTGCTGTTTGACTTCAAAAAGTTGATTTGCTCTATATTCTAATAAATGCAAGCAGTAATTTTCATGTTCTAATTTCCTCGAAGCCATGTTTGGTTCATTATTTCATTTTGTGAAAACATGTCTTTTAATTTATATGCTTCTCAGAGTCATGAAAATATCTGACATATTAGAATTAAAATTTTCATAGAAATAAATCTTTAAGTGCTAAATTTGAAGATGCAAGAAGTCTTTACATCTACATTTCTACACACACACATAATAAAAATAGTTTACATCTAAGCCTATTGCTTTGGTGAACATGTGTCTGAAAACAGCTTTTCAATTTTAATATCATGCCTTTAATGTCCTCACAGGTTGTATATGTAAGTAGGGGGACACACCCAGTGATCTCACTTCAGTTATATTCAGCCCATGGTCACAAAAGAAAAGAAACATCCATATTCTTTGTTCTCTTTATTTCTTCTCCTCCTTTTCCTTTCTCCTTTCCTTTCTCCACCCCTTTTGGCCTCTTTCGACCTCCTCCCCCTTGTCTTTCCTTCACTTACCACCCCACCCCTTTCTTAGGCAAGCCCATGTCTCCTCTTCCCTCTCCTCTTTCTCTGTTACTCTCTCCCTCATCCCCAAGTGTCCTCCATGTGCCTCCATCTTTTTCCTCTCTCCCTTTCTCCTGTCTCTTCTGCCTTTCCTTCCCTTGAGTTCTCAACTCTCTTTCCTCCCTCCTCTCTTTCCCTCCCCATTCTGTCCTCCCAGAAGATGTCACAACTCCCAGTCTTTGGCTAAAATACCAAATGACTTCTACCACACCCCCCCACCTCAATCAAATCTTTTACCTTTTTAAAAATTCTTAAGTTCTCCTAATTTCCAGGAGGAAAAAAATCACAAAGTTCTCATTTACTGGAAAGACTACAAAACTTTATTTAGTTCAAAAGAGTGACAAAATATTTGTGGTTGCTTGGTGGTTACAATCTTTTATAATCATTATGGCTATTTTTCTTCTCATTCCCACTTTAGAGGGGAAAAAAGTGTCTAATACCTACAGTATCTTTATATCACATAAGTTCTTTTCATTTTCCCTTTGGTTTCAAAATATAATAAATAGTCATGACATTTTGCTTTTAGGCTTAAAAGAAATTGAAAAAGATTTTGTTCAGCTTACTGTTTTTGTTTGTCATGAAAAAAAATTGTTTTAAAATAGTATATCTTATTTTTCTTACAGGTTTAAAAAAAATCTTTCTGATAGATTAGCTATAGGAAGGTTATAGGAGGTGGCTGAATGTTCAACACATTGAGAATACTCAGATATAGTTCTGGGGTATGGGTTTCTTATAAATGTCCTGAGAATACCAGATAGAAACAGAACAGCCTTAGTAAACACGAACTTTTAGTCAATTCACACGAACTTTCTGGAACATAAAACAGGTCCTTACAAAATTTTGGTCTTTTTACAAATCTGTGAAAGTTCTATTTAATTCACATGTTTTCTTGAACCAGTGAAGAAATGTGATCTGTTTTATATTTCCTGCAGTTTATAAACATGCCAAGTTTTAAGTATTGATACAAAGACTCGCCACCTAGTGGCTGACAGATAGTTACTATTTGCATACTAATGCCAACATAAATTTTACACAGCTGTATTCCATAACTTTATAATGATATTTTAAAAATATTACTTGTGAATTTTAAATATTAAATACTACTTTGCTAAGAAAATAGGTATGTTACTGATAAGATATTGTCAAGCACACATACACACACACAAACACATGGTAATTATTCAAAGACAGGAAGTGGCCTTGAATGTTATGGCCATTTCCAAAATTCAGTATATAACTTTACACATATAACATATAACTATTTTTGTGAATATTTGTAAAGTTTCTTATTTTTTTAGAATATTTGACATAAGTATTTTAGTTATAGCTTATTAGTTGGTAAATAAAAGGATTAAAAATTAATACTTATATTGATTCATTAGAGCAGGGAAATAAATTNTTACACATATAACATATAACTATTTTTGTGAATATTTGTAAAGTTTCTTATTTTTTTAGAATATTTGACATAAGTATTTTAGTTATAGCTTATTAGTTGGTAAATAAAAGGATTAAAAATTAATGCTTATATTGATTCATTAGAGCAGGGAAATAAATTTTTATTTTAATTAAGAGTGTTCTAATGTTTCAGCTTATATTTTGTTACTCTGATAATTCCACTATGACAATGAATTGTGGGCATTTAATTGTTTTAAAGTCCACTGTAAATAGACTCAGAGAATCAGTTCTTTACCATAGGTTATGAGAGTCTATTTTCTGTTATGCTTATTTCCATTATGCTTTAAGAGGGGATTTGTAACTGATCAAGCTCTTTCAAGTTTTCTGGTTTGTGTTGCCCTTAAAATGAAACATGCCAAACTATTGAAAAAATGTAGCATGAAATCACTAGAAACAATTGTACTTTTAAAAGGAAAGAATCCATAGCTGGTCACATAAATCAGTGTCATTCATATAACATAGATTCAGTGGTTTAGCTAAGATTACACAACTAGGAAATAACTAGGGATTAAGACTAGAACAAAAATTCTGTTAAATCTTAGGTAATTAGAGGATACAAAACAAACATTTAATCCAGGGTTATGTGAATTTCTTGTTTTTTAACTGTCATTCATAGGAGCCAGTAAAAAATTGTATATTGTCCTAGAAAATATACGAGTTAATACACTTCTAAGGTTAAAAAAAAGATAATTTTTTTCTGTTTAACACTTTGAATTGTTAAATCTATTTTTTAAATAGGAGCCTCCTTTATAATTTAACCAGAAATTATCTTCAGTTCTGTAAAAATATAAATTTCAAGTAAATAAAGTACTGATACAAAGTTTTGTGTTTTTCATTCATGATACCTTGCATTTTCTTCCCATCTCTGGCGTATTCATCATCAGATGACCTAAATGCCTATAAGTAAACAGATTCTGACTAAATTCTGAAATTAAACATCTCTTTGATAAGAAAAAAGAGCAAAGCCACAGAAACAATTCTGGTAAAGAAAGAAAGACAGTGGTTATGTGCTTTTTACTAATTCAGAATCTTGGGTTGATGTCTTATCTACAGGCTCATTATAAAAAATCAAGAACTGTTGGATGTGAGTTTTCCAGGAGTAGAGTTGAAATTAAAAACCCTCACGAAAGTCCCCGTTCCACACCTACAGAGTTGCATGCGAGACTTTTGAGTAGTCACTCAGGGCCAAGAGCGCCATCTACTGAAACCCCATGGTTTCCACGGTGGATGACTGGCGCAGAATTCCACAGATTATGCAGCTCAGTCTTTCATTTTGTAACATCAAATGATATCACCACCTTGAAGTGATTAAAGTGGATTGCTTAAGAGTTAAAGTTTTAAAGATGAAAGATGTTATTGCCTTTGCTGAACATGAAGAACATTTGTAAAGTTTCCAGGTCTACAATAACTTTCTGGAAACGTCTCAGAGGGCTGCTTCTTGTAAAACAGTTTTCTTTAGAAAAAAAAAGTGCAGTGCTGTTGTTTTCCACATTGAAAAGAAAAAAGAAAGAAAGAAAGGAGAGGGGTAGTGTGGTATAACAAATATCTAGAGTTTTCAAAAGGGAAACTTGGCCTGTTTCATGTCACGATGACAATGGAAAAAAACGAGATAGCAAGTCTTACACAAATCATTTGTTAACTGCAGTTTGGGAAGTTACATTAACCACTAGAATTTCTGTCTGCGCCTAATGAAAACACAGCAGAGATGGATTCCTTTCAGATTAACTAATACAACCCTTGTATTTTCCATGACTGAGGTCAAGAACTGCCATTAAAATGTAATCTTAGTGAACAAAATGAAAAGTTCAAAGAAGAGTGCAAAACTTAGTGTTCCCCAAAGAAGTAAAAATTGAAGATAAAGGATCCAGAACCTATTAAAAGTTATATTTGCTTTGGAAAGTCAGATTAAGAAATTGTTGCTTCAGCAAAGTGGCATTTATTTTTTCAAAACTTTGTTTTCTATAATATTTGGTGTGGATGGAGTGCAAACAGAGACTGTTTCTCAAGTTAATTAAAATCAGAGAAACTCTCTGGAGCTGCCTGATGTGTTCATCTATGTCCACATATAGAAGAGAATCTCTTAATGAAATTACAAGTTCATTAATATGACTCATTTAGTTACTATATGTGCTGCCACTCAGTCTTAGACATCCTAAATATATATTTTTTTTTTCTGCATAAATACATAAGCCTTATCTGTTCATTGTTGTAGCTGCAAATAGGATCCTGGTTTTCTGTATCTAGTAAAACATACGCTGAGTTCCCAGGGCCAGTTAATCCTGTTGGTGGTCTGGATGTCATTAGGGTGGTCTTGGAGATTAAACTCTTTTTCATAAGTTCAGAAGAAAATAAACAACAGAATTCAATTCCAGATGTTGTCTTCTTGTTTTGAGGCCAGATTGAAAAGATTTTCTGTAGAAAAATGTTATTCTTTTAAAAAAAATAGAAAAGAAATCCCTGCTTTTTTATATTCTGATTTCAAGATTGCTGGACTTAGAAATTATAATGGGACAGAGCCTATCCTGCCCTTGAAACTACAGAAAGGGAATAGAATGTAGTAGCTAAGAATATCAAAGTTAGAGATACCTTCCCTAGGTTCAAATCTTAGCTTTACCTCTTACCATATATAACCTTGGGGAAATCACTTCCTGTCTGTGCCTCTCCGCTTCCCTGTCTGTAAAATGAGTATTCTGATGGCACTCACCTCAGCAGGCTTGTGGGAAGATTACATAGGAGAGAGATGCAACACATATAGAACAGTGCCTGAAAAAACAGGACAGACAGACACAAACTCTGCCTAGTATGAGTTTTACTAACACTGGAAAACAAAATTACTGGAAGGAAGGTGAAGTTAAATTACTTCACAATTCAGTGATAAGGAAAGTAAAGAATAGCATTTTGGTTATCAGACATAAAATTTAAAGATGTTTGCCAACTGTAATATGCAAGTAGAATATGTTTTCTTCAGTATTCTTATAATATGTCACTAATCAGATTATATTATAATGCAATGGTTGATTGTTAGATATATGATATTTTTAATGCTAATTCTTTAATTATTTTTATTTTTCACAGGACAAAATTTTAAAGGAAATTTCTAATTGGAGACATAAAAATCATATATCTATAAAGAATAAAACAAGAAAACATCTAGAAATGATTCATAATATTTCTTGGTCTTTGGCTTTTTTGTAGGGGATAAGAATAAGAAGACTACCTTGTCCATGCAAAAACCATTTTAAAATTAAAATTATCCATCTACATAGGTTTACAGATATTTCTTTCAGTCCTTTTTTTAACTCATCTAACAGATTTTAACATATTCTGATCAATAATAGCAGCCAAAACATATTTAATAAAAATGCATGTTTTCCAAACATTAGTATCATTTAAAAGCCAAATATATTTCAGTTGAAAACTATATGAACTCCTTTTGTTCACACTTACAAAATATTCAGCTTTATACAGTAACAGGAAAATGTTATGATAATTTGCATATCATATCTGTTATCTTTAGATTTTCAGATTAAAGAACACCTTTTCTCTGAGAAAGATTCAGTAAGAAGGGAAGAGGAAAAAAACTAAACTTGCCACTCAAACTAAATTAACAATTTGATTGGATGCTTCAAGGCATATAATTTTTACTCCAAAACTAGAATTAAGACAAAGATAACTTACAGTGTATTACAGTTTAGTCACAAGAGTAAAATTTTATCACATCAGCATAAATTTACATGAAGAATGGAAACCAGAACAACAAAATGAAAACTTTTAAGAACATCTGAAAATATAAGATTATGCTGCTCAATTTTATTTTTCTCTGAAGTTCCAAAGCAAAGAGCTAGAAAATTAAAGAGGCAAAGAAGGGATNAAGAATGGAAACCAGAACAACAAAATGAAAACTTTTAAGAACATCTGAAAATATAAGATTATGCTGCTCAATTTTATTTTTCTCTAAAGTTCCAAAGCAAAGAGCTAGAAAATTAAAGAGGCAAAGAAGGGATTATGTCATACACTAGCTTCATTTTGTTTTATAACTTAGATGATGATTTAGTCTAATGCATTGTTGTGTGACCACAAAGAATTGATTTCAGAACTGTTTTTTGTATCAGAAACAGGAAGTGACATGAGAGATGGGGTTTAAAATTAGTTATACGTTGGAACAGGGAGACTTAGTTTAAGCAGTAACAGTAAAGGAGGGAATTGGAAAATATACTATTTGTGCAGTAGTAAAAATTAGATTATTTGCCTTTTCTTTAACATATTTGCAAAAGTATGTAACATTTCTTTTCATCAAAGCTTCTCTGAATTTAGATATCTAGAAAAGAAGGGAATAACGTGAGATGACCATTGTTTCTGAATTCCATTTTCTATTTTATTTCTAAATACTATAAGTGGCTAACTAGAGCATTTTATTTCTTTTAAAAACAAAACATTTTTTTTTCTTTGACTCTGGCATGATTTTCTCACATACAGCTAGGCTATGGTCCTATAACTGAGGACTGTGAGACATTTGTGTAAGAGGTTTAGCTTCTAAGAGAACATACTGCCAACCATATTTAGTCATACACAGAATAAAAAGTTAAAGGGAACTGCATAAAATTCTCTGTTCTTTCAACAAGGGTGACTGAGATAGAACAGTGAAGAAAAGTCTGACATTCGGGTGCAAATTTCTATAGGAACTGACTTCAGGAGAACCAAATTTCTTTCAAATGGATGAGAGATAAATAATGGCAATAACTAGAAGTGCATTAATTCTTACTTTTCAACCATTCCAACTTTCTTCTTTTATTTAGAACAAATCATATTTTTTTTAAAGTACACCAAATTAACTCAATCTGTATATTGAGACATTTATGTTATAAAAAGCATAACACACATGTATGATTCCAAATAAAATTTGAAAACAGAAAACTAAATAATTTCTTTTCTGTAACATTGGGCTTAACCCCAATTCTAACAAATTTATTTACAAATTTAAATATCAATATTATGCTTATTTGTTTACTGGTTTGCAGAGGGAATGGAAAATACTGTGTTTCTAGGCTTGATGATACCTTCAATGAGACACAAACGTAGAAGTATGAATACATAGGGAAAATTTTTATGTTAATTTTAAGGCAGACTATAAACATAGAAAGAGAAGATATTAAAAATATGAGATGCTTGACCCTAGCTCTGTCATCTTCATTTGTCTTTAATACTTCATCAGTATCCAGCATCTAATTTTTATAACACAGGCCCTTTGTTAAATAGAGAAAGATTACCTTGACCCAAAGGCAAAGAGCTAAAAAAATTGTTAGTATAAACTGATGGTGTCCTTTTTCCTTTCCTAGCTTTACTGAAGTGTAAATGACAAATAAAATTGCATATATTCAAGGTGTACTTCTCTGATAGCTCAGTTGATAAAGAATCCGCTTGCAATGAAGGAGACCCCTGTTCGATTCCTGGGTTGGGAAGATCCTCGGAGAAGGGATAGGCTACCAGCTCCAATATTCTTGGGCTTCCCTTGTGGCTCAGCTGATAAAGAATCTGCCTGCAATGCAGGAGACCTAGGTTCGATTCATGGGTTGGGAAGATCCCCTGAAGAAGGGAAAGGTTACCCACTCCAGTATTCTGACCTGGAGAATTTCATGGATTGAATAGTCCATGGGATCATGAATAGTCGGGCAACTTTCACTTTCAAGGTTACAAGATGATGAGTTGATATGTATACACACTGTGAAATGATTACCACAATCAAGTCAACTAATACAACCAGCATCTCAAATAGTTTCCTTTGTGTGTATGTGTGGTGAAAACACTTAAAATCTACTCTTTTACCAAATTTCAAACACACAATACAATATTGCTACCTATAGCCAATGTTCTGTACACTAATGATATTTTCAAAGAAGCTGAGAAGCCTGAGAGCCATATTATTAATGAGAAAAATTTTGAACTGAAACCAATTTGTTGAAATACTTCATATGATTCTAATTTAAAGAAAGCTTTTAAATGATTCATATAAGAAAAGGGAGCCACTGTAAACACTGAAGAGTGTATTTCATGCAATTTTATTAAACAATCTTTCATCTCATCAAAACTTTCAGACCTTTCTGAAAACTAGTGTACTTAGTTCTAAGAATAAGATGTCAGTTCTCCTTAGAGAAAAAGTTTAATGTCTGGATCCTTACTGTTCATAAAATAATATGAAAAAAGATTGCACTTCTCTTAAGCATGTCTTTCAAAACACCATTTCGGTAGGCCTACTTCATTCACATTAGGTAAGCATTCTGGCATTCAGCTTTTATGCTCACAGAGTACAAAGGAATGCTCCTTTAAAGCTGAGACAATATTTCTTTCCAGTGTTCTCATCTGTTTCAAACATGGAGAAGAAACTAAAATAACTTTATAAAATAAACAGATTCTTTCTTGCCTACTTAAAATTGCAATGAAAAAAATCATGCTTTCTTTTATTAGCTGTAAACCGCATAGCTTAATTATAACATGTAAGAATGGACTTTTAAGCCTCTTGAATCCATCAAAGGTATAGCACAAGAACATTAAAGTTGTATGTACACACAGATGGAAATGAGGAATGGAGGGATCCTCTACAGTCCATAGTTTCTAAAATTCTACTTTTTTTTTCTAAATTTTTACTGAGTCAGTTAAGCCTCTAAACCCAAAATACTGGGTTGGTCAAAAAGTTCATTCAGATTTTTCCATAACATCTCATGGGAAAAAGCCAAACGAATGTTTTGGCCAACCCTATATTTAACATTAATTCAGGTATGGAGAGGGTACAAAAATGGGAACTTGGAAAGTTTGTTTCATGTCTGTATGTAGTATCCAGGAAGAAAAATCTAGAACACTCCCAAAGGCTTTTAGGCCATAAGGCACCAAAAAGTGTACTCAAACTACTTGCTTTCTCCCAAACAGGCCTCTTTCAGCAGGCGTTTTAAAGCTTATGGCTCTGAGAAAATAAAATTTCACTGTTTCACAAAAACACAAATACTGAATAAGTATATGATTCGTTTGCAAAAATTTTTGCAGATATTTAGTAACTTCTGATTTATTTACTCAGTTATTGGCAAGTTATCATAGCAGCCCTCAAGAGCTAAAGTTGTATTCAACCACAGTTCAGAGCCACTGCTTTAAAAATTGAGACTAGTTTTTAGTTTGGCAACCCTTAAGCCGATTCATTGTTAATAGCCACTGAAATTTCAGTACCCTACATATAATTAGGAAACAAGTCTAAAATTTTGGTCAAAGTGAATTTTTGACCATTTTAAGCCACAAATACACATGGTCATGATTCATATTTTTCCCTATTATTTTAACATATTCCTTGCCAATATTTGTTTAAAAAAATTTAGTGATTTGGAGACCACTTTACATCCATATAGGATATGCAATATATTGTACTATATCATGTTGACCTATTAATGCTCAACAGAGCCAGTAGTGATAGTCAGTACATACAATGAGACTTCTTAAGCTTTTCCCAGGAATCTGGAAGAGTTTTATGTTGTTGCTCAGTTTTCCCCTGAATTTCTCAACTAGGTTAATAAAATCCATAAAGTCCTCAGAGTTAGTGACAGAACCATCTTTATAGTTTAATGCTTCCATCTCATGCTAAGGCAAAGAATAGCAATTAGAAAAACTTCTTTTCAATTGCACAATTAATAAATAAATGCTTAAGTGAGCATAGAATTTCCACTGGTGTTAAATTCTTACTACAAGCAAAATTAAAATATCTACTGGCCCTAAGGCAGTTTTATCTTGGTGTGCTACTTTGATGTTAAAAAACAGATTTGATATTTTAATTATTACTACATGATTAATTAAGACTACTTAGCAAATTATGTAGGGAGAACTTAATATTCTTGGTAGTTTAATTTTTGGATTTTTTTAAATGTGAAATATCACACCATCTCTCTCATTTTCCAGCTGTTGACGGAGGATGCTCCCATCTCGGTCAGGCCTACGCAGATAGAGATGTATGGAAACCAGAACCGTGCCAAATCTGCGTCTGCGACTCAGGATCCGTTCTCTGTGATGACATAATATGTGACGACCAAGAATTAGACTGCCCCAACCCTGAAATCCCGTTTGGAGAATGTTGTGCAGTTTGCCCACAGCCTCCAACAGCTGTGAGTTTAAATAAAATCTGTACATATTCATGATTCTTATTTGAACATATGAGTAGTTCCTATGTCATAGGAGCCAGAAAGGAAATGAAGATAATATTTGTCAAACAGTCAAATGGGCATTACCAGTAAAAGGTGAACCTTCCTATTTAAAACCAGCGGTTAGATATGATTTAGGGTAAGAAATTGGGACATATTTCATGGAAAAGTTTTTTCTGTGTTTAATCTATATCTTTTCCATTTATTAGCCCACTCGCCCTCCTAATGGTCAAGGACCTCAAGGCCCCAAGGGAGATCCAGTAAGTAAACAGTGAAAGGAAATTAGTTCCTTGATGAGTTTTTTTTCCTTCCAAAAACCTTTCCATATTTGAACTTTTATCAGTTATACATTTCCTTTAGCACTACATAGTTAAATAATAACACATGATAGCTCAAACTGAGAATCCATAACTGTGCATGTAAGCATTTGATCTCCCAAACTTTGTCTAATGTCTTCACTTCTCTTATTAGTTTGAAAAATAAAATAGAGGTCAATATACAAAGGAATAAATTACACTGAAATGATTTACATCATTTGCTTAAAAATGTATAGATTCCCAAGGAAACATATCACATATATTGATTTCTTATTAAGCACAGAAGCTACAATTTGATGATGATTCTAAATCACTAAGACTGTTCAGTGTTTTCTCTAT
>SJYW01054353.1:8394-19664 GCA_006410735.1 Raphicerus campestris | reverse complement strand
AATTTATTTATTTTAATTGGAGGCTAATTACTTTATACTATTGTAGTGGTTTTTGCCATACATTGACATGAATCAGTCATGGGCACACATGTATTGCCCATCCAGAACCACCCACCCTCTTCCTTCCCCATCCCATCCCTCAGGGTCATCCTAATGCACCAGCCCCGAGCACCCTGTCTCATGCATCGAACCTGGACTGGCAATCTATTTCACATATGATAATATACATGTTTCAATGCTATTCTCTCAAATCATCCCACCTTCACTTTCTCCCACAGAGTCCAAAAGACCTGTTCCTTACATCTGTGTCTCTTTTGCTGTCTCGCATATAGGGTCATCATTACCATCTTTCTAAGTTCCATATATATGCATTAATATACTGTATTGGTGTTTTTCTTTCTGACTTACTTCACTCTGTATAATAGGCTCCAGTTTCATCCACCTCATTAGGACTGATTCAAATGCATTTTTTTTAATAGCTGAGTAATATTCCATTGTGTATATGTACCACAGCTTTCTTATCAGTTCATCTGCCGATGGACATCTAGGTTGCCTCCATGTCCTGGCTATTATAAAACAGTGCTGTGATGAACTTTGGGGTACACATGTCTCTTTCAATTCTGGTTTCCTTGGTGTGTGTGCCCAGCAGTTGCTGGGTCATAGGGCAGTTCTATTTCCAGTTTTTTTAGGGAATCTCCACACTGTTCTCCATAGTGGCTGTACTAGTTTGCATTCCCACCAACAGTGTAAGAGGGTTCCCTTTGCTCCACACCCTCTCCAGCATTTATTGTTTGTAGACTATTTGATAGCAGCCATTCTGACTGTTGTGAGATGGTACCTCATTGTGGTTTTGATTTGCATTCTCTGATAATGAGTGATGTTGAGCATCTTTTCATGTGTCTGTTAGCCATCTGTATGTCTTCTTTGGAGAAATGTCTATTTAGTTCTTTGGCCCATTTTTTAATTAGGTCTTTTATTTTTCTGGAATTGAACTGCAGGAGCTGCTTGTATATTTTTGAGATTAATTCTTTGTCAGTTGCTTTGTTTGCTATTATTTTCTCCCATTCCGAAGGCTGTCTTTTCACCTTGTTTATAGTTTCCTTTATTGTGCAAAAGCTTTTAAGTTTAATTAGGTCCCATTTGTTTATTTTTGCTTTGATTTCCATTACTCTGGGAGGTGGGTCATAGAGGATCCTGCTGTGATTTATGTCAGAGTGTTTTGCCTATGTTTTCCTCTAGGAGTTTTATAGTTTCTGGTCTTACATTTAGATCTTTAATCCATTTAGAGTTTATTTTTGTGTATGGTGTTAGGAAGTGATCTAGTTTCATTCTTTTACAAGTGGTTGACCAGTTTAGGAATGGACTCTTAATGTACACCTACTGAAGGAGGCTTTGGGGCCTAGAAAAGAATACAACAGTTTCAAAGGCCCTTGCTGAATCATCTAACTTCGGAGAAAACAGAACTTTAGGTCCCAACCTGATGCTCCAGGCTGGTTGCATCTATCTGGGACTTATCACCCCCTACTCCCGTCCAGAAACCTTCCACCCCCTACACCTGCCCAGAAGACTTATCACCCCCTGCCCAACTACAAATGCCATCTCAACTAAAAAATACCCAAAACATCCCACCTGATTAACGTTTCCCTTATCACTTCCACAAGCCTCCCTACAAATATGGAGCCTCCCTGATCCCTCTCCACACTCAGCTTGGTCGTTAGGCCAACTGTCGCCCCTCCTTGCCCTGAATAAAGGTAACCTACTTCTGTTGAGGTCATCTTTCCTCTTTCTGCCTCGGCCCAAACTATACCTTACACCTACCAGTACAAATAATGCTGAAATTAAAATTTTTATATGAGTTCCCACATTTACCTCTGTGGGATTTCCTCAGCACACATGCCCAGGAACAGAACTGCTATATACTAAGATATATAACTTTTAATTTTATCAAGTACTGGTGGATTACACCTGTATGAGAGTTGGACTGTGAAGATGGCTGAGCACTGAAGAATTGATGCTTTTGAACTGTGATGTTGGAGAAGACTCTTGAGAGTCCCTTGGACTGCAAGGAGATCCAACCAGTCCATTCTGAAGGAGATCAGCCCTGGGATTTCTTTGGAAGGACTGATGCTTAAGCTGAAACTCCAGTACTTTGGCCACCTCATGCGAAGAGTTGACTCATTGGAAAAGCCTTTGATGCTGGGAGGGATTGGGGGCAGGAGGAGAAGGGGATGACAGAGGATGAGATGGCTAGATGGCATCACTGACTCGATGGACGCAAGTCTGAATGAACTCTGGGAGTTGGTGATGGACAGGGAGGCCTGACGTGCTGCGATTCATGGTGTCACAGAGTCGGACATGACTGAGCAACTGAACTGAACTGAACTGGTTCCAGCAGTATCTGAGAGTTCCTGTAACTCCAAGCTTGGCCTGATATAGCTTTCTAATAAATGGAAACTGATATTTCACTGTTTTAATTTCTCTGATTATTGATGCAGTTAAGCATTTCTTATGCATGCATTATATGGAAAATAGGAAGGAGGAAAGTAGAGGCAATGACAGATTTTATTTTCTTAGGCTCCAAAGTCACTGCTGATGATGCCTGCAGCCACAAAATTAAAAAACACTCGCTCCTTGAAAACTATGACAAACCTAAACAGTGTATTAAAAAGCAGAGACATCACTTTGTCAGCACAGTGATGTCAAAGTTATGGTTTTTCCAGTAGTCATGTTCTCCTCAAAGTCATGAGAGTTGAACCCTAAAGAACGCCAAAGAACCTATGCTTTTGAACTGTGGTGCTGGAGAAGATGCTTGAGAGTCCCTTGGACTGCAAGGAAATCAAACCAGTCAATCCTAAATGAAATCAACCCTGAATATTCATTGAAAGGACTGATGCTGAAACTGAAGATCCAATACTTTGGCCACCTGATTTGAAGAGTTGACTCATTGGAAAATACCCTGATGCTGGGAAAGATTGAGGGCCAGAGAAGAAGGGGGCAGCAGAGGATGAGATGGTTAGAGAGCGTCACTGACTCAACAGACATGAATTTGAGAAAACTCCAGGAGATAGTGAAGGACAGGGAAGCCTGGTGTGCTACAGTCCAGAGGGTCACAAAGAGTCGGAAATGACTTAGTGACTGAATAGCAAAGCATTTCTTCATTTGCTTGCTAGAGCTTCCTACACTATAAGTTAGACAACGCATGTCCTTTGCACATTTTCTTATTAGAATTGTTGTCTTAGTCTCCAGACCATTATGTGTTTTGAAAACTTGTCAAATCATTCCTGCCATGGAAACATTAGGGTCTTTTCAATTAAAATACCACAGTCTCTTTAGTAAGCTACTGCTACTGCTAAGTCACTTCAGTCGTGTCCGACTCTGTGCGACCCCATAGACAGCAGCCCACCAGGCTCCCCCGTCCCTGGGATTCTCCAGGCAAGAACACTAGAGTGGGTTGCCATTTCCTTCTCCAACGAATGAAAGTGAAAAGTGAAAGTGAAGTCACTCAGTTGTGTCTGACTCTTTGCGATTCCATGGACCACAGCCTACCAGGCTCCTCTGTCCCTGGGATTTTCCAGGTGAGAGTACTGGAGTGGGGTGCCAGTGCCTTCTCCATTAGGAAGCTAAGTATATACTAAATAATGCTTCCCAGCTTTAAATTGAGGAGTTTGGTTGCTAGAGGCAAAAAAAGGAAGGCAAAATTAAAGAAACATTCAAAATTTCATTTCTCATAGTAAAAAGTTATGTTATAGTATTAGAACAATGTTTGTACTAAGAGCCATATCAATAAAATTGATACTTTTCTCTTAGAAAGCATTTAGAAAAATTTATTTCTCAAATAACACTTGAATTCTGAATATCTGGAATACAGCTATGGAAGGCAATTAGTATCACATATCCAGTTTAGAAGATAACTTCACTCTGCATTTGCTCAAAACCACTGAAATTATGAATCACCTCTTAACTTTATCTGTAGAGATGCACATGATGGCTTTATGCATTTAATGCAGAAAATTCATGCTGCAGGGGAAGAAACTGTGCTTAGCAACTGTTGTGTGCATCTGTGATATGAAATGGAAAATGTATGCTGGATTTATTAATGATGGAGTACCAGCTATATTAGAGCAAGGGGTGTGTTGCTATGCAAATAAAAGAAGCAGCATCTAAAAGATCCACAGCACAACAGGAAATCTACATATACCTGGGGGCCTTCACTCAGTGTTGAAGAAAATAGTGGCAATTGTGCCAAGGAACAAGGGCAGCTAATGAATGTTACTTCAAGTTTGCAATGAGAAGAGACATTTTAAAGAATAAAACTTTTTTCATGCTAAAGTTTGCCAACTGATCACACAAGTGTTTAAAATGAAGACTGAGAATAAAATTTTGGTCTAGATTCTAAGTGAACTACATTTTTTAAGGTTTCAGATGGCTTCCTTAAGCTGCATATCTCAGAAACATGCCTAGTATTTTAACTTGCCAGAAACTTTCATTTTAAGGTGTTGTTTATAATGCTGGAGTTATGGTACTGAGATTTTATAAGAAATCTGAATTATAGTGAAAATTATTCAGTCAAGATTTTCATTCTGCCAATCCTTGATTCTTTTTCCTCCTCAAAGAAATCTATGGTCTATTGAGGGTATATTTTAAAACTATAACCAGATGTTGCAACAGATTATCAAGAAATATTTCTTAGAGCTTCATACAGTAACAGAGTATGTTATTAGACATCCAAGTGTTTGAAACATTTGAAATGTTAGCATCTGACCGAGAAAAGAACCAAATGTGCTGTTCCGAGAAAAGTCTCTCCTACATTTTTGGATCTCTGTTCAACCCCCAAATTCAAAACTATCTGACAAAGTCAGCAAACATTTGTTCCCACTTCTGATGACTTGTAATTATAAATTAGCATCTTCTAATTTAGAAGAAAATAAAGAGTAAAAAAAGAGAATATGTGCATATAACAACCTATAGTTCAAGTCATCCATGATCAAGCCAATCAGAGATTATTATCAATAATTTCAATATGCCTTATTTTTAATGCTAATAGATTTTAAGGCTAACTTTGATTATTTTTCTCTATGTATGAGTCATGGGAGTGGGTATTTTTACTAACCTATTTTTATAAACAAGAAAACTAATTTAGATAAGTAAAATGAGAAGAGTAATGTCAACTTTACACAGAAGCAGACTAAACTCAGGTCTCCTCACCCCTAATTCACACTCCACCATATACTATTCCTTCTCAGAACTGGAGCCTTTGGGGTGAATCTGGTATGTGTGTGTGTGTGTGTGTGTGTGTGTTAGCCACTCAATTGTGTCCAACTCTTTGTGACCCCCATGGACTGTAGTCCACCAGGCTCCTCTGTCCCTGGAATTCTCCAGGCAAGAATACTGGAGTGGGTTGCCACTCCTTTCTCCAAGGGATCTTCCCCACCCAGGGATCAAACCCAGGTCTCCTGCNTGTGTCCAACTCTTTGTGACCCCCATGGACTGTAGTCCACCAGGCTCCTCTGTCCCTGGAATTCTCCAGGCAAGAATACTGGAGTGGGTTGCCACTCCTTTCTCCAAGGGATCTTCCCCACCCAGGGATCAAACCCAGGTCTCCTGCATTGCAGGCAGATTCTGTACCATCTGAGCCACCAGCGAAGCCCCAAATCTAGTATAGCACAATGCTTTTGTTATTTAAGTCGTCAACCTAAAAGAATACTCACTCATCCTGGAACTCTCACTGGGTTGATGACTACTAGCTAACTGAACTTCTGACATCACCACTAGGTGCTCATTTTTTAGCTGTCATTGTGAAACTTCCTGCCATCCTGAAAAATTGTCTTCTTCCTGTTCCTTGAAAGAGCATTCAGTGCAGCTCAAAGCAATGTATATTTGGGTCTTATGGCTCTTTATTCTAATGGCACTGTATTCCCTGGACCATATACAAAGGATCAGTTTCTCTCCCTACCCCACAACTTGCCTTCTCTCCCCCAGCTCACATAGGAAGTGGACATAAGATCAGGAAGCATCTGAATACTTTTTAATATTTGTTTTTAAGCCTCAAACCAGCATCACATTTTGCAGTTGGGCTAAAAGTTCATGTTAGTGTCGCTAAGTCATGTCCGACTCCTTTTTGACCCCATGGACTATAGCCAGCCAGGCTCCTCTGTCCATTGGATTTCCCAGGTAAGATTACTTGGGTTGCCATTTCCTTCTCCAGAGAGTGAAAGTGAAAGTCACTCAGTCGTGTCTGACGCTTTGCAACCCCATGTATTATACAGTCCACAGAATTCTCCAGGTCAGAATACTGGAATGGGTAACCTATCCCTTCTCCAGAGGATCTTCCCAACCAACCCAGGGATTGAACCCAGGTCTCCTGCATTGCAGGCGGATTCTTTATCAGCCCCAAAGTTCATTCAGTTCAGTTCAGTCGCTCAGTGCTGTCCAACTCTGCCACCCCATGAACCGAAGTATGTCAGGCCTCCCTGTCCATCACCAACTCCAGGAGTCCACCCAAACCCATGTCCATCAAGTCGATGATACCATCCAAGCATCTCATCCTCTATCATCCGCTTCTCCTCCTGCCCTCAATTTTTCCCAGCATCAGGGTCTTTGCAGTGAGTCAGCTCTCCGCAACAGGTGGCCAAAGTACTGGAGTTTCAGCTTCAACATCGGTCCTTCAAATGAACACCCAGGACTGATCTCCTTTAGGATGGACTGGTTGGATTTCCTTGCAGTCCAAGGGACTCTCAAGAGTCCGCTCCAACACCACAGTTTAAAAGTATTAATTTTTCGGCACTCGGCTTTCTTTATAATCCAACTCTCACATCCATATATGACCACTGGAAAAACCATAGCCTTGACTAGATGGACCTTTATTGGCAAAATAGTGTCTCTGCTTTTTAATATGCTGTCTAGCATGAGTGCAGCAGCTGCGACAGCACACAAGTGTGGCCGAGAGGAGCTACCCTGGGCCAGAGGTCAGGGGCGCCAGCCAAGGTTCATCAGTTCAGTTCAGTTCACTCGCTCAGTCGTGTCCGACTCTTTGCGACCCCATGAATCGCAGCACACCAGGCCTCCCTGTCCGTCACCAACTCCCGGAGTTCACTCACATCACGTCCATTGAGTCTATGATGCCATCCAGCCATCTCATCCTCTGTCGTCCCCTTCTCTTTCTGCCCCCAATCCCTCCCAGCATCAGAGTCATTTCCAGTGAGTCAACTCTTCACATGAGGTGGCCAAAGTACTGGAGTTTCAACTTTAGCATCATTCCTTCCAAAGAACACACAGGACTGATCTCTTCTAGAATGGACTGGTTGGATCTCCTTGCAGTCCAAGGGACTCTCAAGAGTCTTCTCCAATAACACAGTTCAAAAGCATCAATTCTTCAGTGCTCAGTTTTCTTCACAGTCCGACTCTCACATCCATTCATGACCACTGGAAAAACCATAGCCTTGACTAGACAGACTTTGTTGGCAGAGTAATATCTCTGCTTTTTAATATGCTATCTAGTTTGGTCATAACTTTCCTTCCAAGGAGTAAGCGTCTTTTAATTTCATGGCTGCAATCACCATCTGCACTGATTTTGGAGCCCCCCAAAATAAAGTCAGCCACTGTTTCCACTGTTTCCCCATCTATTTGCCATGAAGTGATGGGACCAGATGCCATGATCTTCGTTTTCTGAATGTTGAGCTTTAAGCCAACTTTTTCCATCTCCTCTTTCACTTTCATTGACAGAGGATAATTGGAACCCTGACTTTCAAGCAACAACTTGAAAGTCAAGACATTAGATATGCAGTATAGACCTATCAGGGAGAAACCTGGAAATGGGTGTTTTTGCCTACTCACTCTGCTGAGCCAGAGGAATAGTCTCTTGTAGTATCTGTGCACCCATGTAGAACTACCTCTTCATTTTCTTGGTACTGGAGGACTCATAACTGCCAAGCCAAATCAGTACCCAGAGCTCGGGGCCTTGAGAGCCAGTCCCTCACAGGGCAGCCATAATATTTGGTGTGCTACATGGGTGAGTACGTTTCTTCCAGGGAGAAGCTGGAGACTTGGAGAGACAGCAGAGGACATGCCTACCACCTCTTTCAGGCTCCTGGGAGGACCCCAGTAAGCTTCCACACGCAGGCTGATTAGAAGCCAGAAACTTAAACAGCATCTGAGAAAGTATACACCCAAATCCCTCCTAGGAAGAAACTAGGAGATGAATGTTTTTGCCTGTTCTCTCTGTGCTGGGCCTTGAGAAGGAATAGCAACAAAAAATCCTTGCCTGCCTGTTAGAAAACTGCTCTTTTAATTTTATTATGGTCCTATGGGACTCTGACCGTCAAGCCTGGTTGGATATCAGAGTTGTGTGATTTGAGGACACACTTCTCAAGCGGCAGTTTCCAAAGCTGGGGCACAAATTTCAAGGGAGAAGCTGGTGACTTGGCTTTTGTTGTTGTTTTTGTGAGCCAGAGTAACAGTGTCGGGGAAATACCCACCAGCTCTTTTAGGCTTTTGGGATCCCAGATAGCATTCATATCCAGGCTGATTAGAAGCTGGACGCTTAGGCAGCAGCTGGAGAAGTATGCAGTGAAACCCCTCTGGCAGAAACTGGGAGATGGGAGGTTCTGACTGCTCCTTTTGCAGGGACCCTGGGATGTCACCGCAGGGAGTGTTCATGACCCCTTTAACCACTCCTTCTCTGTTTGCTAAGATCCTGTGGGACCTGGGAATGCTGAACTCCACTGACTCTCTCAGTCGGGTGATTTGGGCATTCCTATTTCTCAGGTGGCAGTTGCAAAAGCTGGGGCACTAGGTGTGTGATCCAAACCTTTGCTCACAGGGAGAACTGAGAATTGGCGGAGGTGGGGTGGGTGGGGGTGGTCTCTCCTGATTGAAAGGCACTATGCTGGGGGTGGGCTCTGCAGTGAATGTGTTTCTCAGCCCTTCCTACCCATTTCGATGTGAGTATTTTCTCAGTGACCCAATGTGTAGAGGTCACTCGATTATTTTTTTAGATTTCTCTCAAGGGAAATGGACCCATGTGAAATTGTTTATTCAGTGAATCTGTGGGAGGATGGAGAGTCTGGAGCCCCCTATCTAGCCACCTTGCTTCTCTTTCATGATTCATGTCACTGTTCCACCAAAATTTCTCTTGCTTTCATTCTGTTAAGAGCAAAAATGAAAGTGTTAATTGCTCAATCGTGACCAACTCTTTGTGACCCCAGGACCATAGCCTAATAGGCTCCTCTGTCCATTGGATTCTCCAGGTAAGAATACTAGAGTGGGTTGCCAGTTCCTCCTCCAGGGGATCTTCCCAACCCAGAGATCTAACCTGGGTCTCTTGCATTGTGGGCAGTCTCTTTACAATCTGAGTCATTAGGGAAGCACTAAGAGCAAAAGACTGTGTCAACATGAGAAGGAAAATTTCCTTTGGTCTCTTCAGGACCAGCCTCAGGGGTGTAAAATGATCTATTCAGTTACAAAGAGTCTCTATGTCTAGAAGGACCCTGTGTTTAGTTTAATGCTCTGTGCTCACCCTCTTGAAATTCCTAATACTTTTTTTCCTTAACAATTTTTTAACAAGAAGTCTCACAGTTTCATTTTGCAATGGGCCCCACAAATTATGTAGCTATTTCTAGGTCACTCTAGGAATGGACAGGATCTCTTCCAATCTACCAAAGTATAATAGGGGCAAGAAAATAATAGGAGTGATAGAGGAAGAGATGAGAATAGAGCATGAGGTCAAGCTTTGTCATCCTATATATGAAAAAAATTAAGGCCACAAAGTTTTGACAACCTGCCTGAAGCAATGCTTTGTTTATGTCAGAGCTGAAACCAGAAACCAGATGATCAGATACCCAACTTCTTTTTCAGTCTAGTTTCTTTTTCATAAAATGGAAATTATAATGTTTGATTCATCCCTCCAGACAGGTAGATATGAATATTGATTAATAAGGACTATTAATTGATTTGAAATATACTCATTTGGGGATCAGTGAGATGTTTGGGTTATATCTGAGGCTATGTAAAAATACTGAAGGCTCTCTTATTTTGAAATAAAAAGCATGTCCATATTTTTATGTTTAAAGTTTGAAGTCATTGAGATCAAATCACAGACTTCTTCTGTTTGAAGTCATTGAGATAAAATCACAACCTTTGCTATGTAGTACTTTTTTCACTGACATAGCATAGTCTGCTGGTTGTTTTATCATAACTGGTTGCTATTGAAAGGAGTTAAATGACTTGCAGTAGAATCATGACTCAGAAGAGGAAACTAACAGATAATATCCAAACATGATGAGTTATTTTAATTGAGGATTAGAAAAGAGGGGCCATGAGTGTATTACAAATATGCAAGGGCCAAGGGAAAATACGGAATTAATTCTCCAGGGTTTTTCAGATTCTTAAAAGAAATTACAAACTGCACGTTAGGACCATTTGGCAAAACTCAGGGAAAAGGCATTCATCAAATAGTTTGGATCCTCCAAAGAGCCATGAATATTTCACCATTTGTTTCTCTGGAGGGGTCAAAAAGAAGCAAGTCATGGGGCAGTGGATTTTGGTTCTATAGTTGACATATGCCCTAAGGCAATTGGACTAATATATGTTTTAAAAATATCTGAGNTTGACTCATTGGAAAAGACTCTGATGCTGGGAGGGATTAGGGGCAGGAGGAGAAGGGGATGACCCAGGATGAGATGGCTGGGTGGCATCACGGACTCGATAGACGTGAGTCTGAGTGAACTCCGGGAGATAGTGATGGACAGGAAGCCCTGGCGTGCTGCGATTCATGGGGTCGCAAAGAGTCCAACACGACTGAGCAACTGAACTGAACTGAACTGAACTGAACTGATTAAAAAATGGACAGAGGACCTGAATAAACACTTGTCCAAAGAAGACATACAGATGGCCAACCCATTCAGTTCAGTTCCCTTCTCCTCCTGCCCCCAATCCCTCCCAGCATCAGAGTCTTTTCCAATGAGTAAACTCTTCGCATGATGTGGCCAAAGTGCTGGAGTTTCAGCTTTAGCATCATTCCTTCCAAAGAAATCCCAGGGCTGATCTTCAGAATGGACTGGTTGGATCTCCTCGAAGTCCAAGGGACTCTCAAGAGTCTTCTCCAACACCACAGTTCAAAAGCATCAATTCTTCGGTGCTCAGCCTTCTTCACAGCCCAGCTCTCACATCCATACATGACCACAGGAAAAACCATAGCCTTGACTAGACGGACCTTAGTCGGCAAAGTAATGTCTCTGCTTTTGAATATACTATCTAGGTTGGTCATAACTTTT
>SJYW01054352.1:136913-151794 GCA_006410735.1 Raphicerus campestris | reverse complement strand
TGTGTTCATTGTGCTATTCAAAAGCTTTCTATAACTTCCTAACTCAGAGTAAAAGCCAACGTGTGTAACAGCCTAGCAGGTTCGACTGAACTGGCCCTTCACCAACTCCTGGGCCCACGGTCCCATCACACGGGCCCACGTCCTCCCAGCACTACAGGCCGCCTTGTCACAAAGCGTTTGAATTAGTTGTACACAGTCCCATCCCCAAATATCACCCTGGTTATTTCCATGCTCCCCTCTACTCTAAATCACTAAATTCTGAGGCTAACCACCTAAAACTTCTACATTTGTTTGGGGATTTCACATTTGGAATTGGGAGCCTTCTGTATTAACAATTTTAAGAAGTTTTAAATGGCGTTTGTTCTTGCCTGTTGGTACTTAACACTAACATGATTAATTCACTAACTACCAATGAGTAAAAATATTAAATTGCATCATGTCGTAGGATGAGTCTACACATTATGCTTCATCAGCTCAGATACAATCTGACAGCTAGGACAAAAAAAGTCCTGAGCCAGCAGAATGGCAAGAGAGCACACACACACACAGAGAGCTGACAAAAATCTGAAAATGAACCAACTTATTTTCAGGAAAAGCATAGATTTCTTAAAATTATATCAAAAGTATGAATCACTGTAATAATTACATTTTTTAGAACTGTCTCAAGCCTGCTCAAATCTCTTACTGAAATCTTTCTGAGAATTATTTGAACTTTTTTATTTTTTTAATCTAAGAAAAGTGCTGACAGGAACTTGGAAATTTGAGGGGAGATGAATTACTGAAATGTGTTATACTTGTTGCAATGGAGTCCAGCCTATGTAATTCTATATAATGTAACACATTTTCTCTTAAAGTCTGTATTCAAGTCGGAAAACCAATTCTTACCCATCCTTCAAGGCCCTGCTTAAAACCACCCCATATCTCTGCCTTTTCCTACTGAGTTAACTTCTCCCTCATCTGTCGTCCCATAATACTTTATACATACATCATACTTAGAGTATGATTCATATAAAACATTAACCTCTCTGTCTTCTGTTAGTTCAGAAGTACGCCTTTTTGAATGCCTTTGAATGCCTTTTACCTTTCTATTCTCAGATGACCTTGACCAATGACAAACACACAGTGGGCATTCAATAAAAGTCTAAACAAATTAACTGAACTAACTGGATATAAGAAATATGAAAACACTTCTCACGAGGAGGAAAAATCAATCTATAAATGGTATTTTCTAATAATAAACTAAACACAAAAGACATTGCCTCAATTACCTAAGCTATACAGGGAAAATAAGCTGAGGAAGAACAATTTAGCCAACAGACTATTCAGAAAGAAGAGTACATTTACAACTAACCAAGTCTACCACAGAGCTCGTCCTTCACACACACACACTCTAACTGTAAATGCTCTGCGTTTTCAGGAGCAAAGAAGACTACTTACTAGCTATGGATACAAAATTACACGCCACAGTGAACAGTGGGCCAAGAAAAGCCAGCATAAAACTTTCTAAGAGACTACGGTTATCACAGAAGTTCTTATGCTAAATAAAAAAAACTTTCATTTTCTGTAGTTGTCACTGTTAATAGTCAAACTCCCTCAGGGCAGCATCAGTCACTTCTGAGTCATGACTGCCTGTTTCATACCAAGACCCGAAGAACGAATGTTCTTCCTTCACTCAGTCCTTCTTCGTCGGCCTCTGCCCGTCTGTACCTCCTCTCTCACAAGCCCCTCAGCGCACAGGGCCGCCGGAGAGGAAACTTCCCCAACCCGGAGGCGAGGGCGCGAGGGCGCAACGCCACCCGGCCCTGAGGCACACCCACGGCCCCGAGCGCCCGGCCCTGAGGCGCACCCACGGCCCCCAGAGCGCCCGACCCTGAGGCACACGCGCACCCACGGCCCGCGCGCCCGCACCCACGCCCCCCGAGCGCCCAACCCTGAGGCGCACGCGCGCCCGCACCCACGGCCCATGAGGGCCAAGGCCTGAGGCGCACGCGCGCCGTGGACGTGGCCGTCAGCGCCCGCCACAAGCCCACCCTCCTGCCAGCCTGGAGCCCCCCACCCCACCTCCACGCGGCAGAAGAGTTCTGCAATACACCTGAACCAGCTGTGTCCAAACGCGCCCCTCGGAATAACCCACCGGCACAAACACCGTAGCCCTGTCTTAGCCCGCCTGCACTCACACGGTATACTAGCTGAAATACCCCTGCGAGTACAGTACTGGGGCCTTCCTGTCCATGCTTCTGCTCCCAAGATCGTAAGCCTTAAAGCAAATGCTCAATATACACAATTAAAATCTACTTAAAATTTTAACCTAGTCTCTTAATTTTCTGTCCTTTAGATTTAGAGTAATAGAATTAATGGAAAACAGAACTTTGCAGACAAAGAGATCGATGTTTATAAGAACTCTCCTTCACCACTGAGAGAGAGTGGTATCTGCGTGGGCACGCACGCACCCATGCTGTTTTGTCTGACTCTTCGTGACCCCATGGATTGTAGCCCGCCAGGCTCCTCAGTCCATAGAATTTTTCAGGCAAGAATACGGGAGCGGGTTGTCATTTCCGTCTCCAGCACATCCTCCTGACCCAGGGATCAAACTCACATCCCCTGTGAATCCTGGTTTGCAGGTGGTACTGAGCCACTCGGTAAGCCCTAGACATTTTACCAGCAACTATGTTAAAAGATGAGAGTTTCCATTTCACATTAAAGAAGAAAATTTAATGACTGCATTCTATAATAATCCTTAATGACTCATAATTTGAAAAAAAGCACAATTAATATATTCACCATGCACTAAACCAGAAGATTTTATTATGAAAGGGAGTAAGAGTAGAAATCATAAAAGTAGATTTAAACTAAAAGCTGATAAGTTTGGATAAATAACATACAAATTTAAATTCATAAGGAATTAAATAGTCACCTCAAGATTTTATTTTTGGGGGCATTTCCTCAAACAGCTTCTGACCCTCTTATCTTCCATTTACACAACACTTCAGTTTATATAATCCCAAACAAATTTATGGGGAAAATAAAACTATACTTAAGGGCTTTAGATTCAAAGAATTTAATCTCATACTAAGATCTGAAGGCAAAGTCCTGTTTAGATAGATAGGGAATTATAGATTTCAAAACAGATGTTAAACTGATCCTCAAAGATAACATTTCAACATTGCAAACAATATTTAGTTAGTCCAACTACTGAGAGAAGTGGGCTTCCCTGGTGGCTCAGCTGGTAGAGAATCCACGTGCAATGCAGGAGACCTTGGTTTGATTCCTGGGTCAGGAAGATCCACAGAGAAGGGATAGGCTACCCGCTCCGGTATTCTGGGGCTTCCCTGATGGCTCAGCTGGTAGAGAATCCACCTGCAACGAGGGAGACCTGGGACGATCCCCTGGAGAAGGGAACAGTCTACCCACTCCAGGAGTCTGGCCTGGAGAATTTCATGGACTGTACAGTCCATGGGGTCGCAAAGAGATGGACACGACTGAGTGACTTCCACTCACTTCACTGAGAGAAGTAGTGTACGCATAATATATACAATGCTCTACAAAAGTCTCATTTACAATCTTTCCGTTTTCCTACAAAATATTTGCCTTGCAAGTATTACTTACCTTTTGGAAGAAAAGGGCTTTCTCAAACTCTTAGGGCTAATACGAATAACAACAAAAGAGCCAACGAAGCAATAACATGGAATTGTAATATACTTGCTCCCAGTCCCACTCCTATAAGCACTTTTTTGCCTTATGTGTAAAAATGAGGACAGGAGAAAAGAAAAAATATAAACAATAAATACTAGGGAGAATAATCTCCTTCCCTTATGAGTCTATCAATGTATTCGTTTCGGAATCACAATATATCAGTCTAGAAGAATTAAAATAGAAAGGAATCAGGTAATAGAAATCACTGGTTTTCCTGAGAGGCTACAAAAACTTTTATTTACCAATTCTCCACCTGACTATACACATGTACCCAAATGATGACCTCAAAGTTGGAGGATATTTCTTGTGTCCAACAAAAATATGAATACATGACCTCTGAGGAGAAAGATACTATACAGAACTCTTGAACTTGAGTTGTGCTGTTCTCCATAAAGAGACAAAGACAAGGAGATGTTCATGCAGAGAAACCAGTCTGTCTGCAGTTTCAGATACAACGCCAATTTCGGATACTACATCAGAAACAGAACAATCATTTTCAATTAAGAGCATTTTAAGTTATTTAAAAGTATTGATAGAGGTGGCTGAATTAGATAAAACAGTTTGAAATATTTTATTCCTTGTGATTTGAAACTTAAAACAATATGGATCCAAGCTATCCATACAGATGAAGGGGGAAAGAACTGACCCTTCTCTATCTTACAGCATAAGTAAGGTAGACACTGGGCCTCCCAGGTGATGTTCGTGGTGAAGAGCCAGCCTGCCAAGTCAGATTTAAGAGAAGCAGGTTCAGTCGCTGGGTCAGGAAGATCCCCTGAAGGACAGCATGGCAGCCCACTCCAATGTTCTTGCCTGGAGAATCCCATGGACAGAGGAGCCTGGAGGGTTACGGTCCAGAGGGCTGGAGAGTCAGACACGCCTGAAGCAACTGAGCACAGCCCATACGCACGGGCATGAAGACAAGCCCTGGAAAGCGAGTGCCATGGGGCCCTGCTGCTCCGGGCCAGCGCCCAGCTCCGTCCTCAGGGGCTCCGCAACGTCTGCCAGGTTCCCAAGCAGCTCCCCAACGCAGAGACTCTGTTGCTCTTCCTCGTGTCCGTGTTTTCGTCAGTGCAGCACCCAGAACAAAGCCGGCACATTGTGTAAACTCAAAACAACCCAATCAGGTAATAAAAACACGTAACCCCTCTGGACTCAGCTTCCTTAGCTGTAAAATGAAAATCACATCTAATCAGATCGTTATGAGAGTGAAAGAAGACATGTGTAACGTCTTCACAACCTCAGGCATCACAGAAATCATTCAGTAAAGTCAGTTTCTTATTTGACAGTGAGTATATATAGAGACCTTTGTCGACAAAGGTCCATGTAGTCAAAGCTATGGTTTTTCCAGTAGTCACGTACGGATTTGAGAGGCTGAGCACCAAAGAAGTGATGCTTTCCAACTGTGGTGTTGGAGAAGACTTTTGAGAGTCCCTTGGACTGCAAGATCAAACCAGTCCATCCTGAAGGAAATCAACCCTGAAAATTCACTGGAAGGACTGATGCTAGCTGACGCTCCAATGCTTTGGCCACCTGATGTGAAGAACCGACTCACTGGAAAAGACCTTAATTCTTGGAAAGATTAAGGGCAGGAGAAGAGGGGGACAGAGGATGAGATGGCTGGATGGCATCATTGACTCAATGGACACGAGTCTGAGCAAACTCCAGGAGATGGTGAGGGGCAGGGAAGCTGGCATGCTGCAGTCGATGGGGTTGCATTATTTATTTTAAAAATCTTGAGTATCTGAGGATTTAACTGAAACAAATAGGTGAAGATCAAAGTTAACTGTTGTCCAATAAGATCACGTATCTGTGCCTTACTTGGTCAACATTCACAGAACACCCACTCATACACAGAATTCTAAGAAACAGCAATCTGGGCTTAGACTGCCAAGGAAACAGGAACTAGAAATCTCTCTTCCCAAGCAGCCACCAATCCAGACGACAGCATGCAGTCCACAAACAGAACAGTAACCAACAGTTTCTGAAATAACTGCAGATTCTTAACAGGTCCATTTCTATCTTCCAGCAGATGGCTGACCAAAACAGAGCTCTGTTGATGTTTTGAACAAATTTTCACAATGAATAATCACGTTCAAATGCTTTCTCTTCTCTCTGCCTACGGATAGAGTCTCTGGCACATTCTATCTACATGCACCTGACTGTGCTCCAGGAAAAGAGCTGTACTCTTTTCTGCTCTGATAACCTTCAACTCTTCCCTATTTCAAACGTTCAAATACTTCCATCTATGAAGTTCAGCCAAGTTCACAGACTATCTGGCAAAACAACAAAATATAAAGAGAGCCGGGACCTTGGCAGGGAAAGGGATGCAGGTCAAAGCTATGTGTGAACGATTCCTTCCTTTCCTCTACTAGGTTCAAAGACTTTCTCTTAACGATTAATTCATTGAGGAAACGCCATGGCACAATGGTTCAAAACTACGGATTCTCGCACCAGAGAGCCGAGGTGTGCACCCTAACATTGCCCCTCACTTCCTCTGTGTCTCAGTGCCCTGCCTGCACAGGGGGACCCTCCTCACTGGTCTGCTGTGAAGGCTAAAGAGGCTGATCTATCCATAAAGCCCAGTGACCGACTCCGCATTTACTGCTGTTAATAGCCTCTGAATATTACCTTAAGTCTTATCAACTTGAAATTTACTTTTAACAATTTACTTCAATAAAATCCATTATGATCAACACTTTTAGGTGTGTCCAGAAAGTAATCACAGTATATAATCTGCTTTATAAACTGTTGCTTCACATAGGAAATGAATAAGATGGTTTATATGGCTGGTTCTAAGCATGGGACGCTCCGTAACTTTTCAAAGAGAGGTAAGAAGGAAGAGTTTCAGTGTCACACACAAGAAATTAATGTACTCTGAGTAAAAAGATGACACAGCATCACTGTATTTCCAGAAAACATTACTTCAAGAACTATGTACAGGACAGTTTATAAACCAGTAGAAGACTGAAAGAAGTCTGAGAGCCAAAGAGTTGATGCTTTGGAACTGTGGTGCTGGAGAAGACTCTTGAGAGTCCCTTGGACTGCAAGGAGATCAAAGCAGTCCATCCTACAAGGAAATCAGTCCTGAGTATTTATTAGAAGGACTGATGCTGAAGCTCCAACAGTCCTATGCAAACAGCCAACTCATTGGGAAGGACCCTTATGCTGAGAAAGATTGAGGGGAGAAGGAGAAGGGGATGACAGAGGATGCGGCGGTGGGATGGGATCACTGGCTCAGCGGACATGCGTTTGACGAGCTCTGGGAGACGGCGACGGTCACGGAAGCCTGCCATGCTGCAGTCTACGGGGTCACCAAGAGTAGAGCGCAACCCAGCAGCGGGACACCCACAGAGCAGGCGGTCACTGACAGTCCAGGCAACAGTCGCAGGAGTTTAGCCCACAGGGCGAGCCTGGAAAGGAAGGGGGGGACCGGCCACACTAAAGAGCCTGGAGGAAAGAAGCTCCATCCTTTCTGGAGGGTGGGATGGAAGATGAGCTTCCACTGATTTCAGGGGATCACAGGGCTCAACTGAAGGGGTTCCTGCAGAGCAAGGGTCTGCAAACTGCTGCCCAGGGGCCAAGGCCAGCCTGTGGCTTGTTTGTATACGGCTGGTGAGCTAAGAATTACTTAGATTTTTAAAGTAAAATTTTAAAGGGTCGTAAACAAACAATAACAAAACAGGAATATGCAACAGATAAGATTTATGGGATCTGCAAAGCTTAAATACTTCCTCCTCAGCTCTCTACAGAAAAGACTCTGCCAACTTCTGCCTGTAAAGCACTATTAAGGCATATTCCAAAATAAGCTGGAACAGATGGATAACTCAGAGGTTAGAGGCTTCACAGAGTAAGTCCATGATTTCCATTTTTTCCTACTCTCTCCTCTGCTGCCTCAAGAGAAGAGTTTTGTTTTCTCTTCCATTTACTTAAATAATCCTGAACATGATCATGAAAGTAAAACTATGATACTAAAAACACCCCAACACTGCAGACCCCAGGCCTTCAGAGTCCACCCTGAACACCTCCGTAACAAGGACCAGTTCTGAGCCCTTCATCCTTTTTTGTCACCAACAATAAATACATGTGAAATCCAAGTGATTCATGTTTAAAAAAGCTAGTACTTGAAACTGTGAAATGTAGACTAAAATGGCAACAAACTAGCCACAAAAATAAACCCTTGTGGAAAGAAAAGTCACTTCTTCCCAAGCTCCAAAATCAAGCCAGTATACTGAGTTACAAAAAGTTCCAGGCAAGGACTTCAAACTTTCTCCTCACCTCAAAACACACACACACACACAAAGCACCCCAAATATATACGAAATACATACGTGCGTAATGTGTCTATATGACATTTCTACTTGTTCTTAAAGAAGGCTGATCACAATCTGGACAGAGCCACTTAGGCCCAGAATTAAGATGCTGATCTTAAATTCTTAAAGAAAACTTACCTTTCAGGAAAGCAAATTAGTTATGGTAAAAAGTCACTGTACATGTGGATAACCACCACTGAGACCCACCCGTATCAAGAAACCAAACTGAGGCCTGAAGGATGATTGGACACATTGGAAACCAACACCCAAACCACAGGCCAATGGGCCCCAGTCTGAGAGCCCTTCAGCTGGCCCTCGGCATGCCAGGGAGGGCACGGCGCGGCCGCGCAGCGCACGAGTGTGCGCGCCAGGGAGGGCACAGGGTGGCAGTGCGGTGCGTGAGTGTGCACGCCAGGGAGGGCACAGAGTGGCAGCGCGGTGCGCGAGTGTGCGCGCCAGGGAGGGCACGGCGTGGCAGCGCGGCGCGCGAGTGGAGCGCAGGCTCTGGGGTCTGTGGGCCGGGGCTGTGTGCCGGTTCCCTCTTTCGGTGTGAGCCTCAGTCTGTTCATTGGAAACACAGTCTGACTGCGGTCTACATCGGGTGCCTGTCGTGTGCGGCACGGCGCCCAGCACTGGGCAAGCTCTCAGTCGCTGTGACCACGGTGGGCGTGTGCGTGTGCAGCAGACGCCGGGCACGCCTGTCGTTCTGGGCGGGCTGAGCAGCAGCCACGGAGGCGCGGGGCGCTCAGTGCGAGGACGGGCCTCGGAGGAGCAGGCGCGTCGCGGGGTGACTCGGTGGCCAGAGGGAGACGGCTCAGAGGGGCAGGCGGGCGGGCAGGAGGGTGAATCAGCAGCGAGGGGCAGAACCCAGCTCTCAGCCTTGACCCGAGAGGTGAGGGCCCGAGAGGGAGGGCAGAGCCTCGGCCTCCCAGCAGCCAAGGGGCTGGCGGGGGCCGGGGCAGGAGCTCAGGGCGGGGGGCGCCTGAGGGAGACAGGGGCCCCAGGGCAAGGCCAGGGCTCCGCTCCCACCCGAGACAGGGGCCCGGCAGCCACCGGCCTGGATCTTGGTCAGGCTGGTCCCGAAACACCAGCGGAGCTGAAGCCACTGTGAGGCTTTCCCAGAGGGAGCTGCTAGGAACCACGGCCGCAGACCGGCAAGGGCCGGCCGGGCGCCCTGCTGATGCGCAGGAACCTTGCCTTCCCTGGGACCCAGGTCTCTGGAAAGGACCCGGCTCCAAGCTTCACCTCCCACGGCCGGCTCCCGTCATTCCGTGAACCTGCTCCCTCCGGAAGCACCCTGCCCAGCCCATGGCATCCTGACATCTGGAACCTCCCCATTCTTCAGTTCCCTACTTCCCTGGACTCTTTAATCTCTCTAAATGGGATCCCTTCTAATGGGAGCTCCCATCACCAAGTTCTCTAAATACGGGGCATTTCTATAAACGTGGGTGGTTTCAGCTCTGGCTTGTCAGGCTCCTCACCACCACTCACCCCCATGACTTCACTCTTAACTCCGACATCTCAGAGTCAGCTCAGATCTCTTTCCTGAGCTGTACACTGGTAACCTAACTGGCTGTTGGACTTTAGGAAGACCCTCAAATATGAAATTTAAATCCAAATTAAACTCACCTCAAGTTTCTCCTCCTATTTTCTCTCTGGCTTCCCCCTTGTTTCTCAAATCTAAAACCTTCCAGTTATCTTGGACACACTGGGGTTCCCCCACCCTGCCTATACCTCATCAGCAGCCACATCCCCATTCTCAATCTGTCTAATCCATCCTTTCCTCCCTCCACTCTCCTCGCAAGCAGCTCCATTCAGGCCCTCATTTGTCTCACCCAGATGACTACTGCAATAATGTGCCTCATCCATCTCACTTTTCAATTCTGTATACCTCACCCTTCCACCCTGCTTGCCAGGAACAGCTCTCTGAAATGCTAACGTCACTAATTCCTCCCCTGTGAAATATCCTTTAATGATCCCTCCACAACCTTCAGATGACAGTAGCAATAATTACATCACCACCACCAGGAGGAACTAACGCTCACTGAGCACGTCCTCTCTTCACTTTCCTGTGAGGCGGGTACAATTATCAGCTCCAACTGACAGAAGAGGCAACAGATATCAGAGGAGCTGTCCCAGGCCATAGAGCAGATGAGCAGGCGGCAAAGCCAGGACCCAACTCAGAGCCATGCTCTTAACCACTGCACTGTAACCGCCTCACCTAAACCCCCAGCACACAGTGGAAAGCTCCTTCACCTCTGCTGGCTCATGTCTCTGCATGTTCGATTTTGGCCATCCACCCCTCTGGTCACACCAGAACCACCAGCGGTACCTCAAACACCCCAAAACACACCCACATCTCACAGATGCCCCTCTGCTTGGACGTTCCTCCTGACCTCCTGCGCAGGTTAACCCTTCTTCTCCTCTTACAAAACTCAGTCAAGACATCTGCTCGGAAACACTCTGCAGGACCGAGGCTCCCTCACTCCTCTCCGCATCACAGGACTTGATGGATGAGCAGACTTTGCTGGCAGTGCCGAGCAGCAGGCAGATGCTGGCTCCCTACCGGCACTGCTGAGTGTTAGAAGGCTGCTGCAAAGTGTGTGGAGGTGAGTTTCTTAGCACATAAAGCCCCACCAGCTAATTCATTACATCATTTCCTCAGAACTGATTTTTCTTTGCAAACAGCTTAGTCACATACAGATCATGACACGTGGCCCCTTGTAATCTGCCTTCACTGGATAAATCTTACACAAAGTTTCTAATGGAATGGCGCTCTCATCTCTATTTCAGTGGGTAGATTTTATTCTTAACTGCAAGGGAATTTCTTTGTGTGATATTTATAAAGCATCAAATTTAGGGGAAAACCCACACTTTGAAAAGAGAGGTAAGAAAAAGGGGGGATTTAAAAAGAAGAGCTTTATTAGATTGTTGAATTATTAAAAAAAAAAAAAAGAAAGAAAAACAACAAAAACTCAAACTCAGAGCTTAATAATAAAAGAGAAGACCTGCTTTTAAAGTTGTTCATCAATGGCGCTCCTGCATTCAACCTGGGGAAGCCTGTGTTTAGGAAAGTCACCAGAAGTCACTGATTGACACAGGCGAAGAGGGGAGCTCCCAGACAGAGAGGACTCGGCACCGTCATGGCTGGGCCCTGGGCTTGAGCCTGGGCCAGGAAACTAGGACGACGCAAGCCGCACAGAGCGAGGCAGAAAAAAAGGTAAGGGGAAGGTTAGAAGACACTGAGAAGAGAGCAAAAGCAATCTTTTAGACAGAAGGGGGCAGGAAAATCAGAATTTATTTTCCTAAGATAAAAAAGACAACACCATTTAAAACAATTATGAAAAGTCATTATACTAAAAGGACACTAGCAATGGCATCAACTCTTCCACACTGGGGAGCACGGAGCACAAGTGTGCCAGCAAATCACAGTTTCATCCGAACACTGAAAAATACTCACCTGAGATTCGATAAGCTAGGCCTGAGAACATACTTTTTCCCTAAACGGCCTTTAGGCCCCAGCACTTTGAAAGGCAGGAAACTTTCCAAGTCCAGAAGTAAAACTTAGCCAGTACTCTATACTGCCACTGACTTGAGTTTCCTATTTCTAAAACCTTCACTTGAAATTCGGTGCCAGCATGGAAAGACAGGTTTGATGTAATCACTGTGAGGAGAAAGATGAGTGCTCAGGGTTGTAATACAGGAATCTCCCCCTGGCCTGTAGGGATCCAGGCTGATTACACTCCAACTGGAGAAAGTGATTTTCATTTCTTTATTCATCCACAAAAAAGTGTCTCACTGCAGGAAAGGTAATGTGCTCATTAATATACAGGGTAGTGATATTTTAAAATGCTATCAAACCAAGTCCCTGAATGTCTGACCTCTCTCACATCCTCTCACTTATCTATTTGGATTCCTAACCATTCATGAGAATATCTGCAGTTACTAATTATCCATTTCAATACAAAGCACCCTTTACAATAAAGTCTTAACCAGTCACTTCAGTTCATAGTCATCCCTTATTACCCTCCTAAAATTCCTGCCTCCCAAACAGTTTCAATCATGCAAGGTGTACTACCTTCCTTCCTTAACGGAACTTCATAGTACTTGGCTCATTTAGAACATTTGCCTGAACATCACGCAAATACCGCAGCAACAGCATGCAGCCATGGACCAGAGCGCTGACTGCTGACGGGACACTGGCTCCCACTCTGCAGCCCAGACGAAGGCCCCTGTGCAGGAGCGAGCACGGCCAGAGACGCGGTCGGAGACTCCACTGCGGGCTGACACTCTTCATTCAAGCTGCTTTAAAAATTACATAAAACGAATATGATGGAGCAGCATGTAGAATTTACGTTAACATTTCGAGAGAAAACTTGAGGTTTAAGGGCCGAGTCAGGCTGGCCTGCCCTCCACTTCTCTTCCTTCTCAAGTGCGTGAGCAGGCTTAAGGACTGACATTTTACTTGCAAGCAAAAACAATGTAACTGCACAAAATTTGTTTCAAGCAAATCCAATCATCCCACAAAACTCCAAAGAAGTACAAACCAACCAATAATTACTAAGCACTCGCCAAGGCAACAATGAAAGCAAGGCGGCCCCGCCTGTCTGGGGAACAGCTGCAAGCGCCTCTGGGGCCCGCAGTCTACGGTTGCTTTGGACTCTGCCCCTGGGCGGAGCGCTGTCCCTCTGCACCCTGGCTGCCGGCCCCACCTCCGTAGTAGGATCCCAGACTCCGGGGGTGAAACCCAGGCCTCTTCACCACACATCCGCCCCCTCCCCGCTCCGCGCCCCACAACCACCAGCAGAGTTGGTTCCTGCCCACCAGCCCCTTTGCCTCTCAACTCCAGCCACAACCAACTACCTCCTCCCCCGCCTTCCCGCCCGCACCTCCTGCTTCTTGTGACCCCACCACGGGAGAAGGGGGGAGGGGGCCCTCTTCCTGGCCCACTTAAAGCTGCCGACTTTCTCTGAAACATTCCAAATCCACGGAATAGTTTTAACAAGAATACCTTGGCTTCCTAAACCTAGGGGCCATGAGCTCTGTTCTAGATTACCAAGCTTTTATACATGTTCAAGAATTTATCCTTTTGGCAATAAGTTTTATTCCAATACTTCTGAATATACCACAACTTGCCCTGCCTTGTCAAAATTCAAATAAATGCTGACTACTTTCTTTTGATTGCCTTGAGTCATCATTATTAAAGGATATGTAACAGTATAATAAACGATATTCATGAAAATGTCCTCAAGGCGTTCCGAGGCCCCAGGCTGACGGGCTCCCACCTTATGGCTGCCGATTCTGCCAAGCTGCACTTAAGCTCTCCAGAGTCTATCCAGGCGATTCAGTGGCCTTCGACTAGCTCCTGGCTCAAAGCTGTATCTGCAGTTGACACCACTGCCTAGTAACAGAAACAGTGAGAGGGGCCTACAGCTTTCATCTTTCTTCCTTGAGATGTACTTGATGCTTGAGATGTATATTCAAATTATTCATAAAGTGTTCAGTTCAGTCATGTCTGAGTCTTTGCGACCCCATGGACTGCAGCACGCCAGGCCGCCTGGTCCATCAGCAACTCCTGGAGTTGACCCAGACTCATGTCCACTGAGTCGATGATGCCATCCAACCATCTCATCGTCTGTCGTCCCCTTCTCCTGCCCTCAATCTTTCCCACCATCAGGGTCTTTTCCAATGAGTAAGTTCTCCGCATCAGATAGCCAAAGTATTGGTGTTCCAGGGTCAACATTAGCCCTTCCAATGAATATTTAAGACTGATTTCATTTAGGATGAACTGGTTGGATCTCCTTGCAGTCCAAGGGACTTTCAAGAGTCTTCTCCAACACCACAGTTCAAAAGCATCAATTATTTGGTGCTCAGCTTTCGTTATAGTCCAACTCTCACATCCATACATGACCACTGGAAAAATCATAGCCTTGACTAGACGGACCTTTGTTGGCAGAGTAATGTCTCTGCTTTTTGAATATACTATCCAGGTTGGTCATAACTTTGCTTCCAAGGAGTAAGCGTCTTTTAATTTCATGGTTGCAGTCACCATCTGCAGTGATTTTGAAGCTCAAAAAATAAAGTCTGCCACTGTTTCCCCATTTGCCATAAAGTGATGGGACCAGATTCCACAATCTTAGTTTTCTAAATGTTGAGCTTTAAGCCAACTTTCACACTTTCACTTTCATCAAGAGGCTCTTTACTTCTTCTTCACTTTCTGCCAGAAGGGTGGTGTCATCTACATATCTGAGGTTATGGATATTTCTCCCGGCAATCTTGATTCCAGCTTGTGTTTCTTCCAGCCCAGCGTTTCTCATGATGTACTCTGCATAGAAGTTAAATAAGCAGGGTGACAATACACAACCTTGATGTACTCCTTTTCCTATTTGGAACCAGTCTGTTGTTCCATGTCCAGTTCTAACTGTTGTTTCCTGACCTACATACAGATTTCTCAAGAGGCAGGTCAGATGGTCTGGTATTCCCATCTCTTGAAGAATTTTCCACAGTTTCTTGTGATCCACACAGTCAAAGGCTTTGGCATAGTCAATGAAGCAGAAAGAGATGTTTTTATGGAACTCTCTTGCTTTTTCCATGATCCAGCGGATGTAGGCAATTTGATCTCTGGTTCCTCTGCCTTTTCTAAAACCAGCTTGAACATCAGGAAGTTCACGGTTCACGTATTGCTGAAGCCTGGCTTGGAGAATTTTGAGTATTACCTTACTAGCATGTGAGATGAGTGCAATTGTGCAGTAGTTTGAGCATTCTTTGGCATTGCCTTTCTTAGGGATTGCAATGAAAACTGACCTTTCCAGTCCTGTGGCCACTGCTGAGTTTTCCAAATTTGCTGGCATATTGAGTGCAGCACTTTCACAGCATCA
>SJYW01054352.1:109545-121158 GCA_006410735.1 Raphicerus campestris | reverse complement strand
GGTGGCCGGGAAGGCAAAGAAAAGCCTTTCTTCAAGGCCTCAAGTATCCACCGATAATGGTGGCATTCATGGACCAGGACAGATACCCATCTCGCGGTGCAGCACCCTGGGCCCTGCCACGATGCCCGTGACAATGCAGCGTTCAGCTGAAGGCTTCCGAGGACGGGCAGCGAAGCCGAGTAACTCTCAGGTGACTCACCTCACCTTTAGTTTTTTTTTTAACTCCAAAAACAAGTATTTTAATGCAGCAAGTTTTATTTAGCATGGGCACCGTTTCCATCTTCTGGCAAGAACGATGTTTTATTGGTCCCTAAACTATTTAAGAAAGTCTCATAAACTTTCACCAAAACTATTAACTTATGAAAGCTGAAATCAACCCAAACCATGCTAAGTGCTCAAAATGTTATAAAAGCAAATAAATTCATTTTACTCCAACACAAACTGATGCCAAAAAACAAAACAGTGCTCTGCTCCGAAAACACCTGATCTTAATCATCAAAACCTACACTGGTCTTTGCTATACAATCTCCAGCACTGAAAACAATTATCCTTGTTACTTTTTCTACCCTTGGTTGCATCTTACTCAGGGATAGATATTAAAGTCAGGGAAGAATGGGACAAGAATCACATATATTACTGTAATTATCCTTGTAAATTCATTTGTAAATTCTTTGACATATACAAATGCAATGTTTATCCAAAACATGGAGAACATATGTATATATGGCTGAATTCATATAAGTCAGATTTGCATATGACCTGTCTACACTATAATGAAACAGTTTTGAGCAAGAAATCATAACAGGCAGGGAGAGCTCTATTACGTATTATGCAATCCTTCATACTATGAAGTCGTAGCTTTCAGTATCATACAGATATGACTATAAAAAGTGATACCTTTTAAGACAATGTTGTTGTTATTGTTCAGCTGCTAAATCAAGTCTGACTCTGCGTCCTCATGGACCGAAGGACACCAGGCTCCTCTGTCCTTCACTATCTCATGGAGCTTCCTCAAATTCATGTCCACTGAGGTGGTGATGCCATCCAACCATCTCATCCTCTGCTGACTCTTTCTCCTCCTGCCTTCAATCTTTCCCAGCATCAGGGTCTTTTCCAGTGAGTCAGCTCTTCGCATCAGGTGGCCAAAGTAATGGAGCTCCAGCTTCAGCATCAGTCCTTCCAGTGAACATTCAGGGCTGATCTCCTTTATACTGTGCCCCGATCCTGAAGCACTGTACCAATATTTAAATATCCCAACTCAAGCAAGGAAAACTGCTATGTCTTGTTCCTTACATCCACTGTTATTTTTTGTAATTATGTAAATAAATGGTAGTCAACCTGATGCTCCTGTTCTTTCCACACACACTTGCAAATGCAAGCACGTGAATCAGACTAGCATCAGCACACTGAGAAGGAAGCGGGCAGCAAAGACAAACCTCTCCTGCTTCTGAGACGCATGAAATCACGCGCGTGGAGGACGGCACGGCATCACAGCAGGCCTTGGGACAACGGAGACTTCATGGCCACATCCGGAAGCAACCCAAGGCAACGACGAAGAGCCACGGGGCCCTCACACCACCACCAGGCACCGCCTGGACGGGACCGACTGGCACTTTCTCACCAGACATTCCCTAGTGGCCAAGACAGCTTCTTAGGGGACTCTCCACCCAATCAACAGAAATCACAGTTGAAAAGCTCCCCAATGTACCCCAAACCAGCTAAGCCCCAGGGGCTGTAGGTACTTTTGAAGGGGACGCACAGCAAGGCCACGCTCTGTCCTCCGGGCTGAGTGTCCACTGAGCGTCCAGCATGAGAACCGGAGCTTCAGGTGCACAGCAAAGACGTGCTCTGAATCCAGTGACATTAAACCATGCACGTTTTTAAAGACGGATTTAACACAGGCAGGAAGGGTTACCTTTGCCACACCAGGTGGGGGAGGATACACGTTCTGAAAGACGGATTTAACAGAGGCGGGAAGGGCTAACTTTGCCACGCCAGGTGGGGGAGGGGCTGAGTGTGTGCTCAGTCACATCAGTCGCGTCCCCATGGGGCCCTGCGTGTCGTGCCTCCTTGTGACCCCATGGACTGAGTTTCCCCAGAATGCTGGAGTGGGCCGCCATTCCCTTCCTCAGGGGATCTTCCCGACCCAGGGACTGAACCCGCATCTCCTGCACTGCAGACGGATCCTTTACCACTGAGCTTACCTCCAAATGCACTGGTTTCCACGTGGAGCCAGCAAGATGAGCGTAAGGTCACCTCAGAACACAGAGAGGGCAGAGGCAGGGAGACAGGCTGAGACAGGTCCTCAGCAGGGAGGGCCCGACGTGAGCAGCAGGAGCCAGAGCTCCGTGCCGGGGGCACGGAGCCAGCTCAGAGAGCGACAAGACACAGCATCTCCAGACAAGCGGGAGGACGCAGCGGGCAGCACCCCTCTCCTGCCCGCAGCCCGCCTCCTGCAGACAGGCCGGGGGAGCAGCCAACACGAGGGCAAGACGGCAGCAGCGCTCCGGCAGAAAACACACCCAGGTTATGCCTGTTCAGCCTGACTGTTTACCAGACACCAGTTATTGAGTACCTACACAGTACTCTATGTACCTTATCTAGTAAGTCCTCACAGAAATCCCGTAACTTCCCTCATAGCTCAGTGGGTGAGGAATCTGCCTGCAATGTAGAAGACCCGAGTTCAGTCCCTGCATCAGGAAGGTTCCCTGGAGAAGGAAATGGCAACCCACTCCAGTATTCTTGCCTGCAGAATCCCATGGACAGAGGGGCCTGGCAGGCTACAGTCCATGGGGTTGCGAGAGTCAGACACGACTTAGCAACGAAACCATCACCACAAAAATCCTATCAGGCAAAAATTCAAATAGCCAATAAGAGGCAGAGCTAACCTCTGAACCAAGGTATTTCTGATTCTAAAGCCACTGGTGTCAAACTGACAAGAATAAACTGCCTATCACTTCTGAATGCACGTTTCCCCCATTTAGACACATAATCCAAAAGGCTACAGAGACTGGCAGTATTCTGCCTTAGGTTCCAGTCGCATTTCACTGTTTGTTACGTGTCACACTTTGCAGGAGACTGGAAGGAGTTGAGATAGCTTATAAAGCCAGGGACCACAATGTTAAGAGGGAAAGAGGGCTGGCACTGCTGAGACGCATCGCTGTAGACACAGCGGGAGCTCGATGCCTCTGGATGACGGAGCTGACAGCAAGCACAAGCCCACCACGGAACAGACAACAGCCGGGGCCTCCGATCGGCAGCACCGGCCTATCTGGGAACGCAGACACATGTTCCCAGCCTCATCCCAGTCCTGCTAGATGAGCAACTCAGGACGCGGCAGTCATCCGTGTCTCACCAACCTNCCATCTCGCGGTGCAGCACCCTGGGCCCTGCCACGATGCCCGTGACAATGCAGCGTTCAGCTGAAGGCTTCCGAGGACGGGCAGCGAAGCCGAGTAACTCTCAGGTGACTCACCTCACCTTTAGTTTTTTTTTTAACTCCAAAAACAAGTATTTTAATGCAGCAAGTTTTATTTAGCATGGGCACCGTTTCCATCTTCTGGCAAGAACGATGTTTTATTGGTCCCTAAACTATTTAAGAAAGTCTCATAAACTTTCACCAAAACTATTAACTTATGAAAGCTGAAATCAACCCAAACCATGCTAAGTGCTCAAAATGTTATAAAAGCAAATAAATTCATTTTACTCCAACACAAACTGATGCCAAAAAACAAAACAGTGCTCTGCTCCGAAAACACCTGATCTTAATCATCAAAACCTACACTGGTCTTTGCTATACAATCTCCAGCACTGAAAACAATTATCCTTGTTACTTTTTCTACCCTTGGTTGCATCTTACTCAGGGATAGATATTAAAGTCAGGGAAGAATGGGACAAGAATCACATATATTACTGTAATTATCCTTGTAAATTCATTTGTAAATTCTTTGACATATACAAATGCAATGTTTATCCAAAACATGGAGAACATATGTATATATGGCTGAATTCATATAAGTCAGATTTGCATATGACCTGTCTACACTATAATGAAACAGTTTTGAGCAAGAAATCATAACAGGCAGGGAGAGCTCTATTACGTATTATGCAATCCTTCATACTATGAAGTCGTAGCTTTCAGTATCATACAGATATGACTATAAAAAGTGATACCTTTTAAGACAATGTTGTTGTTATTGTTCAGCTGCTAAATCAAGTCTGACTCTGCGTCCTCATGGACCGAAGGACACCAGGCTCCTCTGTCCTTCACTATCTCATGGAGCTTCCTCAAATTCATGTCCACTGAGGTGGTGATGCCATCCAACCATCTCATCCTCTGCTGACTCTTTCTCCTCCTGCCTTCAATCTTTCCCAGCATCAGGGTCTTTTCCAGTGAGTCAGCTCTTCGCATCAGGTGGCCAAAGTAATGGAGCTCCAGCTTCAGCATCAGTCCTTCCAGTGAACATTCAGGGCTGATCTCCTTTATACTGTGCCCCGATCCTGAAGCACTGTACCAATATTTAAATATCCCAACTCAAGCAAGGAAAACTGCTATGTCTTGTTCCTTACATCCACTGTTATTTTTTGTAATTATGTAAATAAATGGTAGTCAACCTGATGCTCCTGTTCTTTCCACACACACTTGCAAATGCAAGCACGTGAATCAGACTAGCATCAGCACACTGAGAAGGAAGCGGGCAGCAAAGACAAACCTCTCCTGCTTCTGAGACGCATGAAATCACGCGCGTGGAGGACGGCACGGCATCACAGCAGGCCTTGGGACAACGGAGACTTCATGGCCACATCCGGAAGCAACCCAAGGCAACGACGAAGAGCCACGGGGCCCTCACACCACCACCAGGCACCGCCTGGACGGGACCGACTGGCACTTTCTCACCAGACATTCCCTAGTGGCCAAGACAGCTTCTTAGGGGACTCTCCACCCAATCAACAGAAATCACAGTTGAAAAGCTCCCCAATGTACCCCAAACCAGCTAAGCCCCAGGGGCTGTAGGTACTTTTGAAGGGGACGCACAGCAAGGCCACGCTCTGTCCTCCGGGCTGAGTGTCCACTGAGCGTCCAGCATGAGAACCGGAGCTTCAGGTGCACAGCAAAGACGTGCTCTGAATCCAGTGACATTAAACCATGCACGTTTTTAAAGACGGATTTAACACAGGCAGGAAGGGTTACCTTTGCCACACCAGGTGGGGGAGGATACACGTTCTGAAAGACGGATTTAACAGAGGCGGGAAGGGCTAACTTTGCCACGCCAGGTGGGGGAGGGGCTGAGTGTGTGCTCAGTCACATCAGTCGCGTCCCCATGGGGCCCTGCGTGTCGTGCCTCCTTGTGACCCCATGGACTGAGTTTCCCCAGAATGCTGGAGTGGGCCGCCATTCCCTTCCTCAGGGGATCTTCCCGACCCAGGGACTGAACCCGCATCTCCTGCACTGCAGACGGATCCTTTACCACTGAGCTTACCTCCAAATGCACTGGTTTCCACGTGGAGCCAGCAAGATGAGCGTAAGGTCACCTCAGAACACAGAGAGGGCAGAGGCAGGGAGACAGGCTGAGACAGGTCCTCAGCAGGGAGGGCCCGACGTGAGCAGCAGGAGCCAGAGCTCCGTGCCGGGGGCACGGAGCCAGCTCAGAGAGCGACAAGACACAGCATCTCCAGACAAGCGGGAGGACGCAGCGGGCAGCACCCCTCTCCTGCCCGCAGCCCGCCTCCTGCAGACAGGCCGGGGGAGCAGCCAACACGAGGGCAAGACGGCAGCAGCGCTCCGGCAGAAAACACACCCAGGTTATGCCTGTTCAGCCTGACTGTTTACCAGACACCAGTTATTGAGTACCTACACAGTACTCTATGTACCTTATCTAGTAAGTCCTCACAGAAATCCCGTAACTTCCCTCATAGCTCAGTGGGTGAGGAATCTGCCTGCAATGTAGAAGACCCGAGTTCAGTCCCTGCATCAGGAAGGTTCCCTGGAGAAGGAAATGGCAACCCACTCCAGTATTCTTGCCTGCAGAATCCCATGGACAGAGGGGCCTGGCAGGCTACAGTCCATGGGGTTGCGAGAGTCAGACACGACTTAGCAACGAAACCATCACCACAAAAATCCTATCAGGCAAAAATTCAAATAGCCAATAAGAGGCAGAGCTAACCTCTGAACCAAGGTATTTCTGATTCTAAAGCCACTGGTGTCAAACTGACAAGAATAAACTGCCTATCACTTCTGAATGCACGTTTCCCCCATTTAGACACATAATCCAAAAGGCTACAGAGACTGGCAGTATTCTGCCTTAGGTTCCAGTCGCATTTCACTGTTTGTTACGTGTCACACTTTGCAGGAGACTGGAAGGAGTTGAGATAGCTTATAAAGCCAGGGACCACAATGTTAAGAGGGAAAGAGGGCTGGCACTGCTGAGACGCATCGCTGTAGACACAGCGGGAGCTCGATGCCTCTGGATGACGGAGCTGACAGCAAGCACAAGCCCACCACGGAACAGACAACAGCCGGGGCCTCCGATCGGCAGCACCGGCCTATCTGGGAACGCAGACACATGTTCCCAGCCTCATCCCAGTCCTGCTAGATGAGCAACTCAGGACGCGGCAGTCATCTGTGTCTCACCAACCTTAGAGGCAGTCTGGGGCTTCCCGGGTTTGGGGCTTTCCGAAATTTGGAGCTCAGCAAAGAATGCACTGGAACTGCAGAAGACCCAGGTTCAATCCCTGGGTCGGGAAGGTCCCCTGGAGAAGGGAATGGCAACCCACTCCAGGACTCTTGCCTGGAGACTCTCACGGACAGAGGGGCCTGGCGGGCTACAGTCCACAGGGTCACACCGAGTTGGACACAACTGCTCGGCTCACATTTGACTCGGTTTCACTTTCAGAGGCAATGCTGAAACCCCCGCTAAAGTGTGAGGACCAGTGAAATGCAGAATGCAGGATGGGACACCGTACTCTACAGTATTTCTTAAAACAGTCTGTGGAGCTGCAGAGAGTCGAACACAACTGAGCGACCGAACAACAAGAACTAAGCAGGGTCTGGGCCTCCTGACCTCCAGTCCAGAGTGCGGGCAGCTGCCTCTCCGCCACAGCCATGACTTAACCTAATTTTTTTTTTTTTTTTAAAGAAAGACCTAATGATATTTCAGCAATTTCCAAAAAGCCTCTAGAACACAAATTTAAAGTTTTAAATTTAAAACTTTAAAGTTTTATATATTTAAAACTATATATATATATATTTAAAACTAGGGCTTCCCTAGTAGCTCAGATGGTAAAGCATCTACCTGCAATGCAGGAGGCCTGGGTTCAATCCCTGGATCAAGAAGATCCCCTGGAGAAAGCCATGGCTACCCACTCCAGTATCCTTGTCTGGAAAATTCCGTGGAGAAAGTTGTCTGGCAGGTTACAGTCCATGGGGTCACAGAGAGTCTGACACGAGTGAGTAACACACACGTATTATGTATGTTACTTGGCTGCTCCTCTTAAAGAATCAACAGAAATCACGACCTGACAAACCGAACAGAAGGTAGGTTCTCGCACCTGCACACCAGCCGCAGCCCCAAGAGACAGTGTCTGCTTTCACCCTGTACATGATTCTGTGCTGTGTGATGAAATGGTGAACCAATTACTGAGTAATTCAGACAGACAACTGCGGGAATTAGGACCTGTTTAGCCACATGTTGCTTTTATCGCTTTGATTCTGTGGGGATAATTCTAAGGGTCCCGTTCATCTGGGCACGAGGCACCTCCAGGCACAGGGACACAGCAGGGAGGGCAGCAGAGACCAGCAGCCAGGGCCGGCTCTCCTGTGGATCCCCGACCGGCCCAGCGGGCGGAGGCGGCTAAGCAGGGTCACGAGCAGGGTGCCCTGAGGGGAGGTTCTGCTGGAGACTCTGAGGGGGCGACATTTGATCTGAGACCCAGGCAGGCAGTGGAGGGTCTGGAGGAAGAGGATTACAGGCAGAGGTGACCGCAAGCGCAGAGGCCAGGGAGCAGTGACGGGTGTGCTGGAGGCAGAGGGGCTGGACCAGCTCCCGGGGGACAGGGAGCGAGGCAGAGGGCCGGAGCTTGCGGGCGTGGGAGGGTGTTTGGATTTCATTCTCAGTGCAACGGGAAACCCCAGGAAGGTTTCTAATAGGAGCAGAACAGGATCTGATTACTTATGAACACAACACAGTCATTACAAATTCTAAACACGCCAGTGAGTTTATGACCGACCCGCCCCGGCCCCCGCCAGCAACTCTCATTACCTGAACTAAAGGTGTACAAGCCCACAGCTAACCTCATGGGACCATAGGAGGTCACATTAAGAAAGTTTAATTTAAAATATTTCCATAGCACAGTTTGAGCAAACATGCTAAGGAATGACTCAAAATCTATGCCACATCATCAAGCTGTGAGCATTAAAGCGATACATTAACACGCAGCTACTTTACAGGCTACACTGTGTCATTTTCCGGACTCTCAGCCTGTGTGCGAACGAGAGCAGCAGTCGGAAGACGGTTTAAGGAGAGGCCCGTTAGAACTCAAATGCTATCTCCACCTAAACACCCTCCAAAGAACACGCTCCATATGCACGTCTGCCCCCATCCCACGGATTATGCCACTGAGGCTTTCAGAGCCTCAGGGAGAGCAGTTTCAATATAGTAACAGGGCGGAAAGCTGCACTGAAGTCAGTCTTACAAAAGGAAAAAATTCAGAACAACTATACTGTTACGGGCTTTTTTTTTTGAAAAGGCTGCTTAAAACAGAGAATGAATAAGAAAGTGATACATAGGAATGAGAACCAAAACGGCTATTCTTGTTTGTTTGAATTTTGCTTTTGCTATTTATTTGATTTTACGTATTATTTTGTTTGATCTGTACATAGAAAAAAAGCGAAGGATCTTCCAGCTGAGAGAATTAGCTCCCAGTGCAGGCGGACGAGTGACACAGCAGAGAAGCACAGGTGCCAAGGGGAGCCACAGGCACGGGGGGCTGCTGCTGTCGGTGACCGCCGCCAGCTGCTAAGACAACTTCCACATTCACCACGATTTGAAGCGTGTGTGTGTGATGCCTCTTAAAAGAAAGGACAGGGATCGTCAAGGTATTAGCTCAGCCAAGGGTGAGGGTAGACATGATTTACTGATACTAAGCGGCCTTTATGTCAAAAGCTTTCACATTCCTCATCAATTTCAACATCACAACCTTGCAATCCATTTGTAGATCAAGCATGAGAGGCTCAGAGAGGCGGCTTTCTAAGGTCAACACTTCAGCTGCCCCAACTCCAGCGCCCTCGTGCTCCCCCATGCCTGCTGCGTGCCCGACGGCATAGAGGAGTCTCGGGAAAGCAAGGCCGTTTCATTCAGTTGCAGTGAGTGACACGTGGCAAGAGGAAACATCCTGCTTGGACCACATCTTACACGGCCTCGAACACATCCCAGCTAATCCGATCCTGGATGACAGGCACAGTAAGCCAACCCATGTCACAAGAAGGTTGTCATCCTTTCACAAAAGTCACAGCAGCATCAACAAGACCTGTCCACTTCTTTGTATTTCTTCACAGCTGAAATTCTTTACATTTTCTCTAAGAACAAACAAGCAGGACGCTCTTTCCCTCGTGCTTTCCTCAAGTCCGGCGCCTCGTGGTGACACAGAAGTGTGAGTAAAGAGGACGCACACAGACTACCAGCAGAAAGCAAGACACCAGACAGTACTTTGCGACAAGAGCCTGGACCACACTACTTTGTTTAAAAAGGTCTGTAACTGTATTCATTCATCTATTATGAAGTTTATGCATCAAAATTTACTTCATATGGTTCGTTAGTAGATTGCAAGTTGACATGCTGGAGACATTGGAAATGACGGCATTTCCAATACTGAAAGGAAATACATGATAACAAGTCTGGAAATGAAAATATTCACTAGACTGGCCATGTTAATTGACATCTACAAACCTAGTTTGAATGAAAATGCTTGAAAATTACAGGGCAAAAATGACGGCCTTCTAGTCAACAGAACTATGTTGTCCGTGATTTCAAAAAAAATCCCTCCAGCATGGCCTTTGAGAATGCAAGTGTGAGAAGAACAGGATGTGAGGAAGCACCATTAGACCGTACTTAAACATGGACCCTACTCACAAGGTGAGCCTCTCTCGACACAAGCATGACGCATGGCCAGCGTTTAGCTGTCTTCAGAGAATGCTGCCCACTTTCAATGTACACAACTTAAAAATCTAGAAAACGTGGAATAAGAATTTGGGCTCACTATCATTAAATACTCTTCAAGAGACCTCTTCACGAAAACTAGAGATGCCAAGGGGACATTTCATGCAAAGATGGGCTCAATAAAGGACAGGAATGGTATGGACCTAAGAGAAGCAGAAGATATTAAGAAGAGGTGGCAGGAATACACAGAAGAACTATACAAAAAAGAGCTTCATGACCCAGATAATCACGATGCTGTGATCACTCACCTAGAGCCAGACATCCTGGAATGTGAAGTCAAGTGGGCCTTAGAAAGCATCACTATGAACAAAGCTAGTGGAGGTGATGGAATTCCAGGTGAGCTAATTCAAATCCTGAAAGATGATGCTGTGAAAGTGCTGCACTCAATATGCCAGCAAATTTGGAAAACTCAGCAGTGGCCACAGGACTGGAAAAGGTCAGTTTTTTTTCATTCCAATCCCTAAGAAAGGCAATGCCAAAGAATGCTCAAACTACTGCACAACTGCACTCATCTCACATGCTAGTAAAGTAATGCTCAAAATTAGCCAAGCCAGGCTTCCGCAATACGTGAACTGTGAACTTCCTGATGTTCAAGCTGGTTTTAGAAAAGGCAGAGGAACCAGAGATCAAATTGCCGACAACCGCTGGATCATGGAAAAAGCAAGAGAGTTCCAGAAAAACATCTCTTTCTGCTTTATTGGCTATGCCAAAGCCTTTGACTGTGTGGATCACAAGAAACTGTGAAAATTCTGAAAGAGATGGGAATACCAGAGCACCTGACCTGCCTCTTGAGAAGTCTGTATGCAGGTCAGGAAGCAACAGTTAGAACTGGACATGGAACAACAGACTGGTTCCAAATAGGAAAAGGAGTATGTCAAGGTTTATATGCCGAGTACATCATGAGAAATGCTGGGCTGGAAGAAGCACAAGCTGGTATCAAGACTGCCGGGAGAAATATCAATAACCTCAGATATGCAAATGAAACCACCCTTATGGCAGAAAGGGAAGAAGAACTAAAAAGCCTCTTGATGAAAGTGAAAGAGGAGAGTGTGAAAGTTGGATTAAAGCTCAAAATTCAGAAAACGAAGATCATGGCATCCGGTCCCATCACTTCATGGGAAATAGATGGGGAAACAGTGGAAACAGTGGCAGACTATTTTTAGGGCTCCAAAATCACTGCAGATGGTGACTGCAGCCATGAAATTAAAAGATGCTTACTCCTTGGAAGGAAAGCTATGACCAACCTAAATGGCATATTCAAAAGCAGAGACATTACTTTGTCGACTAAGGTCCGTCTAGTCAAGGCTATGGTTTTTCCTGTGGTCGTGTATGGATGTGAGAGTTGGACTGTGAAGAAAGCTGAGCGCCAAAGAATTGATGCTTTTGAACTGTGGTGTTG
>SJYW01054352.1:89889-106853 GCA_006410735.1 Raphicerus campestris | reverse complement strand
CTGGAATCAAGACTGCCGGGAGAAATATCAATAACCTCAGATATGCAAATGAAACCACCCTTATGGCAGAAAGGGAAGAAGAACTAAAAAGCCTCTTGATGAAAGTGAAAGAGGAGAGTGTGAAAGTTGGATTAAAGCTCAAAATTCAGAAAACGAAGATCATGGCATCCGGTCCCATCACTTCATGGGAAATAGATGGGGAAACAGTGGAAACAGTGGCAGACTATTTTTAGGGCTCCAAAATCACTGCAGATGGTGACTGCAGCCATGAAATTAAAAGATGCTTACTCCTTGGAAGGAAAGCTATGACCAACCTAAATGGCATATTCAAAAGCAGAGACATTACTTTGTCGACTAAGGTCCGTCTAGTCAAGGATATGGTTTTTCCTGTGGTCGTGTATGGATGTGAGAGTTGGACTGTGAAGAAAGCTGAGCGCCAAAGAATTGATGCTTTTGAACTGTGGTGTTGGAGAAGACTCTTGAGAGTCCCTTGGACTGCAAGGAGATCCAACCAGTCCATTCTGAAGGAGATCAGCCCTGGGATTTCTTTGGAAGAAATGATGCTAAAGCTGAAACTCCAGTACTTTGGCCACCTCATGCGAAGAGTTGACTCACTGGGAAAAACTCTGATGCTGGGAGGGATTGGGGGCAGGAGGAGGAGGGAACGACTGAGGATGAGATGGCTGGATGGCATCACTGACTCAATGGACATGAGTATGAGTGAACTCTGGGAGTTGGTGATGGACAGGAAGGCCTGGTGTGCTGCAATTCATGGGGTCGCAAAGAGTCAGACATGACTGAGCAACTGAACTGATCCTTAAATTCTTATTTAATAGTCCTAATATAGTTGTTTCTCATTATCCTTATACTGTTCTGCAAATTACCTGTAAAATAGCTTAAAAAGAAATACTTTCAAGGAGCCATTTAACCCAGATTGAAAAATGGTAACAGGTTATTTTTCCTCATATATGGAAGAATAAAGCAGCTTTGAGTCAGCTCTGTGAAAGCTTAAAAGATGTCTTCTGCAAAGATAAAATATGTACTTTTGAATCCTGGCATGATTAAACAAGAGTTTGTTGAAAATCATGGTTGCTTATCTTCAATCTCCATAGCAATCAAAGCTAATTACTCATTTTAAAATCAGAAATCATCTTTTTCAGCTGGTCAATAATTTTTATGATAAGCTTCAAAACTCTGTAGAAAGCTTCAAAACTCTGTAGAACAGCCTGGAAACCAGGGGTCACATGAAATCTTCTTTAAGACCCTTCTTATCTCTAGACTCCTGATTTCACAGAATTGAAAACTTTAGTCAAGACTTACATCCAACAGCCTATTAAAATTCAAATGTATGTCTGTCTAATCTACAGCTTAAAATCCCACTGACTACTTTGTTTCTTTAAACTAATCATCTTGGAAACTTTGCATACAGAATGCTAAGTGAACAGCTGTTAATGATCTTCTGGCCCGGATGAACCTACGGCCCCCTCACTGGCCGACCCGAGCCCTAACCACTAGACCATCAGGGAAGCCATTTTTTCCCTGAATCCTTACCATTATCCTTATTAGTAATCACTGTACACGTGGTGAATTAAGCTTTCCGAAGTCCGTCCCCTATCCAGCAGTGAAGGTTAGGGAGTGCAGCAGACGCCACTAACAGCCTGTCGTCCCCCCAACACCAGACCCCCAAGGAGGACAGCATGGAGACCGCTGGCTGCTCTGATGCCTATAAAGTAGCTTTAGTTCTGATGCTCAAAGGCTTACCTGGATATAAACTGTTTTCTCCTAATAGACCAGCTTCTGAGATTTTAAATCCCTGTGTTTGCTTTTCCGTCATATTTTTTCATCTCCTTTTTCATGATTAGGTAACCATATAATTTATCTCCACCCACATACTTGCTTCATACTATCACTTCGAATGTCTGTAAGCAGCCTCTTTCCCAACTGCATATTTCTAATATAACCACATAACCAAGCTTAGCAGAATTATACTAAAGATAATGAAATCTGAGCTCAGTACGGGTAACGGCACTAATTTGGAAAATTCAGAGCATTTTTTCTGCCTGTTTTCCTGTTTTTGCCTATATTCCAGATACATGAGTGAGGCTGTGACACAGTCTTTTGTTGTTGCTTCTGCTGTTTGCAGAGGAATATAATTTTTAAACTCAATTCAGAGTGTTATAAAACAGCCTTCTCCAACCCCAGCAACGATACCATCCCTGAGTTGTTTTCAAGAAGAGGCTCAATAAGGCTGTACTTCCTGCCTTACAGGTCAGGTCTGGTTCCGTTTTTGGATCTTCTCCATTGCATTCAACCTCTGCTTCTCATGGTGCCTACTCACAGACTTGGGGTTGAGGAGCAGGAGAGAATGTCATCTTTGTAATATTTTTCATTTTTGCTTTTCTTTAATCATAGCAGCTGAAATTTTGCAGCCAAGCTGGGGCTTCTTTAACTACCACACTGCAGCTCTCAAACTTTTCACTTTAGGCTTCTCTGCGTAGTTTCTAAAATAGACACTCGATAAATTTACAAAGCAGGGTTTCTTGGCAACCCCCTTTTCCCAGACACAGATGTGTTGGCGGGCTCTGGTCCCTCTCCTAGGAGCCCGAAGATGCCTGGAGCCCTTGAGCCCCACATCAACCCTCTCCACACATTCTGTGTGGTTAATTAGTGCCAGCCAAACACTGCATCTTAGCATCTTTTGTTCCAAACCACTTCTTGGATAAAGGGGCCAGGTTTTAAGTGGGCTCCTTCTTGAACCGATGAGCTTTCTGCTATTATGCTCTATAAAACCAGACTTGGGGTGAAGGAGGAACAATTTATCTAGCATGAAAGCATGTGCCATATCTTCGCTGCATCCCTAACCACACGCTACCGCCAGGTTCAAACAGCTGCTGCCTACTTCCCTCGTCCAAAATGCAATTAAATATAAATGTTTTCAGAGAGCTCAGTGCCTGTGTTCTAAAGCTCCAAAGCAGCATTACGTCGCATGAGTCATTACTGAGGATTCCATGCCTAGGCCGCAAGGAGTCAGGCCCCAAGCCATGGAAGCACCTCACTTCGAATGCTCAGAAACGGAATCAGGCTTTGCTCTGTACAGACGGCAACCCCAGCAGAGAGCTGCAGATGACCCTGTCTCGAGTCTCCTGCAGGGACGGTGCCTTCCCTCCAACTCTAGGGCTCCCCGTGTGGCAGCCGCTGTGGTTTGGCTCCCATGACCCAAAGCAAGCCCACTTCTCACCGTGAGCCAAGGGCCAGACAATGCGCTGGGCTTCTGAAAGGTCATCCCTTTGAAATTACTCATTTTAAACTTTAGCTTTCTCCATTCTCGTTGGTGAATTGACTGTTTGATCTGATACTGGCTCATCTCAGTATTCTGGGATGCCACAAGACCACTTTAGGGCTCAGTACTAAGCTTTACTTGAGGAGACGCCTGTGCTATCTGCTCTTCCCACTAATCCCAGGGTTTGGCAGGGGGCTGGCTACAGGAGCTAGGATTTTATCTACGGACGGCAGAGAATTATAAAAGTAACAGGTCCTAGCTTGTTTCCACCTTCCGCTCCCAAGAATATTCACAAACTATACATTTGGGCTTCCCAGGTGGCACCAGGGGTAAAGAGCCCGCCCGCCAATGCAGGAAACACGAGACACGGGTTTGCTCTGTGGGCTGGGAAGGTCCCCTGGGGGAGGGCCTGGCAAAGCCCCTCCAGGGTTCCTGCCTGGAGAGTCGCTCGACAGAGCAGCCTGGTGGGCTCCAGTCCGCAGGGCTGGAGAGCTGGGCGTGGCTGGAGCGCGTCGACGCGCATGCGTGCATCTGTGGACAGTTTAGCTTTCACCCTCAGAGTCAGCGAGCAACCTGGTTTCCATGAAGGCTTTGGAGCTGCGGTCAAAGACTCAGGAACTTCCACACCTGTGCGCCCGCCCTTCACCCCAGCAAAGCTTGGAGCTAGCGAGAAATGGCCAGGAAGCCAGACAGAGGGAGACAAAGCCATCAGCTTCATTCCTGGCAGAGCCTTGGCTGGACAGAGTGGCACAGGTCAGCTGCCCAAGCGGTCCTGCTGCCACGCCAGCCCTTGCTGCCACTACTGTTAGGCCGCTTTATCCACCCCGTCACCTTCCTGCAGGAGCCTGCCCTGTAACCCTGAGACAGTCCTGAGACTGTCTGCAGGACACAACGAGGTGGACCAGACACCGTCTCCTGCCCGAGGGAAGAGGGTGTGCGTGCCCCCGGAGCCCAGTCCCTCTGAGGAGCAGCGCACACACATTCTGCACCAGGGGCCACACCCTGCAGCCGGCAGGAAGCTCCGAAGTCCCCACGCTGCTCTCTCGGATGAAACGCTTCCCTCTCCCCTCCGTCCAAACCCTGTTCCCGTGCATTATTCACACTCTTCAACCCTCCTATTTGTAGAAATCTCTGCTTACTAAACACTAGGTGACAGGGACTTCCCTAGTGGGTCCGCAGTAAAGACTCCACCTGCCACGGACCCAGCATCAACCCAGTCCAGGAAGACACTACACCCCCTGAGCCTGGGCTCAGCGGTGGGAGTCACAACTCTGACATCCAAGCGCCTGGAGCCCCAGCTCCACCTCTGGGTGAGGAGCCCGGACACCCCACCAGGGCAGCCACAGCCAGAGAACTCTCAGCACAGCCAGAGCGGAGCCCACACAGCAACGGAGACCCGGCACAGCCACAGAACCCGTAACAGACAGAACATAACCCTGACCCTCTGTAGACCCACTCACACGGCCACAGAGCCCGTAACAGACAGAACGTAACCCTGACCCTCTGTAGACCCACTCACACGGCCACAGAGCCCGTAACAGACAGAACATAACCCTGACCCTCTGTAGACCCACTCACAGCCACAGAACCCGTAAGAGACAGAACGTAACCCTGACCCTCTGTAGACCCACTCACACGGCCACAGAACCCGTAACAGACAGAACATAACCCTGACCCTCTGTAGACCCACTCACACGGCCACAGAACCCGTAACAGACAGAACATAACCCTGACCCTCTGTAGACCCACTCACACGGCCACAGAACCCGTAACAGACAGAACATAACCCTGACCCTCTGTAGACCCACTCACACGGCCACAGAACCCGTAACAGACAGAACATAACCCTGACCCTCTGTAGACCCACTCACACGGCCACAGAACCCGTAACAGACAGAACGTAACCCTGACCCTCTGTAGACCCACTCACAGCCACAGAGCCTGCACAGACTGCTGTGTGCCAGAGGGCAGCAGACAACGGAGGCTGCTAACTCATGCGCATTCTTCTCTGGGGATATTTCAAGACACGTGACCCAATGTCTTAGATATAATGATGGTTACTAGTATCAGTGCACACATCAAGTATTAGTAAAGCTTAATTTAAGCGTAAATACAAGTTTTAACATTTTCTCCCCACATCCAAATGCACATATCTGCACTCTCCCTATAATGTGAGCACCCCTCTTTAGAGACCACCACCTCCAGCAAAGGGCTCCCCGGGGGGGCGGGGGGGGGGCTAGTGGTAAAGAGCCTGCCTGCCAGTGCAGGAGATCTGAGACTTGGGTTCAATCCTTGGGTCGCGAAGATCCCCTGGAGAAGGGCATGGCACCCCAGTCCAGTGCTCCTGCCTGGAGAATCCCATTGACAGAGAGGAGCCTGGTGGGCTATAGTCCATGGGGTCACGAAGAGTCAGACAGGACTGAACAACTTCACTTTCACTTTTCACTTTCATACTTTGGAGAAGGAAATGGCAACCCACTCCAGTGTTCTTGCCTGGAGCATCCCAGGGACGGCAGAGCCTGGTGGGCTGCCGTCTATGGGGTCGCACAGAGTCGGACACGACTGAAGCGACTCGGCGGCGGCAGCAGAGCCGACTCAGCACTCATGCACACACCCAGCAGCACGGGGTGGCACCGCTGAGCTTTAGGAAGAATGCCATCACTGGCAGAAACGTGGAGACGGAAACGCTGAGAGACCTGAGACCCGGAACAGGACGGTGGAGGCGAGCATGACGCGGCCGCACACGCAGTGACTCCGGTGCAACAGCAGGGTTCGGAGAAAGGTTAGAGCTGAGGGTCCAGAGAAAGGAAGTGAAGGAGCAGACAGAACTTCAGATGACTTCAGGGTGACAATCTTGAACGACAGAGAGAATGTCGGCATTAATTACCTCCATTAATCAAAAAGAAAAATGCACAAACAGCAGTTTGAAGGCAGGGCACGCAGACGAAAGAGGCCCTGGAGAAACGTTTACACGGAAAGGACAAGGGGAATGCAAACTAAAGAGGGAGCGGAAAGCGGTCAACACGGCACTCAGCAAGAACAGGCATGGTGATCGGTCTTAGCAGCCATGGCAGTGGGAAAGCATTTTAAGAGGATGAGACGATCTTCCGTGTCAAATACTGCCAATCATTAAAGGAGACAAGACAGGGCCATCATCAGTGGATGTAACAAACAACTAGTAATAAGGAACACTAGCATCTACCGAGTGTTTGCCACTCCCAGGCACACGGTTCCAAGAGCTTTACAAGTATTAACTCATTTAATCCTTCCCAGAATCNACAGGCATGGTGATCGGTCTTAGCAGCCATGGCAGTGGGAAAGCATTTTAAGAGGATGAGACGATCTTCCATGTCAAATACTGCCAATCATTAAAGGAGACAAGACAGGGCCATCATCAGTGGATGTAACAAACAACTAGTAATAAGGAACACTAGCATCTACCGAGTGTTTGCCACTCCCAGGCACACGGTTCCAAGAGCTTTACAAGTATTAACTCATTTAATCCTTCCCAGAATCCAATGAGTAAGTATTATTACCATTCCCACTGAGATCACTTCCATAATAAAGGCAGAGTCCAGACTGGATGGGGCTGAGAACAAATCAGAGCTGAGAAAGAAGAGGGTAAAGGATGTTTGCTTATCCAAGAAAAGAGGGAGACGAGGGGGAGCAGGAGCTGGAAAGGGGTTCCGTTCTGAGGGGTTTGGGTTTGTGTTGAGATGGAGGTTCTCTGAACCCTTGGAAGCACTGATGAACTGAAGGGACAGAATCCAGGTCTGCCCAACAGGAAGAACATCCAAGGCCACGGGGAACAGTCAGGGTTAGAGAGAACAGGAGCGTGATCTTGAGCATGCAGACAGGAAGCAGGAAGGACACACAGGAGAGACTGGCGCAGGGTACTGAGCGGGGTCACGGGCCCAGCGGGGTCCCAGGGCGAGCAGGGTCGCAGCGCCATGCCGGGTCCCAGGGCCACGCAGGTCCCAGGGCCACGCTGGGTCACAGGCCACGCGGGTCCCAGGGCGAGCGGGGTCCCAGGGGGTTCCAGGGCGAGCGGGGTCCCAGGGTCATGCTGGGTCACAGGCCCACGCCGGGTCCCAGGGCTCCCCAGCAGCCTGCCGGGCCGCTCTCTTCCCCCTCCTCTCCCACCAGCACCCTGCTCCCTCCTGAATCCTAAGAGGTCAGACAACACGGGTCAGGCCATTACACTAGTTATTTCAGAAGCATCAGAATCACAGAGAGAGAAGCTGTTCAAAGAGCGGTGGAGGTGGTAACCACACCCATTCACATTCGAGGATTCTGGGCTGTGATGTAAAATTTGTCCAAAGACACCCAGCTGGAAAGATGGTAAAACCAAGGTTCAAATCCAAGTACATCTTCCTCCCAGGACAAGAAGAAATGCCGTTCAAGACAATAAATGCTATCATTTAAGTCACTGCACACTGAACAGAAGCTATTAGATCTTTACTAGGTCTCAGATCATCGGATTATAAACGAGAATACAACGGGGTGTTTACTGCCACAGTAAGGCAGAAAGTCTAAGGCCATAAGATCAGGGAAGAACCTGCAGCAAGCAGGCTTCAAGAGCAGCATGCAGACCGCAGGTCCTATGGGGCCGGCAAGAAACAGAACATGCAGGCGATTCAGCGGAACTGGGGACAGAGAACATCGCGCAAGGCAGGAGCTACGCTTCCCTCTATGCAGAAACGTGGGCTCATCGCCAGACTTCATGCTTCTTTTTGAGAGATATTGGAAATAAACTCATTTTTTAAAAATACTGACGATTTTCTAAGCATGTCCTGCTCAAACGATATAAATACATGGACCACTAGCACCCACTCCATGGACCTGCGAGACAGGCTCTACCATCAGCAGGCACACTGTGGTTTTTGACAGAAAGAGAAACAGTCAAGTATGGAACCCAAAGCGCGGGGAGGTGAGCTCACGGCTCACAGCTCAAAGTGCGATGAGAACAGGGGCGACTACGGGGTGGGATCAGTCACACGTCTGTTTCCTCGAAGCTGAAATCAGTTATTAGCAATATTCTTCGTCTCCTTCTTCAGCTGTGAATTTTCCCTAAGTTAAAGAAAGAGAGAGAGCAAAAGAAAGAGGGAGGGAGGAGGAAGAGACCAGCGATAGAGGAACGATTCTAACCTACTCTCAGGCGTTTAAGCCACCAGCTAAGGAAACTGTAACATCACTGATTCTGAACCGCTCAATACTGGGGCAGTGGTGGGAAATCCCAGGCTTACACCACCTTCTCAATGAATCTCCAACGTTTCAGAAGTGCACTGATGCTCCTGAAGATCCATACAAGTGTATACATAATAGTTCTGAAGCAACACAAAAAATGCGATTAAACAGGATGATGAAGCTGAGATTTCCAGTAAGTGAAAAATAATTCCATCCTGTAATTGCATTTAGATACTCAGGGGGCTTGGATGCTGACAGCCGAAAAAAAATCTTATTACCAGACAGGGTAGAAACATAAAAGAGAAATCTTTAACAATTAAATTTATATTTTTCCCAATTATTTCAGTATTTTGATGGCTGTTCACTGTGAACACACATATGTGAAGGGATTCATTTTTAAAATCAAAACTGGGAAGGTCCCTAGTTAGCCCATCTGTCCAACAGACCCGAAAAGGAAAGTACTGTGGGGTCTAGAAAACAAATAAATGGGGTAAGAGATAAAAGACCCAGCAACCAAAAACTATCAGTGGGAACCTCACTAAGGGTCAAGGAAACTGATCATCAAAACCAGCATGCTACACTGCGGGCTTGGCCAGCCTCGTATACAATTAGTCCTTTTCAACCTGGCTCTTGGTCTTGGCCCACGAAGCACAGTCAAGGGACAGTAAGCCTTATCAGTGTGCGACAGTCCAAGGAAGATCTTGAAATTTAAAACAAATATTTCACACATTCAAGGGACTTTAACAAGTGTTATTTAAACAAATGGCACAAATAAGAACATGACCAGTGCAGTTGATTCTTCCTGTCTCTCAGTGCCTTCCAAATCGGCTGCAGTTTCAAAGAAACATGTTTCAGAACAACTCAGCTGCAAACATGCCGACATCTCAGAGTGTGAAGCAGCCCAGGAGTTAGAGGATGTTCTTACTGGGCAGGCAAACGGTGGCTTTTTAAGTTTGCAAAGAAAACATTTTCCCAAGCTTTCCTTGAGGCCTCAAGACAGTTCTCTTTACCTATGATTCTTCTGCAGGAGCGTTCTTGTGACAGCAGAGCCACCTGATAAACTCCACAGCCTTACAAACACTCAGCCCTACAAGCACAGGATTCTACCCCACATCAGCTAGAACCCTTGGTCATCCTATTCAGATGATGTTTAACAATCAGCTGTAAGTTACCTCAAGGACTGTTTTCTCCATTCTCAGTATTTCCCAGAAAGTAAAACTCAAAAATTCAACTAATAAAACCTCCATATAAATCCTGTTTTGACTTATAAACATCATAGTTGGTTCTTATAAACATTACATTGGTATCAAGACACAAGATTTTCCTTTTTTCTTGGTTTATAAAGAAGATTCAACAAGAGCCTCTATTCTGCAGAGATTTAACCTTACAACCCTTCTATCACAAAATCATCATATGAAAAGAAGTTAATTTGCACTCATTATCCTCAGAAGGAAAGAATTTTCATAGTTGGGAAGAAATAAAAAGAGTGCTTCTTAAAAAAAAAAACAAAACCTCTTAAGGAAATAGTTCACTCCAGCTGTATAAGTTTTCCACAAGCAAAATTCAAGTGTAGACCTTAACTGAAACTTTGTTTTCTGCAAAGGATTTACTAAGGAAAGTAATAAACTTAATAGCAAGATGTTTCAGCTCTGCCTCAGACCAATTCACTGAAAAACATTTAGAAAGTTAAGATACAAGCAGCTCTTCAGCAAAAAGAAACTCTTTTTTTTGTCATTGTTGGGTAATTATGGGTTTCTGTAACTACACAAAAAAGTAGAGGAAGAATAAAGATTTTGCTTCTGTATTGTTTTTTGTATGTTTGTTTAAAAAGATAAGTTCATCAAAAGTTTCACTAAAAGTTAAAAGTTCTGTTAAAGATAAGGTTCACTAAAAAAAGAATAAAAATGTGGAAGAAATGCATAGTTCTGACCTTCCTCTCATTTTTTTCTAAGCAAGATATGAACTATACTAAAGGAAAGAGAGAAAAGCTAAAAGAAAAGATGAAGGCGAGACTAGTGGTGTAACAGCATGGTTGAGTACAGAAAGCTGCCCCTTTATTAGACATGCGTGCACGCGTGTGTGTGTGTGTGTGTGTGTGTGTACACACTAAGATACTTCAGTCATGTCTGACCCTTTGCAACCCTATGGAAAGCAGCCCACCAGACTCCTCTGTCCATCGGATTTTCTAGTCAAGAATACTGGAGTGGGTTGCCGTGCCCTCCTCCAGGGGATCTTCCCCAACCAGGGGTCAAACCCAGGTCTCCTGCGTCTCCTGCACTGGCAGGCGGGCTCTTTACCANGCAGGAGCTACGCTTCCCTCTATGCAGAAACGTGGGCTCATCGCCAGACTTCATGCTTCTTTTTGAGAGATATTGGAAATAAACTCATTTTTTAAAAATACTGACGATTTTCTAAGCATGTCCTGCTCAAACGATATAAATACATGGACCACTAGCACCCACTCCCTGGACCTGCGAGACAGGCTCTACCATCAGCAGGCACACTGTGGTTTTTGACAGAAAGAGAAACAGTCAAGTATGGAACCCAAAGCGCGGGGAGGTGAGCTCACGGCTCACAGCTCAAAGTGCGATGAGAACAGGGGCGACTACGGGGTGGGATCAGTCACACGTCTGTTTCCTCGAAGCTGAAATCAGTTATTAGCAATATTCTTCGTCTCCTTCTTCAGCTGTGAATTTTCCCTAAGTTAAAGAAAGAGAGAGAGCAAAAGAAAGAGGGAGGGAGGAGGAAGAGACCAGCGATAGAGGAACGATTCTAACCTACTCTCAGGCGTTTAAGCCACCAGCTAAGGAAACTGTAACATCACTGATTCTGAACCGCTCAATACTGGGGCAGTGGTGGGAAATCCCAGGCTTACACCACCTTCTCAATGAATCTCCAACGTTTCAGAAGTGCACTGATGCTCCTGAAGATCCATACAAGTGTATACATAATAGTTCTGAAGCAACACAAAAAATGCGATTAAACAGGATGATGAAGCTGAGATTTCCAGTAAGTGAAAAATAATTCCATCCTGTAATTGCATTTAGATACTCAGGGGGCTTGGATGCTGACAGCCGAAAAAAAATCTTATTACCAGACAGGGTAGAAACATAAAAGAGAAATCTTTAACAATTAAATTTATATTTTTCCCAATTATTTCAGTATTTTGATGGCTGTTCACTGTGAACACACATATGTGAAGGGATTCATTTTTAAAATCAAAACTGGGAAGGTCCCTAGTTAGCCCATCTGTCCAACAGACCCGAAAAGGAAAGTACTGTGGGGTCTAGAAAACAAATAAATGGGGTAAGAGATAAAAGACCCAGCAACCAAAAACTATCAGTGGGAACCTCACTAAGGGTCAAGGAAACTGATCATCAAAACCAGTATGCTACACTGCGGGCTTGGCCAGCCTCGTATACAATTAGTCCTTTTCAACCTGGCTCTTGGTCTTGGCCCACGAAGCACAGTCAAGGGACAGTAAGCCTTATCAGTGTGCAACAGTCCAAGGAAGATCTTGAAATTTAAAACAAATATTTCACACATTCAAGGGACTTTAACAAGTGTTATTTAAACAAATGGCACAAATAAGAACATGACCAGTGCAGTTGATTCTTCCTGTCTCTCAGTGCCTTCCAAATCGGCTGCAGTTTCAAAGAAACATGTTTCAGAACAACTCAGCTGCAAACATGCCGACATCTCAGAGTGTGAAGCAGCCCAGGAGTTAGAGGATGTTCTTACTGGGCAGGCAAACGGTGGCTTTTTAAGTTTGCAAAGAAAACATTTTCCCAAGCTTTCCTTGAGGCCTCAAGACAGTTCTCTTTACCTATGATTCTTCTGCAGGAGCGTTCTTGTGACAGCAGAGCCACCTGATAAACTCCACAGCCTTACAAACACTCAGCCCTACAAGCACAGGATTCTACCCCACATCAGCTAGAACCCTTGGTCATCCTATTCAGATGATGTTTAACAATCAGCTGTAAGTTACCTCAAGGACTGTTTTCTCCATTCTCAGTATTTCCCAGAAAGTAAAACTCAAAAATTCAACTAATAAAACCTCCATATAAATCCTGTTTTGACTTATAAACATCATAGTTGGTTCTTATAAACATTACATTGGTATCAAGACACAAGATTTTCCTTTTTTCTTGGTTTATAAAGAAGATTCAACAAGAGCCTCTATTCTGCAGAGATTTAACCTTACAACCCTTCTATCACAAAATCATCATATGAAAAGAAGTTAATTTGCACTCATTATCCTCAGAAGGAAAGAATTTTCATAGTTGGGAAGAAATAAAAAGAGTGCTTCTTAAAAAAAAAAACAAAACCTCTTAAGGAAATAGTTCACTCCAGCTGTATAAGTTTTCCACAAGCAAAATTCAAGTGTAGACCTTAACTGAAACTTTGTTTTCTGCAAAGGATTTACTAAGGAAAGTAATAAACTTAATAGCAAGATGTTTCAGCTCTGCCTCAGACCAATTCACTGAAAAACATTTAGAAAGTTAAGATACAAGCAGCTCTTCAGCAAAAAGAAACTCTTTTTTTTGTCATTGTTGGGTAATTATGGGTTTCTGTAACTACACAAAAAAGTAGAGGAAGAATAAAGATTTTGCTTCTGTATTGTTTTTTGTATGTTTGTTTAAAAAGATAAGTTCATCAAAAGTTTCACTAAAAGTTAAAAGTTCTGTTAAAGATAAGGTTCACTAAAAAAAGAATAAAAATGTGGAAGAAATGCATAGTTCTGACCTTCCTCTCATTTTTTTCTAAGCAAGATATGAACTATACTAAAGGAAAGAGAGAAAAGCTAAAAGAAAAGATGAAGGCGAGACTAGTGGTGTAACAGCATGGTTGAGTACAGAAAGCTGCCCCTTTATTAGACATGCGTGCACGCGTGTGTGTGTGTGTGTGTGTGTGTGTACACACTAAGATACTTCAGTCATGTCTGACCCTTTGCAACCCTATGGAAAGCAGCCCACCAGACTCCTCTGTCCATCGGATTTTCTAGTCAAGAATACTGGAGTGGGTTGCCGTGCCCTCCTCCAGGGGATCTTCCCCAACCAGGGGTCAAACCCAGGTCTCCTGCGTCTCCTGCACTGGCAGGCGGGCTCTTTACCACCAGCGCCACAGGGAAGCCCATCAGCCACATATTCTCCATCCAGCTACTCTGCTCCTCTTTGCCCGTGTTCTCATCTTGGAGATGAATGTCAGTTCACTGTCCCTGAATGAGGTGTTCCAGTTCATCTTTAAAAAAAGCTATGCATCAACTTCCTGGATGACAAGGTGACGAGGGTATGATTTACTCTGATAAACACACCCTGAAAGGTTAAAAAAAAAAAACCAGAGTTCACCACTACCATCAAGTAATGCTGCCACCCAAGTAATACATTTCCTCAGAACTGGGAGAAAAGATGACTGCTATCTGATAACACTGGATTTTACATTCACAGACTATTTTTCAAGTACTGGGAGAAGAAACGCATTTTATACTCATGGAAACCAGTTCATGGGGTCAAACTGCAAGCTGTCTTCACCATTCTCTAATCTAGGAGTATTAATTTTGAAGTGCCCATAATCTGGAACTATCCACAGCTGAAAACTAATTGAACTTACTCCTCTCAAACCCTAAAGACACAAATGAAAAAGGCCCTGCTCATAAAAACAGATGCCTTAAGGATCTAAAACCCCACAGGCAAGATGGAAGGTATTTGCAAGAAGCACTGCTCACAGGCGATCTGTTCATACAGGCCTGCAAACAGGTGAAAGAGCAAGCCCGGGAGGAAGGCTGAGCGCTAAAAGGCAACGCTGAAATCAAGCACGGGGTGACCCAGAGCAAGTACCGAGGCAAGCAGGCGTCCTCTGCCAGGAGAGGAGCTGCAGGGCTGGGCCCTGGAGTCCTGCTAAAGACTCAAAGGAAACAGCACACATGAAGCTGCAAGGAGGGAAAGCACTCCTCCCCCTGCTGTGCCTCGCCGCCTGTCTCAGGGATCAGCACCCTTCCTGGGCATCGCAGAGGCTGGACAGGAGCGAAGCGCAACTCTACAAGAACAGAATAGAAACAAGGTTTCCAGGAGCTAAAATGCGGCCATCTCATCAAAATGGGTGGAAGTTGGGGCTGCCCTGGTGGCTCAATGGTGAAGAACCCTCCTGCAGTGCTGGAGACACAGGAGACATGGGTTCAATCCCTGGGGTGGGAAGATCCCTTGGAGGAAGGCATGGCAACCCATTCCAGTGTTCTTGCCTGGAAAATCCCATGGACAGAGGAGCCTGGTGGGCTACCGCCCGTGGAATCGCAGAGAGTCAGCCACGCCTGAGCACAAGCACACCGCCAGCCCAGCCTGCTCCAGAAGGGCAGGGAGGCGCTGCAGCACCCTCTCTCTAAATCGCAGAGACGCACCCAGCCTCATCTGCAGCACGGCAGGCACAGCTGCTGCAGCACCACTGGCGCCCCCACAGAGGGCAGGAGGCGGGGGCTGGAGTGGCGCCCCCACAGACGCCAGGAGGTGGGGGGCTGAAGCGGCGCTGGCGATCCAGCCCAGCCAAGTGCGACGGGCTTGCAGAGGTGCGAGAAGCAAGGCCCGTTTCTGGTTTGTTCTGTGTAAGCAGCTGATTGGGTGACAGTGAAGTTGCTCAGTCGTGTCCGACTCTTTGCGCCCCCGTGGACTGTAGCCTACCAGGCTTCTCTGTCCATGGGATTCTCTAGCAAGAATACTGGAGTGGGTTACCATTTCCTTCTCCAGGGGATCTTCCCGACCCAGGGGTAGGAGATCTATAAATGAATGACACCTCTGAGCCTCTTCTCTTCTGTAATGCGTTACCAGCCCCTACTGCAGCGCTTTGCATATAATGCTGACTTTTGTGCAAACAGTCCTGTATCTGCTCAACTATTTGAAAAAGACGTTTAACAGTTACCTCTTGGCCACACAAATCGCCATTCTATGTACCATTTGCACTTCTTAAGAAATGACTGTGTCTAGATAGATGACTCGATCTCTAGACAGATCCCCTAGAGGCATGACCATCCCCTCTAGGGATGAAGGCCTCAAGCACGAGCAGCTCACTCCGCAGCACCCTTGGCCGAACCCTTTCTGTTAAGTGCCCACCTCGCCTGTCCACAGTCACTTGCTTCAGGGGAAGTCCCCTCCAGTTTTACCTCCAACAAGGAGATCATCACTTCTAAACTCACCGTGGTAGCTGCTTCAGAACTTCTGGAGAGCATCTGCTCCATCAGCCTGGATTCCTGAGTGCAGACCCCCTCTCACCCCCACCCACTGGTAATGCACAGTCAATAACACAAGCAGGAATTAAACCTTTGTTATTTTAAGCCACTAAAATCGTTTGGGAATTTTTAGTGTAGTATAGCCTAACCCCTGATGCCTCAGTGGTAAAGAATCTGCCTGCAGTGCAGGAGACCCAGGTTCGATCCCTGGGTTGGAAAGATCCCCTGGAGAAGGGAATGCCAACCCACTCGTGTTTTTGTCTGGAGAATCCCATGGACAGAGGAGCCTGGTGGGCGACAATCCATGGGGCTGCAAAGTATCAGACACGACTGAGTGACTAAGCACACACATACAGACTAGGCCAAACCATTTTAGAATAAAAAGAAAAACAAGTGAAAGAAACGTTAACCTGGGTTCCCAGTTAGCACACATAAAACGGAAAAAATAAAACCGTCTCACAAATCATGTTTCTGGTTACCCAGATGTGAAGAAACGGCAAGAAGGGCTGGCTAAGGGAGAGTAAGCAAGAGCCGTCGCCTGAGGGGAGAGCAGCGCCTTCCAAGAAACCCCTGACAGTGAGTGCCCAGCTCCAGAGACCCGCAGCAGCTACAAACGGTCTCCCCAGCACAAAACTAGGGCAGCTCTCTATCCACACCTGTCCCTCTTTACGCCAGGGAAAGGAGCGATTTGTGGGCCGGGGGCTCACAGAGTATGATGGAATCAGATTCTGGAAGTGCCGGCCAGGCATAGAGGCAAAGTGCTTTCAACTTTTCCTCATCTGCACAGAATGAACGGATTATAATGATCGTCTTTCCAAAGGACAGCAAAGAAAGGAATACGAAGTCTCAACCTTTACAGCCTACAAAAAATAATCATCAGCTCATTTGACTAATTATTAGAGTAATATTCCAAAGTGCTGCCTGGCTAACTCAAAAACAAGAACCTGTGAGCTGTTAATCTGAAGAAGCTTGTTTTAGTTCTAGAGACACACCAGGGATCCCGAGAAGAGGACAGCAATCTGAGGCTTTCTATCACACAGCACAGAAACACCCACCTCTACTGGGCTGCTTCTCTCTCAACTTACAAGCGGAACTTGGTCCATGGAGTGTGTCATCAAATTCCTCTCCCAGCAAATCAGAGGAGAAAGGGCAAGGCCACTGCCCTCTGGCCAAAAGCTGCGCAGCCCAGAAACGCGAGCAGCGTTTCTGTCAGAAGGCCCCACTGCTGATCCCGTCGGCCCAGGAGACTAAGTTTCTGAGACGCCTTTGAGCCTCTTCCAC